>OZ023139.1:26840586-26877423 GCA_963675895.2 Styela plicata | reverse complement strand
ATAAATTTTGAAAGTGACCCATTTTTGAGGCGCGTGGATGCATTATAGGTGGGTCCAAATTCCCATTATTTCATTGTAATACTATAAAGACTGTGAGCACTACTGTCACTAGTCAGGAACGAATATAAGCGAGCATTTTCATCGTCAATTTAAATTAAAGGATGAAATATTTCCAAATTTTGAAGAACAATTGTCCACATCCGCCCGCAAAAATTTTTGTCAATGATGCAAAATTCCCATTTGCAATGGCGAAAAGCCCTGAAATACGCAAAATTATAATGAGCGCGCCAAATTATTTTGCCTATTTTTTTAGTAATTTCATTTTCATTGATCTAAATACCCATTCAAATTCTTAATGTTTTTTGTAATACCATGTTTTCATACACGCCGAATTTTCATAGTAGTCCGGGTTGGACACCTAGTGCCCCCTTGCTTGGTTATTCCTTGAATCGACGTAATAGTCGGGCTAGAATGGACCAAAATAACATATTGCCAAATTCCGCAGTACATTAAAGATAATATTTCCTGCAATGATAGACTCAAATTCCATGAAATAGAATAGAAAGAGTGAATGCACTCGGGAAATTTCAAAGCGTTTTTTGTTAGCAGTACTTCCGTACTTCCGGCGTTCTATGCGAAGGTAGGTAGGTATTCTTTATTCTGTCACCGGATAAATACGACTTGCGATCATCATGAACTGGTATCTATGACTGGCGCAATTCACAGAAATGACGACGGTTTGTATATGGAGTTGGATGGAAAGGCCATGGCGCCAATCGGCTACGAAACGTGCTATGACGAAATTGATGCGGTGGACGACTGGCCTTTCGAAGCACGCGTGACTGCTATAAAAATACGAAGAGTGATGTCACACACCTCCCATTATGGCCTAGGTACGAGACATTTCCCGGTTTATGTTCTCGAAAGTGCAACAGTTTGCATCTGGCCAAATATCGATTGGTGTGATACAACCGCGGTCGTACCATAGACACACGTTCATGGCAACGGCTGCCTTGTCCATTCTGCTACTTGGCTTCAGTTGTGGATTGACGGGGGTTGGTTCTGTTTGACTTGGTAGGGGATGGGTATATATGTTTCTGATTGCTGCTTTTCCAGTTTTAACGGGGCAGTTTTGTTTTGTTTTTCCTGGCTTCTGTGTTGCCCAGGGGGGGGGGGGACTCGGCCCCCCACAGTTGGCCTACTTTTTCAAAATGGGGTTTCCCGCTTTGCTTGGACTTTGGACCTAGGGGAAGTTCCCAGAGGGGTTTCGTGGCTCCTTGTTTTTACCGGTATAAGCAGGGCATTTGGGGATCGTGTATTGGAGTTTCTCGTATTTCAGGGTTTCAAGTGTTCAAGGTTTATGCTGGTAAACTCCTGTATCTTTTCTTGATTACTGTGTGCGGTTACCCCCACCCCGTCGACAGTGTGACTACATCTGTTTTACTTTTAAGATGGTTGTTGGTTGTTTATCAAACTTGGGTGGCTTTGTCTATTCACTTTGGCCATATTTTTACCTAAAGGCTGAATAAATTAAATGTTCCATTTCAAGTGTTTCCTAGGGAGTTTGCGTAACTATCCCCTCATCTAGGCGTTTTACATTACATATACATGTATTTCAAAAAAGGGGGGACAACGAAAAAAAAGGGGGCTGATGAAAGTTTACAACACAATCACTATTAGGTTTCGGTACGTTTTCACTTGGGGGCCATAAATTCTACAAAAGCCAGCTTAACCCTGTTCGGGACAGATGCAGCTCAGGAAACTGAAGGAGGACCAAATTTATTAATAACAACTTCGAAAAAAATTATCATTTTGGGCAAAACACACTCCTACCTTTCCCCTATACGCTACTAAGAGATGAGCGGATTTTGGACCACACGCCAATGGGCGGGGGGGTTTTTGGCAACACCACGGATAAACAGAAATGACACAAAACGTCCCAAAACACATAAAAAGAGTTAGGGACCGTTGTTTCGCATCAAAACAATAACACCAAGGTGAAAATCACATTGAAAAAGTCCTAAGCCGTGTGTGGGGGGATTGGGAACATAAAGTTTATTAAATGCAAAAAGTCGCCAACGGGAATACCATTTTAACGCTAAATTGAAAGGGGTTCGGATAAACATTCTTTGCAAAGGCCAATATTGAAACTACAAGCCCTTGGCGGAACGCTAGGCTATCATCCACCACAGCAAACGCTAATTTACCACATCGATCGGGCATAGTATAAATATGGTTCGAAACATTGTAACAGAAATAGAAACTTTTGTTTTTGTTCCAGTGTTTGCGCGGACTATAAAAATTTTCTTGCTGTTTTTAAAAATTAATTTTTACAAATATCCTTTGCTCGGGAAGGCCCTCGAAGGGCCACAGGATCTCAACTTAAACTTTGCTATCAGGGGACTTGGAGTTTAATTTAATCATTTTACCTTGCCTGGCCAGGGGGGGGGAGGATCAAATGTTTCTTTTTTTGATTTGAATGGGATTATACTCGGAGTGCGCCTATATAATTCCCATTCCCACCACGCGCAACGCAACTGCTGAGGGTCCTCAAAAACACCAAGCCTTTACAAACGTTTGGGGAGGGGGCGGATTAAGGCATGCCATTGGTGGCTCTAGGGGGGGCCGTCACACGACATTGCTTTGAAGGTACATTTCACTCGCATTCATAGCAAGCGTCAATCGGGGGGACTCGTTGGAAAATTCATTGAGGGCTTTAAGTTCATGGAGAAAGGGGCGGAGGGGGAAATTGCATGGATATAAATAAATGCTAACGGGGACATTTTATCGCTATGATATATTACGGGAGACTATACGGTGGCACGCGCTGGTATTTAGGCAATCTCCGCTACACTTACAGGCAAAGCGGGGAATTAAACTGTTGCAAAAAGAAAGACTTTAAAATATCGGCGCGAAATGCAGGCGGGAAAAGTCGAACGTGCAAAAGGTTTGCTCAAACTCGTTTACCCCACAAAGCAAAGGCAAAACCATTCCACGAAGTGATTAAATTCGGCCAACGGGGGAACCGCGGGGGGGCAAAGGCCAATACGGAAACACTGATTCCCTTCCAATCTCTTGGGAGTTTTCCTGGTTTAATGAACTTTCCGTTTGGCGGCTTTCTGTCTCGGACGGATAAAAACATATCCAAATTTTTGCAAGCGGAACTGGGATTGGGAAAAAACTATATTATGCCTCGGCGATGGATTTTAACAAAAAAAAACAAGGGGGGGACCACTTTGGGGGAACGGGGAAATCAGATAAAACCGAACTAAATTAAAGGGGGTCGCTCCGCAATGGCATACTTTTTTTATATTAACGCTACTAACAACGGATATCGGATGGTTTGTCATTTGGCTTCCCCCAACGGGGATTATACACGAGTGGGGAGAAGCACTGTTAAATTTTGATATAACTTTTACAAGTATTTTTCAAAAGGGAGGAGAGGGAAAAAAAAAACTCGAACAAAAAAAAAATGTCTAGACTGTGGGTTATATTTTAATACTGTGGGGAGATTTTGGCTATCTATCAAACAAAAAGGCACGTTTTGGACTTACGCTCTTTCGGCGATTTTATCCAGCCAAGCGTTAGAGGATGGATCCTACTAACTGGGGGATACCCAACATGTGTCGCATCTGGGCCAAGTGTTCATTAAACGAGCCTCGGGGAATTAAAAGTATTTACAAAGGAGGAACGGTATTATGTCCAAAGAACGCACTGTTTCAAATGCACTTTTTTTCCTTGGCTATTTGGGTACTTCCAAAACCCCCCTACATAGTATTTCGCTAAGTTTTTTATATTAACTTCTTGCTCCGAGGCTGTCGGCGTAACATAGATAAAACAAGGATCTAAACAGCCGCGGCGGGCAAACAAGACAGTCCTTGATTTTTCTGTTGCTATTAAGGAAACCCAAAATAAATAAAACCGTAGATGGGGGGGGGGGGCCGTTTTTAAACCTTCTTGGCATCTTAAGATTGGTTTTTCCGGGGCGATTCTAATGATTGGAATGGTACAGACGAAAGAATGGCGCGGCTTGGCCATTTCCAGGATGCGCAAAAGGGATTTTCCTTTTACAAATCTTGCCTCGGAGGGGGCTTCCAAATAAAACAGGGTTTGTGATTTTTGTTTTATTTTTTACTTTTAAAATTCAATTGATTTACATTAGGAATTTGGGGGACCTCCTAAGTGTTCAGGTTTTTTTAAGACAATTATATTATATATAATAATTTTTTTATATATAATAAAAAAACAGAAGAAAAGAATCGTACTGTGTTTATTATTAATTGGATTTGTGTTGCTCTTTGCCGGTTATGTTTTTGCCGCAGAATCCAAAATTTTTTTTTCTTTAGCATCTTATTATGTAATTTGGCAAGGTTTGTCCAAAGCCCATGGCGGGGGATCTAACAGGGGGGCCAAACCATCACGGCCACTCCATAGGGGGCAAAATGCTTACAAACATAAAATTAAATGTAACAGGGGGGGTAAACTTACCAAATCAAGAAGTGGTACAAAAAAACCCCTCTCCAAAAACAGAACTGGAACCGCCCATTTGGCGCAGGGACGTAAGGTGAGGTGGAGTTGATGGATGCTGCTTATGTACAAGAATTTACAATAAAACACATTAAAATGTTTTATCCAAAAAATTAAACTTTATTCAGTGAAATCCAAAAACAAAAATTGGGGCGATAAATATATGGGTAGTTAGTTTATTTCCCTCGAATCTTATTCTGGGGATTGGTTGACGGAAAAAAAAATTATTCAATTTGGACATTTTATAAAAGTGACTATAAACGGGGCAGGGTTTGATTAATTTCATTTCAGATACTTTTCCCAAATTCTATTATGCGGTATCATCTTATAATATCTCCATTTCTAAAACTTCAAAAAAAATATCTCTTAATTTTTTGATCCTTTAAATTCTGTCCGCGGAATTGATGGTTTGTTTTCACTGAAGAGAAGATCAATGTCTAACAGTTACCGGAAAAACCAAAATTGGCCAGTAACATTTCTGGGTTCCATTCTTGCCCGTAAAAAACGGGGTTTTCATATTCATTAGGGATAATGGAGAACAGTATTCTGGTAGATATTTTCTTCAGGGGCTTGATAGAATTATAAATTCTCTCTTTTTTTTCGGACACGTTATTTCACGGGTTAATACACAAACTGGATTTAAACAAAGGTTCGAAATTTTCTATCCCCAACATTTCGACTGGCAAAGGGTTTTCAATGTGTTTACAATACTTTTAAAAATGAAAATTCGGGTCTTCTTTGTTGGCTGTAAAGTTTTTTTTTCACTCAATTATTTATTTCCCTTTTTATTAGTGCGATAGCCCTGATGTGTAAATTATTTCCCAAATTTGTTATCCATTTTGTGTTTTCACAAATTTCTGATTTAAAACATATTTCTAGGAAAAAAGGAAAAACGGTTCTTAGTACAAAGGGTATTTTAATATTCTTCACCAAGGCTTTATATATTGGTAAGTTCAATATTGGGGACTACAAAGGCAAGGAGCAGAGAAGGGAAAAACCTTAATCTTTTTAAATAGTAATAGTATTGGGGAATAGTTACCTTAAATGGGTTTTTTTTCTATTATGACATAAAATACGGGGTTTATAATCCTTTAATCAAATAGGGTTGGTGGAATTTGAGGGAACAAATTAATTTTTCCAAAAATATATCGACAATATCCTTTCCAACTTCTGATTTCAGGGTTTTTGATATTAACATAATTGGTAGGGAAAACTGGGGAAATAACTTAGATATTCTATTTTTTATATTTAATTTACTGACCCTAAGTTTGGGTGCATGCAAAGAGGCAAAAAATTAAAAAAAACCGCACGGGAGAGGGAGGACGGAACCTTTGTTTTCCCATTACCCCCAAACTGGACTGGGAATCGATGTGTACACCGATTTCTATTTTTTCACTGGCCCAGTTTTTTCCGTGTATTCAGGTTTTGTTTACTAATAAAGAGATATTCGTTTCCTTTTCACTTACTATTTGATTTTACTTATAAATTGTCAATTTGGAAGGCCTCAGGGGTTACGGGAAACTGCGGTTGCCCTAAAAAGGGATACTACAAATTTTTATAACGGGGGGCCTTTGTTATGTAAAAGAAGCTTACTAATTAAGGTTAGTTTTGGTAAACCAAAAAACAACTGCCAACTCACTTTCTTTGCTTGATTTGTCCATTCGGCGCCCCGGCCTTATTTGCTACAATACAGGAATAAATCCGATAGGGGACTATTTCTCAATGCCCTGTGTCAAATTTTTTCACGGTGGTGTGAGTGAGAGTGAATTTTTTGGGGACATTCGGGGGCCACTATACTAAATTTTGATTATGCTAATAGGTTTTCATTCTGTGAATTGGGGGAAAATTATTTGATTTTTAATAATGCAATGCCCTTCATTTCACCCTTTTTTCTTTTATAATATTTTTCTTATTATCCGTAGGATGGGCCACCCAAAAGGGATTACTGAAGGGGGGGGACTTGCGGCTGGGACTATTTATGGGTACGCAATTTTAACAAAACAGGGCCTGTTTTGACGTTGGTCTTTGTTCGGAACAAAAAAATGTACCAGGACGTACTTGCGTTTTCAGGGTTACTTTAAGAATAAATAAAAATCAAGGAGTGGCGGGGACGGTTGGGATAAAAGAAATTTTGTATATAATTTTTGGCAGAAAGCTGTACACAGTAAGGGTATTTTTTTTGCAACTGCATTTTTCTGTTTTGTTTGGGCCATCTTTATTTCTTTTAAAGTGGGAAATCCTACCATGACCCCGGGGGGGGCATTGTTACCAAGGCCAGCAACTTTATTAGGTGGGACGGGGGGACCCCCCCAAGGTTTAGACCACCTTTCCTTGGGAAATACAGGGGGGGATGGGGGGGGTGTGGGGATTTATTGGATACTTTATACCACGGGCCTTATGGGCCTTCTTAAAATCGTTTATTAACACACCTGGGGTTGGAGAGGTAATAGCATGGGATGTTGCGTGGGCCGGGGGGGACTCGACAAACCCAGTGGGGATCTTCAAACTTGTGGGGGGGGGTTCCTTTGTCCCACAAATATCATGTTTTTGATTTCCACCTAGGCCATCGTTTGGCCCATTTCATTAATAAACATGATTTCTTGGGCACGCGGGTTTGGGAATGAAAAAATATAGATTGCAATCTTGAGTAATTCTATTTCTGGCACACCTTTACGCAAACCTTATTTGTACTATTTTCATTGATTTCTGGCTCTCAATTGTTTTATTGGTTTTTTTAATTTATTAAAAACTTAGTCAAATCATTGCAGCCCACCAAAAATCCCATCTGCTCAACTATAGGATAAAAAAAAAAGGTTCTTAGGGGAGTTTTGGCAAAAAAAAGGAATTGAGCTATTATAAACTTTTATGAAAGGTTGGGGGCAAGGTATAGAAAGGGTAAAGAATATTCGTTCAACATAAATCAATGGGATTAACTAGAGGTAACTGACGAAGCGATTAGAGATATTACTAAAAGTTTTCCATGTGGCATAAGGGGTTTCAGGACACTCAGATGTAAGAATAGCAACTCAGGAGTCACGCTTCCATGTTTAGAAAAGGATATCATTAATTTTATCCTTGTGCGGGAGAGGGAAAAAGCTGAGAATTTTACAGCTCTTAACCCAATATGGCGAACGAACGGTGTGGGGGACCTTTCTCGTGCAGGGATTACCAGTCCCCGGAATCCGGGGGGTGATTTTTTTTGATAATTCTTTCGGTATTTTCTCCATTTTCCCTGTGCGATAGGGGGATCCTGATTTCTGTTGGAGGTTGGCCGGTTTAGTAGCACGCGCTTTCATGAAATAAACCCTCCGTGCACCGGCGGAGGGGAGCCCACAGGCAGGGACTTTCTTCATCGGTATTTCATCATCATCAATCCTCATCGGCGATTTCGACACCTGCGTTCATGTGGACGATTCAATTCGGAATTTATATGCGGAAGAGAGGGTGTGTGGCTGGTGGTATCCCATTCCCCGCCGCGTTGCACGGGTGGAATTAATCTGAGAAACGTAAGCACACTGGTTTACAGGACCCTTTCCTCCGCTTTAAAACCAGGTTTCATTGTAACAGGGGTATTTATAAAATAATGAGGGGGGGTAAAAAATAATTTAAGAGGCCTTTAATACCTTAAAAACCCCTGATTCGTAAAACTGGGGGGGCTTTCTGTTTTTAACCAAGATGCTAGTGTTTATCGGACATTATGGGTTAATGTTTAGGTACTATCAGTCTTTCTCTCCATAAACAATTGTTTAAAAATTAGGAAAATGATCTTTTATTCCCAAATTCTGTTCCCAAGCAATTTATTTTACTCAAAACTCTCTCTTTACTGGTCTTTCCCCACAAGGGAAAAAAATGAAAATACTTGAATATTCAATTTTTTTTATTCCAATTTAACAATTCCCGGTTTCAAAAAATCTTATATTATTTCTTTTTTTCCCAAGGGCGGGGGGAAAAAAACTTTTGGAAGCTAAAAGAAAAATCCTTGTTAGCCCCATGGAGGAGGGGAGGAAAAAGGCAATACAAAAATTGCAGATTGAAAGTGATCCAAGGGAAACGAACAGGGGGGTATATATGGGGGGGACATATCCTCGAGTGGGGGGGGAACAATACCGGCCTGCCTAGATTGTGTGGCATTTCCAGTCCAGGAAAACTATGCGAATAAGACAATTCGAATACACATAAAACTTCAACACATGCCTCGAGGACTTGAGGGGGAATTTTGGAATAAATTTTCTTGGGGATGGGGTGACAGTTTTCCAAAGCAAAAATTATCTCCAATGCGAACAGGGGATCTGGATTTTGCTGGGGGACAGGTTCTTCAGGAAAAGGAGCACAACATCATTTTTAAATTCCCAATATCGAGGGAACCCCCAAAAACTACGTTTTTGACATCAATTTATGGGGACATTTTTTAGGTAACCAAAATTTATTGGTATGTAAATGGGATGTGGGGGGGGGGGGACTGTGAAACAACTTTTAAACCTTCCAGGGTACCAAAAGGAACTCGCGTTAGTATGAAAACTTGTTCACTGGAAGTTTTTCATCATAAAACTTTTTTTTATTGTAACGCATAGGGGGGCATATGATGGGGTCACGACCTTTTCGTTAGGACGGGGGTCCACCTCAAGTTTGGATTTTCAGGAACTTATGGGGTCCAAAAGGGCAAAGAAGGCTAAAGGCTTACATTCCAAGCATTTGGAAGGGGGGATAAATTGAGTGCCATTTAGAAAAAAATTATTTGGGACAGAAGGGGGGGCATTAACATTTTTCATGGTATATCTCGGTGTCTAAAAGATTTAACAATTGGGTCTTTTTCCTTGAGTGGTCTGGTAGCAAAAACCAACTGCTATAAAAAAGGGGTCCAAAATTTATCAAAAATTTTACTTGCTATGATGGAAAATATTGGGCAGTGGTTGATGGGTTTATTGAAGGCTTTTTGTTTCCCATCTGGTAAGAAATGAGGTTGTTTTTCCAGTAACATCCCAATAAAAACAAACAAAGAGGATTTTTCACTCCTCATATTGACTACTACTAACTTATATGTACGATTATTAAACCATGCCCATTCGTGTATTAAAATCACAGGGTTTTCTGGATCGTGAGCGAACCCAAACCACCCCCATTCCAACCCCCTGCCGACACCAGCACACGGTTTCACACCACAAATGGTATTACTCTGATCGCCTGTACTGTTGGCGTTCCCGGGAGACATGCGAAAGGAATGAAATTTTTATTTTTCACTGGCATGGCCCCCCAATTTAGCATGTTGTTTTTAACCAAAATTATACACACACACACTGTGGAAGAATTTATTCTTGCGTCTTGAATATTGACTATTTTATGGTGTGTGGAAACCAATAATGGAACTGGTGAGGTTATGCAGAGCATTTGGTCCCAAGGGGCTGTGGGGTTGTTTTTTGCAGTTGCCTGCAGGGCCAAGGGGGTGCCACCCGCCTATTTTGCTATTATAACCTACAATTGAAGGTGCTTTTTTTTCGCTTCAATTCGGGGTATTGACCATTACTTTGGCTGCGCCGTCATTGCAATTAACGTATTTACCTTTGGGGCAAAGGCCATTGTCCAACGCGGCTTTATTTTTTCACGGTTCCCCCCACCGCAGGGGGGACCGCCGAAAGGGAATATATAACAAAAAAAACCTTTCCCCAGCGTTTCTAAGAATCTTGGAGGAAAAACCAGGAATTTTTAATTAATCCCCGAAAAATAAAACGAGGGTGGGGGGACCTTTTCAAAATAAAAACTTATCTTTTTGTTTTCCAAACTAGGTCGATTTTCAGGGTATGTTGGGGCACACTAATCCCATTGATTGGAACAAATAAATCTCCAGTAATAAAAAATTACAAAATAGTCTTATCTTCATATTCAAGGGGGGTGGGACCTTATGAAAGTGGTTATTTTTTCCAAAGACGAGCTTGCCATAATGATTTTAAAACAAATTTGCTCCCAGAGAGAGGACTTGTTTTTTACTTTTTTTTTAAATTGAAATCCACCCCACACGGGGGACCAACGGCCCGGGAGAAAAAAGCGGGCTTTCCAAATAGGGCGAAAAAAAAAAAACCAAACCCAAACAGCCCACACTTAATTAGGCACATATAAGCTTTAACTAAAAAGATTGTAAGTGGCCAGCAATCAAAACTTGCCCCACTTCCCAAAAAACCTGAAACAAAATATAGCGCCAAACGGGACGTGTTAGCCACACCGCCCATTGGTAACATTCTTGGGGAGGGGTAAAAAAAAAAGACCTTGTTCCTCACCTTTTCCAATTTCCATTAGGATCATTTAAAGACCTGTATAGGGCCCTTTTTGCAGAATGAACAAAAATATATTTTCCCGGTTTTTTACAGGAGTATACGTGGAAAAAGGCTATGGAGGTAGAGTAAAAAAACCTTCCAGTCTCCGGGGGACGTTAATAAACATTATTCTTTTTCACAATGCTTTCCCGGGACTGTAGTTTGACAATTATCAGAAAAATTATCATAATATTTAAGTACTTTAAGAACGCAAACTTTTTTGCTTAGGGACAAATAGGTCAAAGTCACGCGGGGGGAACATTGTCATTTAATCATTAAATGGGCTGGGGTCACTGCCCACAATTTTTTTCAAACATTTTATTTGGGAAGATCTTAGTATTGTAGCGTTTAAGGTTTGGGTTCGGCCCTTTTCTAATGGGCTGAGAGAGAAGAATAGAAAAAGAACAGATGGTTATTTATGGAAGTTGGGGAGGGGGGGACTTTGTTGAATGAATTATTTTCGGAGGGATGAATAATGTTTGTAAGCGGAATTTTTTTTAATTTGAAATTTCACTCCCCCCATATGCCCAATTGGCCAGAATAGCGTTGCCTAGGGAAAAAAGGAACCACACAAACGGTCTCACTTAACAGCAAAGAGGGGGGTGGCTCGTAAATTGGATTATAGTACCAAGCTAACTTTGCACTCTAAAATAGAAAAATACCATCCTTTTAATACGGGAAAAACATCCTAACAGCCATGGTATATAAGTGCAGTTGAAGTTTGGGTATATGGTAATTGGCCCCCAGGGGTTGTTAGGGTTTTAAGTTAGTGGTCAGTATATCACATTTTTTTTTGGCTGTCTGCTTAGTCGCCTCTTACAACATGCAGGAAAAATACGTTAGGACTTTATTTCTCAGTGATGTATAAAAGGATAGCAAAGGAGTTAAATAGCTTCAGTTTTATTTACCAACCTACAGGCCTTTCACCAACAAATTTATCATTCCACAGGGGGGGGAACTACAATTTTTATTCACGGGGAGCAAATTACGTTAACGGAAAAAAAAGGTGGTTTTTGTGTTGACACTCTAAAAAAACCCAATCAAAGTAATCAACCTACACCCCCGTTTTCGTTTTTTTCTTTTCTGGCGTCCATTCCCAGCTATCCCCAATTACACCGCTCGCTAAAAAACGCACCGCCATATATTCAATTAATTCCATTCAATATAAATCGTTTTATTTTTAATAAAATTAGCAAAATTGATAAATTAAGTTTGGGCAAAATCTTAAATTAATAGCTCGTCAAATAAAAAAAAACAAGAAATCTTCAGTTTAAATTTCATTTGAAACAAGGTAATTAGTTACAAGTGGAAAATTAAAACTTTAGGATTATCAAGGCGTTAATATTTCCCCAGGTGGGGCAATAAGCTTTGCATTCAGGTTTAACAAAAGTGGTATATACATAGAATTTAATGTTTCTTGGGGGACCACCCTCTTTTGGTCACAACTGTTGAGGAGATTATACCACCATTTTTTTTTTACTTGAATTGGACAAATTCAACTCTGGAGGCAAGGGCAGGGTGGGGGGGAGGGGGGAACGAATGTTCCAAAGGGACAAACCAAACCAATGGCCGTCCTCATCATTTACGCAAAAAAACGGCTTCTATATAGGGGGATGTTAGTTTACACAGCAACTGCACTACTCTAAAACACGGAAAAAACATTTACAAAAACCCGGGATAACTTGAATACTAAAAAAACTTGCCATGGTTAAAGTTGCAATGAGCGGTATCTTGCCCTGGGGGGATGTTTTAAAATACCATTCTACCAACTTCTTTTTTTTGCTTTTCCTTTAAAAAACAAGGGATTTTTATCTGAGAAAGCAAAACAAAACACTGAATGAGGTAAAAAAGTATGGTGGAGGGTAAAGGTGTTAAAAACATAAGAAGTCTGGGGTAAGGTTAAAGGGAAGGGTTTTTTATACCATTGCCCAAAGGGAGGGGGGGTAACATTTTCAACCCTTGTCTATATGTTACTTTGACATCATTGCAAAATGGAAAACTAATAAACATTCGCCCCAGTAAAAACTCAGGGGGCCTCACCTGTTCACGCAGGGTAAAACCCATATTATTCCAGGGTTTTAAATACCAAATAAGTGGATCCTAATTTTTTCCTTAATTTTGTAAGAAATGATTTAAAACCAACTGCCACACTTCCCCCCATTGTGGTTTTTCAAGTATCTGTTTTATTTGTATGTTATTTTTCGCATTTAGAGTTGCACGAAAGGGGTTTTTGCTGGGTTAACTGACGGGGTTCTCCCCTGTATCATCGCTCAAGAATCAAATTTATTGGAAATGGGATGTGGAAAAATGACTTTAAATAAAAAGGTTTTTTACCTCAGGGAGGGAACGCTGGGGCACTTTTTATTTAAGTTAAAGAGGTTTAGGTGGTTCCTTATCACGATTTACAATTTCACTAAAAAATTTTGTTTTTATTACTGATTTATCAAATTTTTTTAGTTGTGGAAAAAAAATATTTATTTTCCTTCATCCAATTTTTTATTAAAGGGTTTGCGTAATCTTAAAAGGTTTGATTTAGTTTTGGCGAGATTTGATAAAAAAAAATTGTAAAAAATTCATTGGGGCAAAAAAAACTGGGGGGGGTAGAGAGGGAGGGGGAATCATATATTTTTACAGGTCCTCCATAAATTTTTGTTTTATATAATATATAAAAATTGACTATGGCACGATTTCTTTTAAAAAAATTGGCAAAAAAAGTGAACCACGAAAAAACATTGATTAAATATCCCAAACAAATGTATAATCAGGTTTAAATTAAAAAATATTTGAAAAGAGAAAAAATGGACTATAAAATTGAAAAAATTTTTAGGATTACGGGTTAACTTCTTAGGTAGTTTCGGGAGCGAGGAAGGGGAGGAGAGTAGAATGAGGAGAGGAGGAGGGAATCAGAAAATATATTGGCTCAAAAGGGGTGGGGGGGGGGGGGGGGAAAGTCTCAAACTAAAGAAAATAGAACAAAAAACAGGTTTAGTCAAAAAAAAGTTAGGGTACGATTCATTTTTATTGCTGCAGGGAGCGGAGGAATAGCTTGATAATTTATCTGAACTTCTTAACCATCATGGGGCTAACCAACGGAGCTCTTTCTCTGTGCCAGGGAACCCACCCACAGTTTCCAAGTCGGGGGGATGGAAAATATTTTGGGGCTTGAGTTCTCTTATTTTTTTTTTTCTGTTGCATTGCACCCACAGGCGAAGCTTGTTTAAGGCAGGTGCCTTTCCACGTGTGGGATGACCGATTGGATGGGCCACTTTGGGCAATTTCCGTTTAATGATTTCCTCTCTCAACCTTCATAATCCCTACACGTAGGATTTCAAAAAAGTCGTGCGTCTTTGACGGGACGTACAGAAAGACGCCACAAATAATTTGACAAAAGGAACTACGGAATTTAAAACAAATTTTTGTTATTAAAAAAATATGAACAAATTGGTTGCTTTCCTCAGGGGGTACATTGGGGGGAGTAGTGGTTAATTGGGAATATTACCACTTATAAACTATATCAATTGTTCTTAATTTTTACAATTTGGAAAGGTGGGGGGGGGGGACAAAGTTGTATTGTAGTAAAAATGGATATTTGTTTTGTAATTAACTCCCCCCCACCCACCCTCCCATCCGATTCGAAAAAAAAAAATAATTTCAATCAAATGTTTCAAATTCTAACTTGACTTCGGTTTGGATTCCCCCGGAATGCGTGAACAGGCATATTATATTGGCTCTTTACAGATTGAGCTGGGGGAAAACCGGGGCCATAACACCCTTGACTTAGTGATTTTCCACAGGCAAGGTTAATGACAAAACCCCCTTCGGTACCTGCTTCCTCCCCTCCAACTAGGGGTGGCATCTTTGGGCAGAAAGAAAATACTTGGAGGTAAAATTATTTGTGGGCTTTTTCAAAACCAAAAAATGGACTTTAAAAGTGGGGGTTTTTTCCACCTCTAATAAAGGGGCCCTCAATAGTTCAAAAAAAACTGGGGATCCTAGTCACGGAGAAGGGTCATTTCATTATCAAGACTTTTTACCTCTCCCAGGAATGCGAAATAAATGTATAAATACCTATAAGTTCACACACTCCCTGTACATAGCACAAATCAGGAAATTTTTTATTTTTGTTTTTCCAGGGTTATGGAAGACAACTCGATTGGGCGTATGGTTTCCTATTAGTGACCTATTTACATTGACAAATAAATACATTGTATAAGATAGCCAACAATGGGGGCCTAGTGGTTTATTATGTTTGGGGTGCGTTCGTGAAGGTTGAAGGTCTTCAGGTTTTTTCTAAAGTTCCGGGGCTCGGGTAATTTTCCCACGCCCACCACATCCTCAAACTCAGGGTTCTGGTAATAAACTTGGGTGGTATATTTAGGGCTTTTGGGCCGAAGCGGGGGGAAAAATGGGGATTATTCATAATCTTTTCCAATACATCATCTGGGGGGGACCCTGTTCGTCTGTCTTGTTGGAGTATCAGTGGCGTTGGCCCACGGGGGCCCTGCCTGTTGGGCTATCAAAATGATTTACAAAAACATTGCGATTACCTAAAAATCACCAGCACACTGAGCAGTATTCTCCAGAATAACCATAATCCCAAAACATCTTGGGGGCTCACCGAGGGCACCAAATCGGTATTAACCCCCGTACCAAAAACGTCTAATAGGTTTTTTACTAGACGGGGAAATAATCACAGTAGGTGGATAACCAACAAGTGGGAGGTGGGCTTTCCCACTCCTTTGGGGGAAATCATAATTGCATCGGAAACTTTCATTTTTTCCTCATTATTTTTTCTTAATTTTTTTCCATTTTTCTTTCTTTCTATGCATGAAGGGGTGCATTTTGTCCTGTGGTTTCAAAAATAAATAAAATTGGGCTTGTTTTTAAGGTCCTATTGGGGGTTTTTACTGGGTTGGCTTTTGGAAAAACCGGCTAAAATTATCATTAGGCAGTTGGTTGCCCAGGTTTTCAAGTTTTTTCAATCGGGTTTATACCATCGGGGAATACCACTTCTAAGGCTATGCATTCTATGGAGGTGCGAATAAATTTTGTTGGCAGACAGTGGACAATTGGCCTAGGTTGTATACATTTAGCTGGTATTATATGGGGTGGACCGAAACAACGGTAATATTTTTTCACTTTTCTTGTTTTTGTTTTTTTATTTTTTTATCTCCATATTCAATTTACCACTTTTAAATATTAAATTTATGTTTTTATATGTTTTCCAAGGAGTAGTCCAAAATTATATTTTGTTTTTGGCCACTCTGCACCAAAAACCAGATTTTATTGTCCCCTAAAATTTCTGTTAATTTCTTATTCTTTGCAAATTGGAAGTCCGGTAGCAGGGGAACCTACTGATTGACCCCAAGAGGTCGTATCGGCAAATAAAGGGGGGCCCCCAGTTTCTGGGTTAACCTGAAAAACGTATCAATTTTATTTGGTCATTTCTTTATGTATTTCATTATTTTTTTTTATGTTTTTATCTTGGTCAGATTGGTAATTTTCATTGTCATTAAAAAACTACTCTCTCTCTTCTCTTTTTACATCTAAAAAAAATCGTTCCCCGGGATTAGAGGTTTCAAATTGCTTCATGACGAGAATGGATGGGGACTTATATTGGCGAAGAGGATTCTGCTGGACGCCTCTCGTCTCGGTTGGCCACCACAGGGTGGTACCATTTGTAGGGCGCCGGGTTTACTGCTTACCAAGTTTCTCTTTCACTAACCAGGCCTATTTTTGTTTTACAAGGGAACAAAAGAGGAATATATTATAGGTGCAGAAAAAAATCTTTTTACGCGATTCGGGGATATTGGGGCTAAGATTGAGGGAGTAATTCTTTTTTGCTATTAACTTGGGGGTAGGCTAAGCCAAATTAGGAAAAAGATTCATAATTCTTTTCCTTAAATAAAACAAATAACTTGTTATAACCTTGGGGCCCGTCTATAAAAGGTGGGGGTTCGCTTTGGTTTTTAATCAAGGCCTTGGGGACAGGGGGTGGTTTCCCACTCTGAGGAAGTGGGCTATAAAAAAATTATATATTTTATATAATCAGAATTTATAAATTTAAATTAATTTTTCCCCATTTTTCAAGTCCTAAACGGTCTTATAATTATATTACCAATACAACAATAAAAGTTATTTTTTTATCTTTCCAAGTAATAAAATTGTCAAAATCAATTAAGGTGGGGGAAAAATTTTACAAAGGTAAACTTATATTTTCCTGAAAAATTTTTGCGGAATCTCTTTGTTGAGTTTGGGGTTTTCGGAATAATCAGTGGGGGAATATAAATATTTGAATCGGGATTTTTTTCTCTTTTTTTATGGGAGAAACTTCGTTGAATCGTTATATATGAAATGGAATCATTAAATTATTTTGCCTTTTGGGGCACTCGGGTCGAGGGAATGTACAATATATATTTGCCCCTTATTAGGGGTGCCTGGGGTACCTTAAAATCACTCTCTAACATATTTTTTTTTCTATTTCTTGCCTTGAAAGGTGACTAAAGGGGGGAAATTGCTTCGGTTTTAGATAAATTCTTACCCAATCGCTCAGGGAAAAATTTCCCACTTCATTTGACAACTTGTAATATTATTTTTATTTTTTTTATTATTTAAATTTTACTCAAAAACTTGAAAAAATATTCTTTTCCTTCTGAATAATGGGGCCACTCAAGTCTGCCAAAGAAAGCTACCATTGGGAATGGGGCCAGGAAAAAATAGGGGGGGGGGGGGGGAGGAAACTAAGGGTAATACCACTCAATCCCTGATATTATATTCTTAATTTTAAACCGAGGAGGGTTTTACATAGGGCTTGTGGAATTTTCAAAACCCACGATCAGGAGGGAAAGGCAAGCGAGAAGTGCCAAGGACAGTTCTCAAATTAAAAGTTTTATAATGGAATTCTTTTTTTTTGAGAATTTACTGAAGTTCTGCTGCTTTTTCCCGTTCATTGGCTTAGAGCCGGGAGGTTGGAGGTTTATTTCACTATGAAAATACAATAAAACTTGATTTGGGAGACCAGTTTCTTTTTTTTTTATTTTGGAGTTATTTTCTGGGAAGATACCCATTTTTGCTAAGAGGTTAAGGGGAGTACCCTGTTTTTCATAAATAAAAAAAATTTAGGGGATTGACCATTTTGCCCACTTAACATAAAAAATATTGAAATTTGTGCTTTTTACCTGGGAGACGGGGGTGCTTAATTAGAAATATTCTTGCAAAGTACATTGAAGGGTGTGCAGGTTATTAACTTTTTTATTCCGGGGGGTTACGTCTCTGTCAACCGATTTTTTTCTTTCAATGGTTTTGTCTTCGGGTCTAATAAATAAAAATGGAGGAAGAGGGGAAAGGAAAGAAATAGTTTTTTGAAAAGGTGAAAAATAACAAAACAAAGTCACGGTATTTAAACAGGATAGGAAATTAAGAGTTTTTTTATTCCTACTCAGGGAGAGGAGGGGAAAGGGGCCAGGAAAAAATACAAGGCTTTAAAAAAATACAACCATTAATGGCCAACCACGGACCATTCTTGGTGCAGGACTAACCGACAATCGGGGGGGGGTGACGTTTTTTTTTTGTTTTTTTTTTATATTTTATTCGTATTTCTTTTATTTTTCCTGTTTGGCCCTCATTGGGGGAAACTGGGTTTGGTGTTATTTACTTTGAATATTTATTGAATTTTATAAGGAAAAAAAAAAAAGAGGGTCGGCAAAAAAAAAATTTGAATTAATTTTCGTAACTTTTAAAATTGAAACTTGGGAGAACATCATCCAGGCATTGCCATTCTTTTGACTTGTCATATCCTGGATAATAGGGGGTTTGAATCCTGTGGAGGGATGATTTGATATTCATTAATGAGAGAGGTTTGTTGGGCTGTGGTCGGTGCCTTTAGCCGGTTGCACGCCCATCTCGAATAAAAGGCGTTTATACCCGCCTTTAGATGGCATGCATTATTTTTTAATCCAAATTTTTTTTGAATTTCGCAATTTCGCCCACAATTCCCTGTTTTTTCAATTCGACTGGAAAATAACCAATATTGAAATTTAATTTCTGCTCAAAAAACACTTGTCAAAAAACATATTTTTAGGGATACGTTGTCTTATCAGTATTTAATTAATGATTTTAAGGCTTCTTGCAATATTGAGCTGGGGCGGGGGTATATATCGGACTTAGGATCGGTTATATGTTGTTAACCGGATATTTAAAAGTTTTTTTTTTCCAAAAATTTAAACCAGTGTTATCGGATTTAATTCTTCGCAAGATGTCTGTTTTGCTGTGGTGGATACCGCTTTTATCGTGAAACCATAAAACCACCTAAAATTAAGTTTGCCATTATTCCCCACGTTCCAACAAATACATGGACCCCCTAATAAAAATAATTGGGTATTTTTATAGCTCACTAAAACTTACCCACCGGCTTTGGCCTATGCCTTTTTTCAATTTGGAACCTTTTGGGGTTATGTCATGAAAACCTCAACATAAAAAAAACACCGCCATATAGGGGGGGATGGTATGGGGGGACCCCTGATTTTTTTTTAGTTAGGTTGGCGTTCCCACATTGTGGAACACTTTTAAACAACGATTAGCTTGGTTTTTTGATAACTAAATATATGGCATTGGCCATACCCACAGTAATAACCAGCATTTTCCACTTCTTACTCTGAACTAGGGTTTTGATTTTTGAAAATGACTCAGATGTAAAATCAAGAAATGTTTAAATTCAAAGATGTATTGAAACTTTGACTCGAAAATGGCACTCCCAGCTTACGGAGCTGACCAACTTAAATTTCTGATGACATATAAGAAAATAATTTTCACCTGCATATTTTCCATAGAAAGTCCACCTTGCATTTGGCTCCTTCATTGGTCAAAAAATGCAGATTCCTCGGATCTGAGTAAGCGAACGCGGGGGCCGAGGACTCAATTGCTATTCACTTCGGCCGAATCAGGCCGGTGCAAGTACCGATCAGCAAAATATCGGTCCCAGTGCCACGATGTCGGTTTGTCCCCGCTGCGCGGTTGCCATCAGGTAATGGAGTTGTTATTCTTAAAGTAAGTGTTGATGTGATTCAGCGTGCTCTACTGAGCTACGGTCTACATCACAGTTGGAGTAGGTCTCGATTATCTTCTTCGAACTTTATAAATAGTATCACATACATGTTGCCTTAATAATATCGAGATCAAGGTACATACCACTTTTGCACGTCAAAACAAGTTTAGATCATTCTAGAGTAAGATATGAACATGAAAGGTTTCACCCAAGATAAAAGACCAGCTGGTGGTTAAAAACCCTGTAGGTACATCTTTTACGAATAGTCTTAAACTTATTGCTCCGTTGTGCGTCCGATGAATAAAGAGACCGAAAATATGTAAGCAGAAGAAGGGGTAGAGGATTGTTTCACCATCAGATCCAGGGCAAGATACCAGCCTCCACTGCAAACTAATACTAGTTAGTTTAGTATAGATGATGATTTCCGTTTTACAAGAGTGCAAGTACGCTAGTACTAACATCTTTCAGTAACCTCTTTTCTATTATATAGGCTCGTTAGTAGGTCATCCTATTCGGCACTGCTTCCGGCTTCAGTCTCTAAAGCGAAGTCATCAATAAAAAACCTGTCTCCGTCAATCTGTTCAACAGACAACTTTTAATATTTTCTCTTTAATCCAACTAGATTCACTACCTGACAATGTTTTGCAACCTGAAAATTGAACTAAACACAACATGAGCAAACAAACTCACCACAATAGTTATAACAGAAAGGTGGGGGGGAAGCAAAGAGGGGCGACAGGGGGCGGGGGAGTCTTAGGTATTACTTTGGATAGTCGGAACATAATCAAGATATTATTTTTTATTCTGATGGACAACATAACACTTCAAAACTATCTATTCCTCGCTTTATTTAAACAGCAGCCTTTTTGGCTTCTAGCTTGTCATATTAAATGGAATTAAATATATTTCTTTACCAGTGAAACTTTCAGAATGGTAGTGAGTTCTATCTAGATCGAATACAATCACGTAAAAGAGTCACTGTATTTTAAACATTTTAATATAAAAAAAAAAACAACAACGCTTGGTTTTATTCAACTGGATAACAACATCCATCGAGTCGGGAGTATGAATTTTTTCGGTCTCTGGATTTTTCCTAGAACAAAAATTAAAATAATTTGTCCAACATCGCATGAACGTCAAAACTTACAAAGCAGCAAATATTGGGCGATGGCCTAGTGTCACAACATTTGGCGCATCGGCAGGTTGGACAGACATCTGCGGGTTCGATTCCTTGGCAAGGCCTGGCTCGCTTATCCACTTCCACACAACACCTCAATCCCCAGGGTTTAATAACTTGGGTAGGCTAACTTCTATTTTTCCCAGAAAGAAGTACAAACATATTTGTTCAAGATCGCTGAACGCAAAACCTTCAAAGACAATCTTGGGCGCGATTGCCTAGTGTACGGTGAGCCTCCATTATCCCATGCCCACCACTCAAACTCAGGTGTAATCAACTTGTGTAGAGCTAAGCTGAATAGGAAAAAGGTCATGAATCTTTTCATAATTGTAACCCTGTCCTTCTATAAGTGGCTGAGCCGGTAACAGGGAGCCGTGGACGGGGTGACCACACTCTAAGACAAGTTGGCTGTAAAAAAAACAAAAAAAAAAATACATGCGAGTGCCCCTGGGCGCAGCGTGGACCCCACAGTACCTGGGACGATGCTTGATAAAACTCCAATGAGCGGGCAATAAAAAAAGATACAGATACGATCTTATTTTTAGCGATCATTCTGTTTAAACCATTTTAACAAGTGTTTAGATGAATTTATTTAACAATTGCCCAGGGCAAAGAATACCCCGCTCACTGTGTGGTGCGGATGGACGCGTGTGGGTGGGTCAGTGGTTTATCTCTTTTTGTGGGGAAAGGTTATCACGATACTATAAAAAACTAAACGGCACAGATTCCATAGGGTAACATTCTAATTTGGGATGATTTCTGACCATTTAGAGTGCACGTTGCTGGTACACACATAAGTGGAACCTTTCAAAGGTTTAGTTATATTCCTACAAAGATACCTTCAACGCCCCCCATTACCATAGTGCATCCAGCCCCCATCCCGTACTCAATAGCACATAAGCAATATAATATTTATTCCCATTTTGGATGGAGTGACCTTTTTGCCCCATGCTGCGCTGGATTCCTTAATCCACCCTATCTTATAGGATTCAAGTAATTGAGATTCCACTGCCATTTGTCTTCTATCTCCGAGCAAAATTGTGTAATAAGACCTTGTAAAAATAAAATGGTATAGGTTCCATTGTAGGTGTGGGGAGACTCGGGTCCGTAGAGAAGGTGGCACCGATAATCAAAATTTTCGACCGATATCAAACACCCCACACGATACAAGTACCCCGATAACCCACACCTTTCCGTAAAAATTTTCCATATTCCTGATTTCCGAAACCGAAGTACATTTTGTTAACATGATGTTCTAAAAGGCTTTTTTTGTAACCACTGTACTTATTGCCCTATGTTTATAGTTTTTTGCAACAAATACCCACGTATATGGTGCGCCTCACGTAAACAAACCGTATTTAGCACCCTTTAACACCCTTTGCATTCCTTTTGATAGTGCAAACTGTTTATGGTGCTGAAAAATAAAACGAGTGAATTGGAGTCTTAACCATTCAAGAGCATACATGGGTTTTTTTATTTCAAAAAAGAATTTGAAGGTACAAAATGTTCCGGGTGGTTACACAACTAAACGTTGTACCCCACCTAACAAACCTTTTTATTTTTTCCTTATGCATCCAAAAAAGGTAGCATATAGCTCAGTGGAGTGACTGGGGTTTTGTTATTATTCAATAATAAACCCCCAACTCCGATAAAAAAAACACATTGTTTTTTACGACGGGTGTTAGGCCCACCCGTCAAATGTAAGTTTTTCCAGAGCAGTGGGGGAAAATGCAAGAGGTCCTGTTTTCCCAATTTTCAAAGAGCCGTAATATCGTGGACATTGCCGTTCGTAAAAAGATGTTAATCCCCGGCGATCACCGCTTTTGGGGGGGTATATTTGAGCCCCAATTAATCTGGTTGAGATGACAACGTTCCCCTGGATACCAAGCCCCGGATTAACTCATCCAAAACACCGATTAACTTCGCCCGAACTAAAAATACATCGGCCCATTACTCCCTTTTTCTCCCGTAGTCACGCTTTTCTCAGAATATGCGCTTTGACCTTGGAGTCCGATCTTAGCTAAATAAACTCAACACTTTAAATTACTCCCAAGTATTGACAAACATACAGGTAAGAGACCTTGAACTATCAGGCCCGAGCTTCACTATGTACTAATTATAGTTTATTTTTTGTATGTGAGAAATATACCCAGTTCCTAGGACTAAGGGCCCCCGGAACACAGCGTACCCAAAGGAAAAAACCAACCCAACGGCCCCCCCCCCCCACTCAATAGCAAAAGGAGCCCTGCCAAAAAAGATGGTGTACAACAAATATCACTTACTTTAAATATGAATGGGCACTCAGGAGTATGCTTTGCGACACACGAACTAAATCGAATTTACCCCATCAACACAGTGGGATCAATATCACTCTCTGACACAGCTAAGTTTTGTCACTTACAAGCAACTTTTTAACCGCTTTATGAAGTGAATTCCAAACCCCTCCCAATGAAAAATGATATAGAAAAGACACTCCACCTGGTGAAATGCATCAGTAAATTCCTCACCGTCCTGCTTCTCGACAACACACTTCCCAATTCCTGGACCTACACGGTAGTCACAAGCAAACATTATGATTCAAAACTTTATGCGGTCGAGTGGACAGTAAAATGAAGAGCGAAGGTATAATAGCTTAACTATTATATTAATCAAAAATTCCAAATCTTCGATTTTCTTTACACTAGCAGTCAGCCACACCTCTCAGTAAATACAAAACAGCAATCATGGTAGGAATCTCAAATCTAATCATATGATGTAACAGATTAATAGGGCACAGTTATTAGCTCAAACCAGTTACGCTCAATCCATTAACAAGCGTTGGCTGAATAAACGCTTCGAGCTACAACTATCTTCAGATCGTCATAGAACATGAGTAACTACGAATCCTGTTCAGGATGATGATTATATACGCCTCAAGCGTAGCACGGTGGGTTCACGCTAAAGCAACTGTGCTTAGAGCTCCCCTCCACCAACCAGGACCAACGCACATCTCAAGAGGTCTACTAAGAAACATACTGACAAAGATCCAAAAAAACCTCCACCTTATCTTATCAAAAAAAAATCTCACCTCCACATTCTAGAACAGTACCATGCGCATAAAAGAGTTGGCTTCACATAATATTAAAGCTGCAATTGGTCGGACTTTCCTCCCCATCAGGATAAAAATAGGAAAGCCTATCCTATAACTTATTATATTACAAGTGGTTGTGCGTTTCTGTTTTGTACAATTGTTAGCTAATAGAGGATAATTTCGGGTACTAACATTGTAGATCTCTGGTTAGGACCAGAGCACCATATAGTATCAATAATTCAGCTCCATCATGATCTGAAAAATCATAAAAATATAAAGCCGTGTAGAGGAAGGCCACTTCATTCCATAAACCTCAGGTCTGGCAATCAGCACATGAGCTTGGCAACGCATTGGCACAAAACCCTCTCTGGTTACCATGAAAACAATACATTCTGCCATCACATAATTTTCAATGACATCCGCATGAATATAAATAACAATTCTATACACCTAAATACAAACTAGAAAAAACACACCACATACTCCTGTAAGAAGTTTAAAACCAATAAAGCACACCTAAAAGAATTGAATAATAAAAAAACCTAAGTACTAGCATCAAGGAAAAT
The DNA here is from genome assembly GCA_963675895.2 of Styela plicata. Lineage (NCBI taxonomy): Eukaryota > Metazoa > Chordata > Ascidiacea > Stolidobranchia > Styelidae > Styela > Styela plicata. The sequence continues at coordinate 26,852,735 of OZ023139.1, read as the reverse complement.
GCTGGACACACACAGACAAATCCAAACCTAGCACATAAAATTTATTAGAGTCAAATAACGTTCAGCAAATGTCCGAGAGGGAGAAACCCCGCTATGCCAAAATACCAAAGCGACTGGTCAAAAAAAATCGCGCCAAAAATATTTCAGTATCAATCATTTAGTAAGTCTTTATTCCCTTGTTGCGTAAACAATGGTACACGAAAAATTTTCCATGTTGTACAGAAAAACAACAGAATTTTAAATTTGAATTAAAGAAAAACTGTAGAAAAAAATGGAAAGTAAAATTAATTAAAAAATGTATCTGTAATATTGCCCTTGGTTAATGTTTGAACTTTGTTAAATGAAATTTTCTCACAAGTCTGTGCGTGTGACAGCCAATTGTGCTATGGACGCATCTATGCTGAAAGCTCACACAAGTAAAGTGTTTAAAACCAATATTATGCTTATCTTATGCATGGATTCTTGGGAGGGTTGTCGAAGGGCACTGGGGGGGGGAGATGCATAAATTAGCAGTGGAAATCTGCAGATCAAAAAACAAGTCAGCACTAACCAAAACCAACTAATCAATGGAACCGACGTGCGAATTATGCGTCATACAGCTATGAAATTTGATCCAAGTAAACGTTCCGAGCAGATTACCCCGTCATCACCACCTCCATTTGGTGGTTTTAGTTTCCTCATAGAATGGTTTTTTTTGCTTATGCTTTCTCAAACACATCATAGGGTGCAGTTATTAATTCATTTCTATGGAAAAGAGGAATCACAGTTAAACGTTGTTTCGGCTTGAATTCGTCGACCGTTACCAGCATTCAGGTCATTATACTAGAAATTGAATCAAGTTTTTCGATTGTATGTAACTGGGTCAAACCAATTGGGAGTTCCGCGAACATAGCACAACCTACTTACCACTTATGAGAGTAAATTGAGAGTTCTGTTTTCTAAGCATGATAGGAGGAAGGAACAATACAGACTTCATTCTTACTACCAATGCATGTCAAAGGGTAAAGTCATGAAAATAACGGCTTAACCCTATGCTGATCCTCGACTTCTCCGTGCAGATTCCTCGTTTCGAATCAGGAGGAAGGTTTTTCACATGATATACTTGTAGTACGAGGAATAATTGTCATTTTGTGTCGGTGCAGGGCACCTTGTTGAGCGGAGTAAGCTGTACAACAGCCACCGCAAACAGCCCAGAAGACCGCCTCGCAGATGATTTACACTAAGACACAGGACTTACTCTAAAATCAGCATTTCGAGGAATGTGAACCCAGGACCTGTCAGCGTTACTGATCGCACGTAGCTCGAAGCAGTTGCTCAAGCCCTATTTACCGATCACTGAGCTATTGTTCACTAATTGATATAACATCACATTATACCTGGCCAATTCTCTACGCTGAGCACAATTACTAAACACGCAAAACCTCTGAAAAGCCTTGGCCAGATCTGAGAACGAAACAATTCTTGCTGAGTACAATCTCTTGGTTCCTGTTTTTTACATATTTTACCACTTGTCGTACGCCTTCCCACCCGCCTCTATCGATATATAAATATAATACACTGGCGTGTCACACATCTTTGCGTTTAACCAACTATTTCTTCTTTTCAAAATCGAAACCAAATATCACCTAATTACCTCAGCAAACCAAATGTAGAAAAAGCTTCATCGTGATGCGTCTGCTTTCCACTTTCCCAAACAAGTTCCCAAGGTCATTCGTTCACTACGAGAGAAGGATTTGAAAGTCGGAGTCAGATAAGTCAAAAAGATGCAATACCAAAAATTCAAAACACAAATTCTATGTGCATATGGCATTTAACGCTTTAGAATTATGGTACCCGGACTAGCATGATTGTATTTGTTTTATTGTAATAGTTTATTACTGAAATCCGCGAAATATTGAATTCACCTTGAAATAATACGCTGGACTTCAGTGTGTATTTCAGAACGTTGCGCCCCTCACAAATCATAAAAAACCCCCCCGAAAAAAAAAAAAATTTTGTGAGCTTTGTGTCGATAGTGAAGAGATGCAATCTGGTAATGGGTTGAAAGATTTTGGGGTAGTGCTTGGAAACGAGGGAGCTACGTTCCGTGCGACGGTGTACTAGTAGCCCTTCGTGAGTTATATGTATACAAAAATTTGTTGAGTACCGTTAGCTCTATTAGTTCCTGGCTGCAACTCTGATTGCATTCGGTATTACCGGAGTCGAAATCCCGCTTAGACAGTCCGCCACTATTTATGGAGTTTCGAGGGAACAAAAACCGAATTGGGGTAAATGGTTACTTGTTATAAGTACTTGGTCTCACCGACTAGTGCTAAAGCAAAGCCCGTCACCATTTTTACTATTATTACTTTAATGAACACCGTTATACAAATAGACGAGCGAACACGCGCTGTGATACGCTTCTTTGCTAGCAATATTACGATAGTCGGCAACAGCAATGCGCTCTGGCACACTTTTGCACTACATAGCCACAAATAAAATATTTGCGACTTCATTAATACTACCCAAACTCATGATTCTGATCCACATTGGACACAGAAACCTGAACCATCATCTACCTAACAGTTTGTCCAAGCAGGATATGACCCAAAGCATGAATATCGAAGACAGGCGTAAAACAACTTCCCATACCAACCTATTTCGCCGGTCATCCGCTGACTCAATCAAGATGTGGCAACAGCTCCCCATTCGCAAGACTAACAGCGACAATGTGGATTGTATGACACAAGCAGCAAGCAACAAGCAGCAAGGCGTTCAGGGAAAATACAAATCATAGTCTGTACAAAGGTAAAAGATGACTACCCGAATCCATCAGTTTTTAATGAATAATCAGTCTGACATTGATGCTTCCAAAAAACCTGTACGAAGACTTCATAATTTGTCTCGATCGCTTGCTAAATTATTTTAACAGGTATAGTACTGCAAATATCCCATTGCGAACTTGTCTTTTAGCAATGTGAATATTTTTTTTACAATTAAATCTCACTCTCATCACCCCCCCCCTTCCCCCCCCCGTTAGATTTCCCTTCAATGCAAACGTCATATTGGTACAATAGTATCTCTTCAGCCCTCCCTCCCCAGACACCATATATTCGACAATTGTTGGTCATCGCCAAACCTCCAAATTATTAGGATTATTTTCTTAAATATAGTAAGTGTAGACCCCAACCTGTATTGCCCGAAGACCCCAGCTCCTCTCAAACTATATTGGAAAGAGGCTTTTAACTGTAAACCATCATGCTCACCCATATCCAAACTACTAATATCCCCGACAACTCGCTCACGTGCCGGCCTACATACGAATGTCACCACCCCCTCCTCACCCCTTACTCATTCACAGGTGCTAATCTATTAGAGCTCATTGTCCAGTTGTCCTCACAATCTCTGGAAAGACCTGGCCGTCCGCAAACTCGATTCCACCCCCCTGCCTCCCCTGACAAACACGTTCACTGTTGCTATCTATACAGCTTTATTATCCAGTGGTCTCCACAAACTCGGCGGAAGGCCCTGGTACAGATTATCACCAGTGAAGTCCAACATAACAAAAATTTAAGCTTCCCCCCCCCCCCATGTAGCCCCCTTTATATATTAATTCGTTGTTCATGTCTCTGTCAATAATTATCTTCCATCAGTTCCTGTAAGCCAATAAATATATATATTGAGATAGAGAGTCCGTAACATGTTAAATTATTAATCATCTTGTTGATATACTGTATTTCTTATCAAAATTGGCACGATGTTTGCATCCACGCAAGAATGTACACTGAGTTTTTTTATTGCTTCATATAATCGTACATCAAACACACAATACGTTTGATCAAACTCGCCGTGGTAGTTGGTCTACTCTCACTCACTTGGAATCTGACACCGACCTAGTCTTCATGCAGTTGCCTCACGAAAGCACCGCTTTCGACTTCTTTTCACATAAACACGGAAAGAGTCTGATAAACGGGGTGCGCGGAGACGTGTCGCTCGGTCTAAGTCAGGATTGTCCGATTAAGTATCACTTGCGCGCATGATAGAATCGCAAGACTAGGGCAGCGTCAAAATCAGGAATTCCGGAATGTGAATATACGATTCACGAATCGATTTCAATACAACAGCACTCTGTTCAGGCGAAATCTCCGAATCGAATTTGCCCAGCCTTACCGCACGTCCAGCCGTTGAGCTGCCATCCTCGGTGGTCGTTCTCCGGAGAGGCAAGAACAAATCCAATCCATCCCTAATAGTTCCCAGCCAACAGATCCCGAAGTAGCAGTCTTCACTGGGTATGGACGAAGAGTAACACAAACACAGTCGCACAAGTGAGCAAACACGGGAGGCTCTTGTTGACATGATTCCTTGAATCAACTTGTGTTTTAGGGGGAACTCTGCTCTTCGCGTTCCCCGTATTATCCTCTGGGATTGGGTGAGATCGGTAGTTGGTATCGCCGGTTGGTACTGCGTCGACAGCCGTCCCCAGCACTTCAAAAGCCCTATAGACAAGGGCCTTGAGAATCGTCCCTAATATCAAAAACGATCACAATTGCCTGAGGAACGAGTAAAATGCAAGCGAAAGAAGGTGCGAGATGAGTTTACCAACGCCCAGGGAAGATACAAATCACTCCTCACTGAAACACGGCCACTTTACCATGACGGGTCAGTGATTTCATTTGGAATGATTCCCGATTAGAGCGCAGTTTGCTGTATCCTACCCACGTCCCTTTTAGTAGCTCTTTGACTAGCGTACGAGTGGGCCAGTTTCGTTGGCTTGGTTTCAGGATCTGCATATGGCTTCTCTAAATGTCCATAGCCAAGATACCTAGTGTGGTGGCGCAATACAAATCTGTCGAAGCTGATTGGTAAACAATATAGACTCAACGCGAATATAAACATTTTATCATCTTGATAACACACTTTTTTTTCTCAAAATAATAACATTAAATAATTCAAAAAAAGAACATAAATATGTGACAACATTAATTAAGGATGAAACAAAAAAACGACAATGAAAAGATGAAGCCTAGAACATAGAAAACATTTTCTAGTCGTCCAGGGTAAATATCACACACTGCACTCTATTAGAGCATCTCCACTAGGGGACAGTTTTGTATTTGCCAGTTAGCCACTGAATTTAGATAGAACGACTGCATTTCAATTTTAGATCAAGCATTTCTGGTTTTATTGAAAAAAAAAATAGTGACGAAAATAGGTTATGGTAAAATTTTTATCCTGTAGGGAAAGAAAAGCCGATAATATGACTTAATTATATGGCGAACCACGAACTCTCGGGCAGGCACCAGTTCCGAATCGGATTGTAAGTTTTGGGTTAACAGTACGCCCAATTTTCCTGTGCATGGACCTGGTTGGTGGAGGAAGTCGCAAAGTAAGCAGTGCACATGTGAACCACCGTGCACCGACGAGGCGTCCAGCAAACCTTTCCCAAATAATCATCCCTTACTGGTAGGGCAGGGTAACTCCGAAGCATTTGGAATTCGAATTTGATTTGAATAATTTTTTCGAATCGGATCGAATCACGAATTCGATGTAAATAACAAACATCTCATTTTTACAATTAAAACTTTTCTACACTTTGTAAATCAAGAAATTCATACTTTATAAAATTCTAGTTCAATCAGTAAGTATTTGTTCCTGTGAACGATTCACGATTGATTCGAATATATTGTGCCTCGAATCGATTCGAATCACCGAATCGAATTGCCCGGCCCTACCTAGGTGATTTGAACGTACGTCAGAACGATCAGAAATGAGTTGCTTGGAGCGTATTCTAAACGCTTATCGATTGAGTTAACCGTACAAATGTCCTATTTTATTATTTACTGTATTGACGAAAACTTCGAGAAATTCATGATCTCGGTTTAGACCTTCTTCTTCCACTGAATAGGTCAGTTGGTAAATTCCTCGATGGTTTCTGATAGAGATACTTAGAATATGATTTCACAGCACAGTGGCATGGTTTCTGTTTGCAAGCAGTTCAGGATGACGTAACACTTGATGACGTCATTGTTACGTTGCTCTCTTCTGTCTGTGACGTCGCTTTCTCGGTAGGTTGAACAACACTGAAATGCAAGAAAAAGAGTTTGACTATGAAAATGAATATGCATATTTGTCTTATCAGAATTTAGGTAAAAAATGACTTTTGGTTTTGAATAGCCCAGCTTTAAGATTTTCACACCATAATCGCAAACATGGGTTACTGCTTCAATAGTGCAAAATACTTGAGTTTTTTAATGCCACTATCCTAGTACTATCCAAGGCAGGTTGCAGAATGTAACTCAAAATCATAGAGCTTGTCATCTGCCAAGTTAGATCTCTGCCTATAGGAACTAAAAAGTTCCCGTAACTGGGTGCGCCAATCGACTTCTTGAAACTCAAAGGGAGAAAAATGATCGCTAATCCGCTTGGTAAAACATCTGACGGTTTCTTCCGCATTCACGTTCTGCAATGACTTGATCTCGCCAACGCACATGGCTGACAGGCTAAAGGTTCAGTAAAAGACCACCTGGCCACTCATGTACAATGCGTTTCACTCAAAGGATTAGGTATAAAAATGTAAAAAATTAACTACAATCTCTACGTAAATTATCAGTGGGCCTGATTGTTCAGTTTCACGGCGCTTCACGTTATCTAAGACTTGATCTTAGGAATCAAATACTTACTTGCTGTCCACAGAGTTTTGTTCATCTTGTTGTTTTTTCTTTGATTCTAGGAAGGCGATCAGTCGTAATCTAGAAGAAGGGAATTTTTATATAGATTATTATATTGTGAATTAAGATGTTGGTTATCACACGGAGTCTAAGTTTTAAAGTTTAATGATGAGAAAAGCAAAATTGACAGTTCTTGACTAAAAAAATATGTCAAAGGCGAACGAGTAATTTCGACCATTTTTCAAAAATCGGTAGTAGATTATCACTGAAACACACATATTTTAATGATAATTTTGTCTCAAAACAATGGGAACAAAAGAAGATTATGTCGAAGGTCCCTTTTTTTCATTTTCGCCTTAATTTTTAAAGTACACTCTAAGTAAAGCTGCCTGTAAGGCAGCGCCTGTAAGGTAGGGACTAGTCGGCTTACGACAGATAGATTCTACTCCTTGACCAGCGACCTCCCGAGTTTGTTAGCGGATGCTCCAGAACAGGATAGGAGAAAGGCAATTTCTACTCGCGTTTCTTGCGGAAAACGGATTCTCTCATTTTCGTTAACGGACTTTCTAAAATCGCTTTTCCTCGTTTATGAGAATTTAAGTGCTTTGCGGCAAAATCATAGCTTAACGTAGTTTCGTGAAAGGGCACTCTTGTCTATCACTCCTTTTTTCTTTCTAATCACCCCTTTACGAAATGCAGGAACCAGTCCTGCTCGCATCTACAGTCTTTAAATTAAAAATTCTTTTATTTTTATTTACAAACCTGCTCCTCCGTTTAGCCGAGGGAGAAAATTCTTTTCTTTTTTGTTATTCTTGATGACGTCATTGCTAATGTTTGGTATGGCGTAATGTCGGACGGAAGAAATGCTGTGGCCTGAGTACAAGATAGTTATTGAATTTAATATTCAGTATTTATTGTGGAAGCGATGGCCTAGTGGGTAAACTTGTCGGCATCGCAGGTTGAAGATCTCGGGTTCGAGTCCCGAGAGGTCCGGCTCGTTAATCCATGCCTACCACTTAGCCAAGGGTGTAATAACTTGGGTAGGCTAAGCCGAACAAGAAAAGATCATATCTTTCCGGCAATTCTAACCCTGTCTGTGTATAAGTGGCCGCTAGTACAGGGTCTTTGGCAGGGCGATCCATTCTAAGTACTGGTTATAGAGAAAATGTATATATATGTACACATATGTGTACTGCAGAGTCGCGGACTGATTTCTGTGAAGTTTTTATAGCGAAAACTTCTACCTTACGTCTATGTGTAAAAATTCAGTAAAATTGCCATTTTTTACAGTAATTTTCTATGTAAATTTGTATCACGTTGATATAGAAGTGTAAATTTACTTGAAATTTACGTACGGTTATGGCGGCGCGCTCCAGTCCATAACCTACTTGGCAAAAATATTCTCAACAAGACAGATTCGAATTTTTGCAATATACGATTACAGCAAATTGGTAGTAACTTTTCTGCACTTTTATCACAGTGTACGTATGTAACTTACTAGAGGTAAATATGTTTGTTGTTGTTGTTGTTCAACTTGAAGATTTGGCTGAAGGCAAGGAAATTCGATTAATTGTTGCTCACATCCGGTAGATGGTAGTAGTAAGCCGTCTAGCGTAGGTATGTGGAAGAAATTCTGTGGATGAAAATTTTAGGCATTAGAAAATCACACTGTTGTACACACCGTACGTAAATGCACTGCTCACTACGATTGCAAAGAGCTACATAAACTGGGAAAAGTCTGAGGGAAACATACCAATGTCACTAAAACTGTAACATAACAATATAAAACGTAAAAACCCAGGAACTGAGTTATAGGAGCAAAGCAATCCAGCAATTCTAACCCTGGCCGCTTATAGGTGGCAGCTGGTACAGGGCCTTAGGAAGGGTGATCCACTCCAAAAAGTGGCTATGTATAAAAATATTGGTATTTGCCCTGGGCGGTGATGGAATCATTTAGTATTGGGTTCGAAGTCGCCAATTTCACCCTAAAAGGGTAACTCTGTTTGCTCGATAAAAAGCGTTGGGATTACGCTTTGAGTTTCGCATTTTTAACGTCCTGAGTTCTAATCATTATATGTGGAGAGAATTGCTGGACACATTCCTGGCGCACGGTAGTTATTGTAACGATCGATGTTTACGACTTTTCCCGTCTATCACGTCCCTGCACAGGAAATATATAACATAGCAGAAACCCCAACAACCGATTAGGAACTGATTTTTACACGAGAGGTTCTGGTTAGGGCTGGGAATCTGATTAGAATAATTTTTTCGAATCGTTGATTTCATAAAAATAAGAAATATCCTATTTTTACTATTATTATTAGTCTCCATAATGATGATTAGGAAATATACAGTTACGAATTACAAATATTAGCATAAACTGACTTAAAAGCGATGTATTTTCATTTTAACGACAAAATACAACCGATTTTGGTCAAATTTGACCAAAATCGATTGTATTTTGTTGTCAGAAATGGAAAAAGGCACTTCATTTAGCATGCTTTTGTTCCTATGATCTATTCACAATTTATTTGAATAATCTGTACTTCGAATCGATTCGAATCCCCGAATCGAATTTCTCAGCTCTATTTGTGGTTCGCTACAGGGTTAAACCGTATTCTCGGCTTTCCTCTCCTGTAGGATAAAATGAAAGCTTAACTTGATCATAGCCTAACCGACCAATACCTGTGGTATTTGCGTTTGAATGATCTGACTTTGGGAGATCATTTGCTGTGGATTTTGAATCAAGTTTGCCGTTGCAACTAAAAAAGAAGGATTTTCGGTTTAACTCCTTTAAAAAACAAAAGATCAGAATCCCGTTCCACACAATACAAGATTCATTTACCAAGCTTTCGCTTGAACGTAGTCTAGCTTCGTCACTAATTTTGGTTCTTTTACTAACGAAGAACATTTTATTTGCATATGCATTCTTTTTTTATTCCAAATGCCCCACAGACCCCTAAATAAGATTAGAGGTCTTGTCTGATTTAAGGAAATCTTCGCTGCGCTTCTGCGCACACGGACTCAATTATATTAGGTTAAATTACATCTGAAGCAGTTTCTGGCCATATTTTTTCTAGGGTTTTCGAAATATTTTCGATGGTGAGTCCGTAAACCAACCGTTGGGCACGGGCCTCTGTAGTGACTGTGTATCGGTTCTGTGTTGCAGCTACCCGCGAAATGCCTGTAGGGCACGCTCGGCGATGAAACGGCCAAGCATCGAACCACCGACCATACAGACAATACAATCAGACCAACATAAAAATTTAAAATTTAAAATTTTTTGTTTCTGCATCAAAACAAAACTTAAAATGCATGTTCATTTCGGTCAAAATCACTTTTTACCTGATTGTGCCAGGACTTGTTGCTGTTGCTTTAACAACTGTGATGTCATATGCTCATGTGACGTCATCGATGACGTATGTTGAAAATGCATAGCAGGAACTGGGTTCAACAAACATGTTCCGGGAGGAAGCCATACTGTTGGAGCAATCTGAAAAAACAAGATGTTATGAACGTATAGGAAGTGGTTGCCACAAGGTAGACTCCTATGTAGGGCTGGGCAATTGGATTCGGTTATTCGAATCGATTCGAAGCACAAATTATTCGAATCAATCGTGAATCGGTCATAGGAACAAAGCATGCTAAATGAAGTGCATTTTTCCATTTATAACGACAAAATGCAATCGATTTTGGTCAAATTTGACCGAAATCGATTGTATTTTGTCGTTAAAATGAAAATACATGGCTTTTAAGTCAGTTTATGCTAATATTTGTGATTTGTAACTGTATATTTCCTAATCTTCCATGAGAAATAACACCTCCTAAATGAACTAGAATTTTCATTTTTACCGATAAAATACAATCGATTTTGGTCAAGTTTGACCAAATCGATTATATTTTGTCTTTAAAATATGAAAATTGTTGCTCATAGGAATGGAGTCTGAATTGGAAATGCAATATAAACTATAAATTTCTTGATTTTGACAATGAAGGCAAGTTGTAATAGTGCAAATGGCATAATTGCTATTCACATGAAATTTTTAGTTCGATCCGATTCGATAAAACTATTTGAATCAGATTCGAATTCCAAATGATTCGGTTTTGCCCGGCCGTACGAGTCAAATGAAATAAACCCAACCGGTGACGGGCTTCATCAGGGCAGTGAATCGTCGATAAATTGCATCGTTTGTATTTCACCCGTTGAATATATCTCCTATTATGAGTCTACGTGATCGAAACGAAAACCTGACTGTAGAGCTGGGCAAAACCGAAACATTAGGAATTCGAATCTGATTCGAATATTTTTTTCGAATCGGATCGAATCCCTCATTCTTTGTAAATAACAAATATCCCAATTTTACTGCTATAAATTGTCCCCATTGTAAAGTATGTATATGTATTCGCACTAAGAGCATCAATTTTCATATTTTAACGACGAAATATAATCGATTTTTGTCGTATTTGACCAAAATCGATTGCATTTCGTCGTTAAAAATGAAAATCCTAGTTCACTTAACAAGTTTTTGCTCATATGAACAATTCAGGATTGATTCGAATTAATCGTGCTTCGAATCACCGAATCGAATCGCCCAGTCCTACCTGGCGAACAACACTAACCATGTTCTATTTGATATACTCAACGGATGAAATACAAACGATATAATCTGCCGACGTTTCGAATGTTATGAACGTAAGTTTTGTTAAGCGTGAGTCACGGATGGATCGCGCAGTCGAGGCGCGGTCCTTATGGGGCTCATGCTGGAGAGAATTTGTAGCCAGAATAACAGGGCGAACTCACTAAACTGATAAAAGGAGAGTTAGACAATGGATCACTACACTACAACAGGACGGTGAACTGTTACAAAAATTCAGTAAAATCTTTTTTTTTTTTTACAGTAATTGTACTCGTCGACGTTGCAATAAAACTATAAAACCACACCCTATGGCCAAATATAGGCTGTTGGTAGGACTTCAGTTCATCGTCAGACCATAATTGACCTAAATCATAATATTTACTACGCTTTGGTTGAGATGTATATAATTTTATCCTACGGGGAAAGTAAAGCCGAGAATATGCAATGAACATACTCCGACCAGGTACATTCATTGCTGGCACTCAAAAGTAAGATTTCCGTTTTTATTGAAACCCCCTCCGAGCAAGGTCGGAAGCAGGACCCAACCAACGGCCACCTAATAGCAAAGAGCTACTACAAGATGTAGTATCAGCAACTTCACTCTAAGCGGAAAACATCCCAAACGAAACTGAGCCGCCATGGTACAATGCAGTCATTGGTATTTGCCCTGGGCGATGGTATAACCATCTACCCCTTCTTAAAATGTGGTTATTGAACTGCGCTTACAAAGTCCGACCAAAATCGAATGCATTTTGTCGTTAAAAATGAAGATTCTAGATCGTTTAGTAAGTTTTTCTTCCTATGAACGATTCACGATTGATTCGAATATATCGTGCTCCGAATCGATTCGAATCATCGAATCGAA
>OZ023139.1:26811735-26840486 GCA_963675895.2 Styela plicata | reverse complement strand
TTTGGTGATTCCAATCAATTCGAAGGCAACAATATATTTGAATCAATCGTGAATTGTTCTTAGGAATATAAAACCTACTAAACGATTAAAATTTTCATAGTTTTTATTTTCAAGTACATTGTTTAACAGTACAAAAGAAAGCAGATTTTACTGAATTTTTGGTAACAGTGTACCGTCCTGTGTGTAGTGTGGTGATCCATTGTCTAACTGCCACTTTATCCGTTTAATGAGTTCGCCCTGTTATTCTGGCTACAAATTCTCTCCAGCATGAGGCCACATTTATGGACCGCGACCTCCAATCCGAGTGACTCACGTATAAGAAAAACTTACGTTCATAACATTCGAAACGTCTCAGGCTGATTATATCGTTTGTATTTTCATCCGTTGAGCATATCAAATAGAACAGTGGTTTAGTGTTGTTCGCCAGGTAGGCACTGGGCGTATTTCGATTTCGGGTGACCTCGAAAGCACGATTAATTCGAATCAATCCTGAATTGTTAATCATAAGAGCAACAACTTGTTAAGTGAAACTAGGATTTTCATTTTTAACGAGACGAAATGCAATCGATTTTTTTTGGTCAAGTATGACCTAAATCGATTATATTTCGTGCGTTAAAATATGGAAAATTGTTGCCTCTTAGTGCGAATTGAAAATACACCATAAAATAGCAATTTCTCGATTTTTTACAATGGGGAACAATTTTTAATAGTAAAAATGGGATATTGGTTTACAAAGAATGAGTGATTCAATTCGATTCGAATCAGATTTCGAATTCCTAATGGTTCGGTTTTTGCCCAGCTCTACCGCCATGTTTTCGTTTCGACCACGTAGGACTCATAATAGGAGATGTGCTCAGCGGGGGAAATGCAAAACGGTGTAATTTACCGACCATTCACTGCCCTGATTAAGCTTGTCACCGGTTGGGTTTATTTCATATGACTCACAGGGTTGGGCAAAACCGAATCATTTGGAGTTCGAATCTGATTCAAAATAGTGTTTTCCGAATCGGATCGAACTATAAATATCATGTGAATAACAATTATCCCATTCGTACTATTACAACTTGTCTTCATTGTCAAAATCAAGAAATTATATAGTTTATATTGCATTTTCAATTCAGACATCCGTGTCTGGGAGCAATAATTTTCGTATTTTTAACGACAAAATATAATCGATTTTGGTCAAACTTGACCAAAATCGATGGCATTTTATCGGTAAAAATGAAAATTCTAGTTCATTTAGGAGGTGTTTATTTCTCATGGAAGATTAGGAAATATACAGTTACAAATTACGAATATAAGATATAAACTGACTTAAAAGCGATGTATTTTTCATTTTAACGACAAAATACAATCGATTTCGGTCAAAATTTGACCAAAATCGATTGCATTTTTGTCGTTATAAATGAAAAAATGCACTTCATTTAGCATGCTTTGTTCCTATGACCGATTCACGATTGATTCGAATAATTTGTGCTTTGAATCGATTCGAATCATCCGAATATCGAATTGCCCAGGCCTGCTTATGAGTTTACCTTGTGGCAACCCCCCACCTTCCTGTACGTTCGTAACATTTTATTTTTTTAAGATCGCTCCAACGGTATGGCTTCCTCCTGGAACGTGTTTGTTGAACCCAGTTCCTGCTATGCATTTCCCAACATACGTCATCGATGACGTCACATGAGCATATGACATCACAGTTGTTAAAAGCAACTAGCAACAAGTTCTGGCACAAATCAGGTAAAAACTTTTAATTTTGACCGAAAAACGAACATGTATATTTTTTTTGATGCAGAAGCAAAATATTTCAAATTTTAATTTTTTTTATGTTAAGCGTAATCGTATTGTCCTTATAGCCGGTGCGTCGATGCTTGTCGATGCTTCGTTTCATCGCCGAGCGTGCCCTTCAGCAAGGCATTTCGCTGGTAGCTGCAATGTAGAACAGATACGCAGTCACTACAAAGGCCCGTGCCTGACGTTTGTTGGGTATAAGCCCCACGGTAGGTTCACGGACTCACCATGGAAAATATTTCGAAAAACCCTAGAAAAAATATTGGCCAGAAACTGCTTCAGATGTTATCCAAGCTAATATAATCGATTTCGTGTGCGTAGAAGCGCAGTGAAGATTTCCTTTAATCAGACAAGACCTTAAAATTTGTTTGGGGAAATGTAGGGCATCAATATTTGAGATAAAAAAGTGCATATGCACAAAAAATGTTCTTTGTTAGTAAAAGAACCATTAAATAAGTGACGAAGCTAGACTACGTTTCAAGCGAAGGCTTGGGTAATGAACCTTGTGGAATGAGATTCTGATCTTTTGTTTTTAAAGGGAGTTAAACCGAAAATTCTTCTTTTTTAGTTGCAACGGCAAACTTGATCCAAAATCCACAGCAAATGATCTCTCAAAGTCAGATCATTCAAACGCAAATACACAGGTATTGGTCGGTTAGGCTATGATTGATTTAAGCTTTCATTTTACCTTACAGGAGAGGAAAGCGAGAATACGGTTTAACCGTGTAGCGAACCACAAATAGGGCTGGGAAATTCCGATTCGGTGATTCGAATCGATTCGAAGTACAGATTATTCAAATAAATTGTGAATAGGTCATAGTAACAAAAGCATGCTCAATGAAGTGCATTTTTCCATTTTTAACGACAAAATACAATCGATTTTGGTCAAATTTGACCAAAATCGGTTGTATTTTGTCGTTAAAATGAAAAAAACATCACTTTTAAGTCAGTTTATGCTGATATTTTTTGTAATTCGTAACTGTATATTTTCCTAATCATCATTATGGAGACTATAATAATAATAGTAAAAATAGGATATTTCTTATTTTTTATGAAATCAACGATTCGAAAAAATTATTCTAATCAGATTCCCAGCCCTAATCACTACCTCTTGTGTAAAAATCAGTTCCTAATAGGTTGTTGGGGTTTCTGCTTTTTTTATATATTTCCTGTGCAGGGACGTGATAGACGGGAAAAACCGTAAACATCGATTGTTACAATAACTACCGTGCGCCAGGAATGTGTCCAGCAATTCTCTCCACATATATTGATTAGAACTCAGGACGTTAAAAATGCGAAACTCAAAGCGTAATCCCAACGCTTTTTATCGAGCAAACAGAGTTACACTTTTAGGGTGAAATTGGCGACTTCGAACCCAATACTAAATGATTCCATCACCACCCAGGGCAGATACCTCTAATTTTTTTATATATAGGCACTGCTTGGAGTGGATCACACCCTGCCCAAGGCCCTGTACCAACGGCCACTTATATAGACGGGACAGGGTTAGAATTGCTGGATTGTTTTGCTCCTATAACTCAGTTACTGGTGATTTTTTTATGTTTTATAATGTTAAGCTACAGTTTTAGTGACATTTGCATGTTTCCCTCAGAACTTTTCCCCAGTTTTATGTAGCTCTTTGCAATCGTAGTGAGCAGTGCATTTACGTAAGGTGTGTACAACAGTGTGATTTTCCAATGCCTAAAATTTTGATCTACAGAATTTCTTCCATGTACCTACGCTAGACGGCTTACTACTACTACCATCTACCGGATGTGAGCAACAATTAATCGAATTTCCTTGCCTTCAACCAAATCTTCAAGTTGAACAACAACAACAAACATATTTACCTCTAGTAAGTTACATAGATACACTGTGATAAAAGTGCAGAATAATTTTACTACCAATTTGCTGTAATCGTATATTGCAAAAATTCGAATCTGTCTTGTTGAAAATATTTTTGCCAAGTAGGTTATGGACTGGAGCGCGCCGCCATAACCGTACGTAAATTTCAAGTAAATTTTACACTTCTATATCAACGTGATACAAATTTACATAGAAAATTACTGTGAAAAAATGGCGATTTTACTGAATTTTTAGACATAGACGTAAGGTAGAAGTTTTCGCTATATAAAAACTTCACAGAAATCAGTCCGCGACTCTGCAGAACAACATATGTATACATATACATTTTCTCTATAGCCACTACTTAGAGTGGATCACCCTGCAAATGGACCCGTACCAGCGACCACTTATACACAGACAGGGTTAGAATTGCCGGAAAGATATGATCTTTTCTTGTTCGGCTCAGCCTACCCAAGTTATTACACCCTTGGCTAAGTGGTAGGCATGGATTAACGAGCCGGACCTCCTCTCGGGACTCGAACCCGAGATCTTCAACCTGCGATGCCGACAAGTTTACCCACTAGGCCATCGCTTCCACAATAAATACTGAATATTAAATTCAATAACTATCTTGTACTCAGGCCACAGCATTTCTTCCGTCCGACATTACGCCATACCAAACATTTAGCAATGACGTCATCAAGAATAACAAAAAAAGAAAAGAATTTCTCCCTCGGCTAAACGGAGGAGCAGGTTTGTAAATCAAAAATAAAATAATTTTTAAATTTAAAGACTGTAGATGCGAGCAGGACTGGTTCCTGCATTTCGTAAGGGGGTGATTAGAAAGAAAAAAGGAGTGATAGACAAGAGTGCCCTTTTCACGAAACTACGTTAAGCTATGATTTTGCCGCAAAGCACTTAAATTCTCATAAACGAGGAAAAAGCGATTTTAGAAAGTCCGTTAAACGAAAATGAGAGAATCCGTTTTCCGCAAGAAACGCGAGTAGAAATTGCCTTTCTTCCTATCCTGTTCTGGAGCATCCGCTAACAAACTCGGGAGGTCGCTGGTCAAGGAGTAGAATCTATCTGTCGTAAGCCGACTAGTCCCTACCTTACAGGCGCTGCCTTACAGGCAGCTTTACTTAGAGTGTACTTTAAAAATTAAGGCGAAAATGAAAAAAAGGGGACCTTCGACATAATCTTCTTTTGTTCCCATTGTTTTGAGACAAAATTATCATTAAAATATGTGTGTTTCAGTGATAAATCTACCGATTTTTGAAAAATGGTCGAAAATTACTCGTTCGCCTTTGACATATTTTTTTAGTCAAGAAACTGTCAATTTTGCTTTTCTCATCATTAAACTTTAAAACTTAGACTCCGTGTGATAACCAACATCTTAATTCACAATATGATAATCTATATAAAAATTCCCTTTTTCTAGATTACGACTAAATCGCCTTCCTAGAATCAAAGAAAAAACAACAAGAATGAACAAAACTCTGTAGACAGCAAGTAAGTATTTGATTCCTAAGATCAAGTCTTAGATAACGTGAAGCGCCGTGAGACTGAACAATCAGGCCCACTGATAATTTACGTAGAAATTGTAGTTAATTTTTTTACATCTTTATACCCAATCCTTGGAGTGGAACGCATTGTACATAAGTGGTGGTTGTACATAAGGCCAGGTGATCTTTTACTGAACCTTTTTTAGCCTGTCCGATATGTGCATTGGCGAGATCAAGTCATTGCAGAACGTGAATTTCGGGAGAAACCGCCATATGTTTTACCAAGCGGATTAGCGATCATTTTTCTCTCTTTGAGTTACGGGAAGTTGTTTGTCGCGCGCCCGATGTCTCGCGCTGTTACGGAACTTTTTTAGTTCCTATAGGCAGAAATCTAACTAGTTGCACTTGGCAGATGGCTAAACTCTATGAGTTCAACCTGTAACCGGAATTCTGCCAGGGATAGTACTCGGATGGTGGCATTAAAAAAAAACTCAGACTTTTGCATTATTAAAGCAGTATTACCCAAGTCTGGACTGTTTAAATCCAAAACACATTTTTTGCTCTTTCTCACTTTTTTAGCTCCTGCTTCTAGGAGAGTAGACCACAGAGTAGAGTAAATCTAAATGATTTCACTGCTCTACCTGTCTCTTAAACATGTTGTAATTAGCCTAAGCTTTTATAAAACAATTAGCAAATTCTTTTTCATAGTCAAACTCTTAAAAAAACTGCACATTCCAAACATTTTTTGTTGCATTTCAGTGTGTTGTTCAGCCAACCGAGAAAGTGACGTCACAGACAGAAGAGAGCAACGTAACAATGGACGTCATCAAGTGTTACGTCATCATGAACTGCTTGCAAACAGAAAACTATGCCACTGTGCTGTGAAATCAATATTCTAAGTATCTCTATCAGAAACCATTGAGAAACCTGCCAACTGACCTATTCAGTGGAAGAAGAAGGTTTAAAACCGAGATCAGGATTTTCTGGAAGTTTTCGTCAATACAAGGAATAATAAAATAGAGCATTTGCACGGTTAATTCAATCGATAAAACGTTTGGAATACGCTCCGAGCAACTCCCTTCTGATCGTTCTGACGCACGTTCAAATCACCTAAGTAGGGCCGGGCAATTCGATTCGGTGATTCGAATCGATTCGAAGCACGATATATTCGAATCAATCGTGAATCGTTCACAGGAACAAATACTTACTGATTGAACTAGAAATTTGATTTTTTAACGATAAAATGCAATCGATTTTACTTTTTGTGTGAAATGAATATACACTATAAAGTATGAATTTCTTGATTTTCAAAATGTAGACAAGTTGTAATTGTGAAAATGGGATATTTGTTATTTACATCGAATTCGTGATTCGATCCAATTCGAAAAAAAAATTATTCAAATCAAATTCGAATTCTAAATGATTCGGAGTTACCCTGCCCTACCAGTAAGGGATGATTATTTTGGGAAAGGTTTGCTAGACGCCTCGTCGGTGCACGGTGGTTCACATGTGCACTGCTTACTTTGCGGCTTCCTCCACCAAACCAGGTCCATGCACAGGAAAATTGGGCGTACGTTACTGTTAACTCCAAAAACTTACGAAATCCGATTCGGAACTGGTGCCTGCCCGAGAGTTCGTGGTTTGCCATGTAATTAAAGCCATATTATCGGCTTTCTTTTCCCTACAAGATAAATATCTAACCTTAACCTATTTTTGCCACTATTTTTTCAATAAAACCAGAAATGCTCGATTCTAAATCACGTGATTCGTTATTCAATTCACGATAAATGAAATAAAAATACTCAACTGCTCCCTTAGTGGAAATCTATAGTAGAGTGCAGTGTGTGATATCTACCCTGGATGATAGAAATTTTTTATATTTTATAGGACTTATATTTCATTGTAGTTTTTTTTGTTTCATCATTATTACTTGTTCCAACATATTTGTTCCGTTTTTTGAATAATTTTATTATTTTGAGAAAAAAAAGTGTGTTTTCAATAATAAAATATTATATTATGTTAGTCTATAATTGTTTAACATCAGCTTAGAATTTGTTGCGCCAAAATAGAGTATACTTGGATATGGACATTTTGGAAGCAATGCCTGAAAAAAACCAACCAACTGCCACTCGATAGCAAAGAGCTACTAAAAGACGTGGTACCAGCAACTGCAGTCTAAACGGGAAACATTCCAAATGGAACTGACCCGTCATGGTAAAGTGGAGTGAGTGGTATCTTCCCTGGGCGATGGTAAAATCATCTAGCACCTCTTCACTTCCATTTAATCGCCTCGGGAAATACGTTAGGACTATTCTCAAGCCCGTACCTACAGGGCATGGTTAATTTCGAACCTCAACCAAATACTAATAAAGATATCACATTACAGAGTTATCAGGGAGGCAAACAAAGCGTGCCAGAAAAGAAGTTTTAAAGAATAATTCAAAAAGAGCAACACGTGTTTGCTCACCTCTGCGCGTGTTTGTGTTCTCTTCGTACATACCCAGTGAAGAATCTCTCAGGATCATCTTGACGGATCATGGGGTTGGATTTCATTTGCATCCTACAGGAAAAGAACACCGAGGATACAGCTCAACGGAGACTTGAGTAGGGCTGGGCAATTCGATTCGGTGATTCGCAGCACGATTTATTCGAATCAATCGTGAATCGTTTATTCATCCGAATTAGATTTTTGCGCAGCCCTTGTCTTGAGTCTTTCTTGAGACATAATACGAAATAGGACTTCTCGTCGTTCCGAATCAACGATAAAAGTTTCAGTCTAATTAATTTTACTGTGAAAAGAAGTCGTAGGCGGTGCTTTCGTGAGGAACTGGCATGAAGATTGGTCGTGTCAACGCATTGTGTGTTTGCTCTACGATTATATGAAAAAAAAACTAATGTACAATCTTGGTGCACAACGAAAAGAAAAACAAGAAAAAAGTAATAAAAAGAGATAAAAAATATAACATGTACGTACTCTAAATATATATATTTAAAGGCTACAGAACTGATAGATAATATGACAGAGATGAACAACGAATATATATACAGGGGCTACATAAATATATGTTGGGACTTCACTGGTGATATCTGTACCAGCCTTTCCAGTGTTGGTGAGACCACTGGGATGAGCTGTATAGATAGCACCAGTGAATGTGTCAGGGGAGAACGGTGGGTGGAATAGAACGGACGGGCAGTTGTGGGAAAATTAGTATAGGGCCTTGTGGTAACCATTTGGTTACCGCCAAAAACTAATTCAAATATAGTTTGTAGGACTGTTCTTCGGTCAAAAAGGTGGGGTCTTAAATACTATATTAAAAATGTAATAATAATAATTTGGAGTTTGGCGATGACCCACAATTGTCGAATATATTGAGTCTGGGAAGAGGCATGAACACTGTACAATAGAGTTTTCATGAGGGAAAATGAGGTAAAAATAAAAGGGGGGGGGGGGGGGGGGGCGGGGGTGATTTAATTAAAAAAAATATCACATAGCAAAAGACAAGTCAATGGGAATTTGCATACTATGAATGTTCAATAATTTAGCAAGCGAGAAGACAAATTTTGAGGTCATAGTACAGGTTTTCTGGAGCATAAATGTCAAACATTATTCATTAAAACAGTTGGATTCGGGAAAGTCTGTATTAATTTACAATTGATCCCTGATGCCTTCCTGCTGTGCTGCTGCTGTTGTCTACAGACACAATGCGATCGTATCTTGTGAATGGGGGATGTAGCCAAATCATGATTGATCAAGCAGGGGTCGAGAATTATACCATGGTTGATAATCATGCTTGGGTCATCTCTTGATTGGATAAATTTTAGGTTGAGTGGTTCAGGTTTCTGTGTCCAATGTGGTTTAAAATTATGTGTTTGGTAGTTTTTATAGATCAAAATATTTTTATTTTGCTATGTTTTGAAAAGTGTGCCAGACATTTGCTGTGACGAACAACGTAATATTGATAGCAAAGAGGCGTCAAAAGTTTCGCCGCTATATACCGGGGTTAATTAACGTAAGCATAGTAAAAATGGTGCCGGCTTAGCAATAGTCGGTGACCAGTAATCTCTTAATGAACCTTCTTCCCATCCGTTTTTGTTACCAGAAACACCAAAAAGTGGAGGAATCTTTCGGGATTCGACTCCGGTAATACCTCTGAATTCTTGCAGCTTGAATTCGAGATTTCACGTATCTTAAATTTTTGAGCAACTCAAGAAAAAGAGAAAGAAAGAGACCATTTTTTCATCGACCAAAAAAATACAACATACAAATGCACTCATAAATAGCAAAGCACAAATTTTCGGTATTGATTGGGAGGTGCGAAACGTTCGAAATAAAAATGAAGTACAGCGTATTTTCAAGTGTATTCAATATTCGCGGATTTCAAATAATCATTTTTATTAAACTAATCATAATGCAGTACGGGTACATAATTCTAAAGCGTTAAATCCATGCTCAATAGACTTTTGATTTGAATTTTGATATTGATCTTTTGACTATTCTGACTCCGACATCAACATCTCTCGTAGCAACGACTGACCTTTGAACTTGTTTGCGGAAGTGAATGCAGACATCAAAGAAGCTTTTTCTACATTCTGTTTGCTGTGTAATTGTGATTTTCGCGTTAGATTTTGAAAAGAAAATAGTTGCGTAAACGCAAAATGTAACGCAGTTATTATATTTAATCCGAGTGGCGCGTGGAAGGCGACGAAAGTGGAAAATCTTAAAAACAGGAACAAGATTGAACTCAGAAAATTGTCGTCTCAGATCTGGCAAAGCTTTCCGAGGTTTGATTTTTAGTAATTTTGCTCAGAGTAGGATTTCACATGTATAATGTAGTTATATCAATAGTTACAATAGCTCTATCGGTAAAACGTTGAGCATCTGCTTCGAGCTGTGCATCACTAATGCTGAATGTCCTGGGTTCAAATTCCCTGAATGTTGATTAGACTAGTCCAGAGTCTAAATTATATGCGAGAGGTCTTCTGGATGTCTTGCCAGTGCTGTGTACAGCGAAAATCTTCCTCCCGATTCCGAACTGGTATCTGCACGCGAAGTCGTGGCTCACCATATGGTTAAGCCCTTATTTTCTTGACTTTCCCTCTCCTGCAGGATAATAATAAATTCATATTCCATCCTCCTAGAAAACAGAACAAACTACTATCATAAGTGGTAAGTAGGTGTCCTATGTTCGAAACTCCAATGGTTTGACCCATTTACAAAATCGAAAAAATATTCAATTTTGAATGACCATCTGTAACGGTAGACGAACTCAGCAGAAACAAAATGTAATTGATTCCTCTTTTCCATAAAATGAATAAAAACCTGCACCCTACTGTTCTATTAAAAGAATAAGCAAAAACCATTCTATAAGAAACTAAACCACCAAATGGAGTGTGGTGAGTGGTTATCTGTTCGAAGTTTTCATGGATCAATTTCCATAGCTGGATGAAGCATAATTCACTTGATTCCATTGATTAGTTGGTTTTTGATCTGTAATTCCCTTGCATATTATCACCTCCCCCGGAATTGAAACCTGTCTGCCTGCATAAAATAATCATGAGCATGATTTTAACACTTTACTATGTGAGCTTCAGCTAATTATATACACATATTATTAATATACACATGGCTGTCACCAAACTTGAGTATAATTCAAGTCCAAATTAACAAAGCCAATATTAAAGATACTAATTTACTAATTTTATTTCAATTATTTTTGTTTCCAGGTTTTTATTTTATTGCAATAAATTGAATTTTTAACCACCTGGAAATTCTGTACAATTCTCACCCAATAAATAAAAACTTACTCTGATTGATAATGAAAATATTTTGCCGATTTTTTGACAGTCGTTTTGGATTTTGCATAGCGGGGTTTCCCCCTCCACATTGCAACGTTATTTGACTAATATTTTTTTGTGCAATTTGGCATTTTCTACTCCAGCAATTCTTGATGCTACTTATTTTATTTTCAATCTTTTAGTGTCTTTATTTTTTTTAAACTCCTACGGATTTGTGTATGTTTTTCTAGTTTGTATTTAGTGTAAGATTGTATTAATTCCTGGATGTCATGAAAATTAGTGCTGGCAGAATTTTCTCATTCTAACCAGAGGATGCCAATGCTGCAAGTATATGTCATTTCCTCCCAGGTTAGGACGAGTACCTTCCAACAGATTAAATTTTTATGATGATCAGAGATATATGGTGCTAAATTTCATGAGGACCAAATGTAGTACCAGAAATTGCACTCTAAGCTACAAAACATTGCTAACAAAACCAAACCACTAGGAAGCCGTATGCGGTGCTTACGTGAACCACCGTGCACCGGTGAGGCATATAATCATCACCCCTTACGGGATTCGAACTCATGTCATGACGATCAGAGATGTGTAGCTCGAAGCGTATTCCCAACGCTTTTAATGATTGAGCTAACGTTTGAGCTAATGTTTAAATAAACCGTGCCCATCTGCTATATCATATCTTAATCTGCCTACCATATGCTTTTTATTTCAAGGTGCTGACTGCAGTAAGAAACAAAGATTTGGAACTTCTTTAATATAATA
Source organism: Styela plicata (assembly GCA_963675895.2). Lineage (NCBI taxonomy): Eukaryota > Metazoa > Chordata > Ascidiacea > Stolidobranchia > Styelidae > Styela > Styela plicata. The sequence goes on along the minus strand of OZ023139.1, from coordinate 26,828,787 downwards.
AAGCCATACCCTTCGCTTCATTATGTCCACTCGACCAAAAGTTCGAATCATAAGTCCGCTACCGAGCAGTCCAGAGTTGGAAGATGTTCGAGAAGAAGACGGTGAGGACTTACCAATGCACCACCAGGTGGAGTTTTTTTTTTATTTTTCATTGAAATTCACTTCAAGCACTCACAGAGAAGAGCGTGACATATCCACTTGATGATAGTAAAATCATTTACGTCTTGTCCAAACATACTCAGGTGCCCATCATATTTAAGTAAGTGATATTGTTCGTACTACATCTTTTGACAGCTCTTTGCTATTGAGTGGTCGTTGGTTGGTTTCCTTTGGGAGCCGCTTCCGGCCTTGCTTAGAGTGGACTTCAATAAAAAAAACTGCGGACTCGCCTGAGTCAAGTGCCATCTGCATTTTGTCAAGTCGAGTATGAGTTGAGTTATTCAGCTAAGACGACTCAAGTCAAGCCATTTGAAAAGGTGACTCGAGTAGAGATGGGCCGATGTATCAGTATCGGTAATTTTTGAAGTATCGGTGCTGGTATCAGGGAATTTTCATCACCGATATCGCCAATACCAAAACCGATACCGGATACGTCTTCACAGCAGAACGCACGAATACGCTTATTTACTGATAATAAATGGAAAGACCTCGCATTCCAATGCTCTGAAAAATAATTGAAACGGGACATGCCACGTGTGAACAATTTTATTTACAGTTTGGGTTTTATTGAATAAAACCCATCAATCCACTGACTATATGCTCTTTTTGATGCAGAAAAAGGTGTTAGGTGTCACATTAGTTGTGTAACCACGAACATTTGTACTCAATCCTTGAACCCATGTATGCTTGAACAAAGCATCAATTCAGTATATTTTCATCCATAAAAAGTTTGCACTCAAATGGATGCAAAAGTTCAAGGGTGCAAACGTACGTAGGCGGTGTGCAAATATAACATAGGCATAAGTATGTGAATACAAAAAGGCCTTTAACATATTTAATAATAAAGTACTCAGTATTGGTATCGGAATATAAATTACGAAGGTGGTATTGTATCGGTATCGGCCAAAATTTTGGTATCGGCTCATCTCTAGACTCGAGTGCGGCCACTAGTCTCCCCAACACTGACTTATGCATTTACTTTTACAAGGTCTTATACAATTTGCTCGGAGAAGACAAAGCAGAATCGATACTGAATCCTAAAATAGAAGAACCGGCCAGAAGGCAAAGCATTCATCCAAATGGGAAACCTATTATATTGCTGCCTTCTATTGATACTGGGATGGGGGCTGAAGCAATATGGAAAACATTGAAGGTATCTTTGAAACGAAATAAACTTTTATTAATTTGAATAAGCAATTAACAATGTTTTTTATTTTATTGAAATTCGTTATGAGCGAGGCTGGGAGCAGAGCCTAAAAGGAACCAACTGACGGCCACTTAACAGCAAAGAGCTACTGAAAGATGTAGTACCAGCAACTGCACTCTAACGGAAAATATCCCAAGTGGAACTCAACCACCATGGTAAAGTGCATTAAGTGGTATCTGCCCTGGGCGATAGTAGAACCATCTACGACTTCTTTGCTTCCTTTTTGCGCCACTTACGACACATAGAAAACATGGTAGGACTCATCTGAAGACCGTACCTACAGGACTTGAAACAATGTTAACAACTTAATTCATTACTTGTTTATCTTAAATTTATAAGATTGTACAGCACATGTAACAGTTGAAACAGCAGCAGCCGCAGCATCAGTTTTTTTACTTTATCTTTCTCAGTTTATTTAATTTGATCTAGTCGAACCAAATAGAAATCATTCGAGCGCTCTAATTTACTAGTTTTTCATCAAGTTAAGTAACACTCCATGAAATGGATTATGTATTTATTCCCGAAAGTGAACAAAAGCCTGATTTCATAAATGTTTGGGGGTCTGATGGTAATTTGACGTGCTAGATCCTTGCATTTTCAAACTTTGTTTATTTTGCCTTTTTCCCAGATCTATCTCAATTGTTACATTTTGTTGGCTTTGTTTGTATATTTTGCTTGCATACTTTGTGAAGCGACCACTTATAGACGGACAAGGTGGACATGGATAAGGTAGCCGGCCTTGCCAGGAATCGAACCCAAGATTTTCCACCTGCGATGCCAACATGTTTAACCACTAGGCAATCACGCCCAAAATTGCTCTTTGAAGGTTTTTTCGTTCAGCGATTTTGACAAATATTTTAATTCTCGCTAGGAAAAATCAGACCGAAAAATCAATCGACTCGAGGAACGTATCCCAGATGAATACAAACAAGCGTACAGTGCTTTCCTACGTGATAGATTGGCTCAAGATAAACCACTACCATTCAGAAGTTTCACTGGTAAGAAAAATATTTTTTGTTTCAATCTAATCGACGCTAGAAACAAAAGGCAGCGTTGAAATAGCAGTGTAGATAGTTTTGAAGCTTTTTTGTCCATCCGAAAAAAAAAAATTGCCCTGAATATTTCCAACATCCAAAAAATACTGCCATTTTTCTGTATACTATTAGGTGAGATTTCTCATGTTATTTAGTTCATTTCAGGTGCAAACATTAAAGTGAATTTTGATTAAAGAGAAATATTAAAAGTTTCTTGAAAACATTGCAGAGACAGTTTTTTTATTGAAATTCGCTCTAAGCTAAGCCGGAAGCAGTGCCGAAAAGGAACCAACTAACGACCATTTAATAGAAAAGAGGTACTGAAAGATGTAGTACCAGCTACTGCACTCTTAAACAGAAAACATCCTAAAACTAAACTAACATAGTATAGTGCAGTGAGTGGTATCTGCCCTGGACGATGGTGAAACCATCATCTACCCCTTCTTTGCTTCCTTTCGTCTCTTATTACGACACACGGAAAATAAGTTAAGACTATTCTAAGCCTGTACCTACAGGGTTTTTACCACCAGACGGTATTTTATATTGTGAAACCTTTCATGTTAAATATCACTAGAATATCTATTGTTTCACAGCAAAAGCGGATGTACCTGATCTCGATATATTAAGGCAACAAGACTACATTTATAAAGTTCGAAAGATCCGAAACCACACAAACGTGATGTACCGTAGCTCAGAGAGCAACCTGAATCACACAACACTACTCTTAAATAACAATCCATTACCTGATTGCAAACGCAGCGGGAAAAATATTGCGCTCGATCGATATTTTGATGATCGGTACTTGCACCGGCCTGATTCGGCTGAAGTGAAAAGCATCGAGTACCCTCGGCCCCCGAGTTCGCTACCTCAGCCGAGGAATCTGCATTTTTTGACCAATGAAGGAGCCAAATGCAAGGGAACTTTCTATGGAAAATATGCAGGTATAATTATTTTTCTATATGTCATCAGAAATTTAAGATGGTCAGCTCCAAGCTGTGAGGCCATTTCCAGATTCAAAGTTTCAATCAAACTTGATACATATCTGATTTTTGTAATCAAAAATTATTCAGAGCAAGGCTATGAGAGGTAGAGCTGGGCGACATCAGGTATATTTTATACCAGCATACCGCCGCCAAAATGCTGGTATTACCGGTATGCCAAGTCATTTTTAGGTATCAAAAACTATGATATTGTGTGCTAGAAGATTAATGTGATACGGTATTTACCGTCCTACAAATATCCCGCCCAGCTCTACTGATATGCGCGATCTAATATGTTCGATAGATTTTGAGCAGAAATTAATTCATTTGTTCAGTCGAATTGGAACAGATGCGATGCAAAATTAAAAAATTTGTTAAAAAAATAAATGCTTCTAAAGGCGGTATACGCTATTCGAAATGGCGTGCACTGGCAAGGCGTCTAGCACACCTCTCATATATAATCATCATCCCTCACAGGACTCAAACCTATTTCAGGATGAAAGCAGATGGAGGTGGTTAATGTTAAGTTTAATTTGAAGTTACGAATTATTCAATTACCAACTCTTTGTCTTATAATTATTAATTCAAAGTAAAAACAGGGTCTATGCACAGGAAAATTAAGAAATACAGTAATCAAAAAAAAACGTCACCCCGATTTGGTATCTGCACCAGAGGTGGTGGTTGCCATATGGTTAAGCTGTATTCTAGGCTTTCCTCTCCCGCAGGATAAAAATGAAATCCTATCCTATATACCGTACTTGTTTGTTCACCTTTTCAAAGCTTTTTTCTATTTTTTTTTAGACGAAGACACCATGAAGATGGTGACAGACGTACCCGGATATAAAGTTAAACTGCCACCTTCAATGTCTGCAAGATATTCTATAAGCGCTCCAGGTATGCAAATTAATATTTTATGTTAGTGGCAAATGTCATCTATTTTTTTATTAAGGTACTCTTAGCAAAATGGGTATCTCCAGAAAATAATCAATAAAAAAAGAACTGTCAATCAGTTTTTTTCATTGATAACTCGCTCTTAGCAAGACGGAAAGCAGCATCTCTGAATCAAAAAGAATCTTTAAACTTTGGAATTCCTTCCCTTCTCTCTGCTTTCCTGATCGTCAGAAGAATTTTCAAGTATGATTCGTCTCTTGTGGCCTTGCTCTGAGCGAATTTTGATAAAAAAAAAATCTAAAAGAAATTAACCAATGACCGTTTATGTGGAGAAGAGCAGCAACTGCATTCCAAGCGTAACGAGAAACAAAAGGAAGGCTGCTATGCCTTGTAGGTACAGGTTTTTAAGAATGGTCCTAACAAATTTGCTGCGTGTCGTAAGAGCCGACTGAAAGGAAGTAAAGAAGTGGTAGTTGGATTTACCGTCACACAGGGCAGTAGTAGCTCTTTGCTATTAAGTGGCCGTTGGTTGGTTTCCTTCAGAGGCTGCTTCCGGCCTTGCTTAGAGTAAATTTTAATAAAAAAATAAAAATAATATTAAAGTGCAGTGAGTGGAATTTTCCCTGAGCGATGGTAAGATTATCTACGACATTTTCCCCTTTAGTCACCTTTCAAGGCAAGAAAGAAAAAATTTGTGAGAGTGATTTTAAGGTCTGCACCTATAGGGCAAGAATATATACATTCTTGACCAGTGCAAAGCAAAATATTTATGATTCATTTCAAATATAACGATTCACGAATTCATAAATTGATCCATTCAATTTTTCCACTGATTCGAAATCAACGGATTTCAAAATTTTCAGAAAATATAAGTACTGTAAATTTCTATGATTTTGACAATTTTCTTGGAAAGAAATACTTATTTGTTTGTATATTATAAGACTTAGACTTGAAATGAAAATTAATTAATTTTAATTCTGATACATATATATATTTTTTATAGCCATTTCTCAGAGTGGATCACCCTGTCCAAGGCCTTGTAACAGCGGCCACTTATAGACGGGCAGGGTTACAATTGCTGGAAAGATATGATCTTTTCCTGTTTGGCTTAGCCTACCCAAGTTATATCAGAAGATGTTCAATCTTAGCCATATCCGAATCGCGTAAAAGTTTCTGCCTTATTATATTCCTCATTTTCCCTGTACATAGGCCTGGTTAGTGAAGGAACTCGAGCAGCGCCTGCATGTACCACCACCGAGGCGGCCAGCAGATCTCTTGCATCATCTCTCATGAGATTCGAACCTATATCGGGACGATTTGAGAAAAAGAGAGAGAGTTTATTGAATTCATCGACCAGAAAACATAAAAATAAATGAAATACATTGATGCATAAAATGATACGTTTTCGGTACAGACTGGGGGCTCGCGATACGACCTCTGGGTCATCAGAGTCTGCTTTCACTCAATTAGCAAAAATATGATTACAGATTCAGAGACAATAATCTGGTGTGAGTGCACGAAATTATGTGACTACTCTTGACATATAAACATAATATATATTTAGTGTAAATTGAATATGATATAAATAAAAAAAAAAAACAAGAAGTGAAAAAATAATACCGTTGTTAGTTCCATAAAATACAGAGCAATTTCCACTCCATAGATGCATAGCTTGAGTGTATTTCCAATGGTTACCAATTGGGCGAACTGGGCACCACTGCTATGAAATAGCGGTTTCAAAGCCACCCAGAAAACCCCTATTGACTTGAACCGTTATTTTTGACAGGAAATGCACCTTCAGCCAGAAGAGAATGGAAAAATTATGAGAAAAGGGTTCCGATGCATAAATCCCCAAGATGGGAGCCCCTAACTGTTGGTAGTCTACTGGATTATTCATCTAGTAAACCTATACTTGGTACGGGGGAATATCGATTTGGTGCGGTGTCAAGATGGAAAAATACTGCAAGTGCTGGGATTTAGGAATCCCATTGTTATATATCTTTTTTATAGCTAACGCCTCGTACTGGTGGATACTCACAGAAGAACAGGGTCAGTGTTGTTGGAAAGATATGATAATTTCCGCTTCGGCCAAGCCTATCCAAGTTATTACACCCTGAGTTGAGTGGTGGGCGCGGATTCACAAATCGGACTTACTGGGACTTGAACCTGAGACCTTCAACCCACGAAGCAACAATTTATTACAAAATAATTTGCATTTTGTCGTTAAAAATGAAAATTCTTGTTTTTTTAGTATTTTTTCCTACGAACGATTCACGATTGGTTCGAATATAGTCTGCTTCAAATCGATTCAAATAACTGAAACGAATTGCCCAGCCCTGTGCGTTTCTGATCGTCAAGACGCAACTTTGAATCTCGTGAGGGATGATGAGTTTGTGAGAGAGATCTACTGAATGCCAGTGCATCATGGTTCACGTAAGCACTGCTTACAGCTTCCTCTGGTGCATGCACAGGAAAAATAAGAAATATGACAAGCCAAAATATTTCACCCCGACTTGGTGTCTGCACGAGAGCTTGTGGTTAGCCATATGGTTAAGTCGTATTATCAGCTTTCCTCTCCTGCAGCATAAAAAGGAATCGTACCCTACTTTTGACTACCTGTTTTCTATTCTTGTTGAGTCTTTGGCGATTTATTTCTGATTCTTCAAAACTACCTAGAATAACGTAATCCTAAATTTTTCAATTTTATATCCATTTTTCTTTTCAATTTTTACCTGTTATAATTTCAATATTTATCATGTTTCGTGTTCACTTTTTGTGCCAATTTTTAAAGAATCGTGCCATGTCAACTTTATATTTATAATTTAACAAAATTTTGAGACTGTAATAATGATTCTCCCATTTGCCATGATTTTTACATTTTTTATCGCAAACTAAATCAAACTTTAGATACTCACTTTATTAAAAGTTGATCGGATAAATTTTCACACCAAAAAATTTGATTATCACTAATAAAAAACATAGTTCTAGTGAAATGTATCAAGACCACATAAACAACTTTAGCTTAAATTATACCCAGGGTCTGAGTGACTTTTAGAGTCATTTTTCATCCATTTCATATTTTCTGAGCGATGCACAAGATGTAGTACCGGCAACTGCACTCTAAGCGAATGACATACTATATAGAACATAACCACAATGGTGAAATGCAGTGTTTAATCATTTCTTAATTAAGGATTAGGCTCTTATTTGTATTTATCTGAATACTGTTTTCCCTGTGAGTGGGAGGCCAGAGTTACTGGCGAATGTTCCATTTGCATAATAAAAGTACATATAGACAAGGTGATGTCCTCCTCGGCAATGGTAAAACCTTCCACCCCACTTCTATGTTAACCTTCCCCTAAACTTTACATTCAGTTTTGTCTGCTTTTCTGATAAATCTGTTGAAGGTTTTACCATCCCCCAGGGCAGATACCACTCATTGCACTTTACCATGGCAGTTCAGTTCCGTTTGTAATGTTTTCCGTTTAAGAGTGCAGTTGCTGGTACTACATCTTTTAGAAGCTCTTTGCTTTTGAGAGGCCTTTGGTTGGTTTCCTTTGGAAGCTGCTTCCTGCCTTGCTCAGAGTGAATTTCAATAAAAATGGTGTATATTTCTCACAGTTTGACAGAGGTGTCAGAATAAATTATGTATATAACTTTTTAACTTAAATTAATATGCTTGAATTACGCTTAAATCCAAAGTTTTATTTTCATGTACTTTACCTTTCAATGATTATGAGATTTCTTTTTATTGTAGAGATTATTTTTAGATTTGCCAAACTTAATTTATCAATTTTGCATTTATTAAAATAAAAAGTTTTATTTGATGGATATGATGATCGTTTTTAGCGAGCGGTTGGGTAGCTGGGAATGGAAGCAGAAGAAAAACGAAAATGGAGTGTCAGTACAAATCAATTCGAATTTCAAATCAGATTCAAATTTCAAATAATTCAGTTTTGCCCACCCCTACTCCAGTATCTCCGCACGGTATATACTTTTTATTCTGCAAAAAAGCTTTCGTGACTATGAGGCTCCTCTTGCAGTAAGAAGGTAGAACTTTTTACCTTCCCAAAAGTTGGTTGATCTGGGGATGATCTTATATATGTATATTTTCTGTGAACTTGATTTGCAAAACATGGGCTGCAGATGGACAGAGCCTCAGCATCGCGATCCATCAGTGACACAGGCTTGGCAGCAAAGGTTGCATATCTGTTGATCAAATTTCTACAACGAGATATGCCTTGAATCATGTCCATTTCTCATCCCATTTTAATTTGAGCAACTGATAGATCTTGAAAGGAATATCATCAAATTCCTTTAGCTGGTTCAAACCACATAGTTTAAATACATTTCTTGGGTCATGGGCCATTGCTTGACAGCAGATGCCAAGACAAAAAAATTTCACGATTCAAATGAGTATTCGAGTTTCCTTTGGAAGCTGCTTTCGACCTTGCTTGGGGTGAATTTCAATTAAAAAAAATAAAAACAAGTCTTTCTCTGAGAAATTTATTAAAATCATTTGCAAGCCGTCTTGGAAAAGACCACACAGGTAGTTTGTCTTGATATGAATAAATATTTGTATTTTTCTGGAGATTTTTCCATCATGGATTGTGCCACATACCCTGATCGACCAGTGACAAAAATAGTTTTGAAAAGTCTCAGTTTTGGTTAATAAATTCTCAAGTCTTAGAAGCTGAGGTTTTTGTTTATATTCCTTGGGCCGCGGTGACGTGATAAAAGCGGTGATGGCTGCCAAAGGTAATACGTAATGCATGACGCAGCAAAGTATGGTCAATACCGATGACCGAAAAAGCCTTCAATTAGGAATACATATGAGGTGCCCCTGGGCGAGGCAATGTAACCCACTGCCTTGGGACAATGCTCGATAACCTCACCAGTTCCTTATTGGTTCCACACCAGATAGGATATCAAGACATAAGACAAATCTCGTAACCAGATATAATTGTAAACATTGCTAATTGCATACTGTGAAATAAAATCCATCCATTTCGCTAGTTCTCCAGGGAATGCAACAGTGCAGGCGATCAGACTTAATACAATTTGTTAGTCGATATGTGGCAGGATCTCGTTGTTTTTGGGTGTCTGACATGTCATTTCTTACAGATAGACAAAAAGCTTCAAAACTATCAACACTGCTATTTCATAGCAGTATTGATAATTTTGGACCTTTTTATACAGTTTGGTTGCTACCAGACACTCAAGCAAGGACATTTAAATCTTTTAGACACAGATATACCATGAAATGTTGCCCTTCTGTCAAATTTTTTTCTAATGGCTGAGTAGCTTGCCTTTTGCCAGTCTGAATCACTGATGGAACGTCCACGAAGGTCGTGACCCAGTAGTGGCCTATGCGTTACAATAAAATGTCATGAAAAATCTCAGAACAAATTATATTCTCAAATCTTTGTCTGAGGTTTAGTTCAGTCTTTTTTACTAATTTTACTAAAAATGTCATAATGCACGTAGTTTGTCTCGATATGATTAAATGTGTTTTGCTCTTTCTGAAGATCCGTCCCAGCATCCAGATCATTCGCATTGATAATTTTTGTTTTGAAAAAGTCTCAGAATTTATTTTGATATTCTCAAGTCTCTGGCTGTGATTTTTGTTCGAATTCTTTCGCTAGTTTTCCTGGAAAATGCCACAAAGCAGGCGGTTTGTCTCGATATGTCCATATATCTGTTCGTTTCTTGATCACTTCATCTGCATTTGCTTTCTCCATGGCTAACAAGGTCTCTTTAGCTTCCAAGTTTTCGCCTGAAAAATAATTATAAGATTTTGAAACCGGGAATTTTATTGGACTAAATTGCCATTCAATATTTCATTTTTTTCTTGTGGGAGAAGATGAGAATATTGCTTGGACAGATAGGATAGGATTTCATTTGTATCCTGAAGGAGAGGAAAGCTGATAGTATGGCTTAACCATATGGCGAACCACAGCTCTCGTACAGACCCCAGGGTTAAGGTTCCGAATCAGGGTTAAGGTTTATGGCTTGAATTTTTCTCTCATATCCACCTGTGCATGGACCTGTCTAGCGGAGGAAGTCGTAAACAGTACTTACGTAAACCACCGTGCACCGGCGAGATGTCCAGCACATCTCTCGCATATAATCATCGTCCCTCACTCGCTTAATTGTTGTATACTCAGAACCATTATGATCACAATCGGTCTTGCAGCACAGTCAACATGCATGTTTTGATCGAATTTGCCATAAATCATGATCATGTTGCAAAATATCTACCTTCTGTACAGTTCTTGCATGCATTGCAATGTACGGTTTGCTCAAAGTGTTGGGAATACGCTTTTAGCTACGTATCTATGATCATCATGACGCAGGTTCGAATCCCGTGAGGAATGATGATCATACGCGAGAAGTCTGCTGAGCGCCTCGCTGGTGCACGGTGGTTCATGTAAGCGCTGCTCACAGCTTCCTCCACAAACAAGGTACGCGCACAGGGAATATTAGAAATAAGATATAAATAAAATATTCAAAAAACCACCCCGATTCGTGACTGGTATCTGCACGAGAGGCCGTGGTTCGCCATATGGTTAAGCTGTATTCTCAGCTTTACTCTCCCGCAGGATAAAAATGATATCCTATCCTAAGTGTGAAGCATGAATTTGAACCTCTCTAGTTAATCATGATTATGTTGAACAATATCTACCTTCTGTACAGCTCTTTCATAATTTATACATTTCCATTTGCACTCTACCTTTTTCCTATAGTCCTACAGAGAGCAGATGGATTGTGCTGCATGATGACTAAGGTTAGTTACTATAACATGAAGCAGAATCATGATTTACAAATTAGGTTGCATAGGGTGCAGAATAATTATATTGCAATCTAAATTTTTCTTTACCAACGCGCCAAAATCATGTTTTATGCCAGCAATGGCCTAGTGATCAAACATGTTGGTGTCACAAGTTGAAGATCACTGGTTCGAGTCCCGACGAGTCCAGCTCGCTAATCCATGCTCAACCCAAGGTGTAATAACTTAAATAGGCTAAGCCAAACAGGAAAAGATCATATCTTTTCAGCAATCCTAACTTTGTCAGTCTATAAGTTGCTGCAGGTACAGGGCCTTGGTCAGGGTGATCCACTTCAAGAAGTGGCTGAAATAAATGTTGTGCAAAATCTACCTTCTGTACAGCTCTTGCATAAATTATACATTTCTTTCCAACTTCCGCACTCTGATTTTTTCTTATAGTATCCGAACGCATAGTACGTCTGGAATTTGTTCGACAAAGACGTACAGGCTTTGTATTCGTCATAATAGTCAGCGCAGTCTCGTATCTTTGCATCTATGGATAAAAGAAAATATTATAAAGAAAGAAATGATGGCTTGAGTTTATGATATTCTATTCACGATGACCTTATTAGCATAATCAATTTAGATTGGCCGAATGTCAATTTCTCTCTCACTCACACACCTGAAAATTTGACACAGGCTTGAGAATAGTCCTATCGGATTTCCTGTGTGTTGCATAAGCGGCGAATGGAAGCAAGCAAAGAAATGGTGCAGTTGTTGGTATAACATCTTTTAGTAGCTCTTTACTATCAAATGGCCATTATTTGTTCCTTTTGGGCACCGCTTCCGGCCTTGCTCAGAGTAAATTTAGAAAAAAAAAAATTAGTAAAAAAAACTATTAACTCTTAGTAGTAAACTGATACACTGAAAAATGGCCATTGAAAACAGAACGGTCACTATTCCAGTCAGTTGGGGACTGAAGTTCTGTCTTCCCGGCGGTTTTGCTTCATGCATGGCACTTTGCCAATGAAATAAAAAAAAATCTAATTATTCAGTTTCTACCAATAAAGTTATTATAAACTGAATCAGATTTGGAAAGATTCGATATATTTTGGAAAAAAAATTGTTTTAAACCACCAACCCTATTTATAAAGATATTTAACTATTTGACAAAAAGACGATCCATACTTACTTTTAATATAGTTTTCCTTCTCTTGCTTGGAAGTCATATTGACAAACAAATATAAGCTTGATAAATTATACCTTGACTATGAACGTTCTAAAATATATAAAACAGAATTTGAAACACAATATACAAATTTGAAAAATGTTACAGTCAGGATATCGATATAAAAGGGAATATATGGGGGAAAACAATACAGACCAAAAAGAGACGAATATACATTTAAAAGTTTTGTACACAGTGAAACTTTGCAGTCGAAGTTAGGGTAAAAAATCGAATCTTTATTACAGTTTGGGTAATACCAGATAGTCAAAAAATGAGATATTTAAATCTTCTAGTCAAAGATATATATTACAGAAAATATCATATTTGCTAAGTTTTCTAATGATAGGAACCATTTCCTGTGGATGTCAAAAATAGCAGGCATTCTTAGAGATTTAAGGTTAGAATAGAAGTTAAGTTTAGAGATAAGATTTAGTTTTCTGAGACAAAAGACTGAACCAGATAGATTTGGAATATCTGACCTGAATATCTATTCTGTTATATCACTTTTTATAGATATTGATATTCAACTTTACTTCAGCCTTAGAATATTTAAGAGAAATAATTACGCCAATATTACGGCAATTTGATTTACTGATATAGTTTTTTGAATCTTTATGTGTTTATTGTGTTCTCACTCACTGCACTTTACCAAGTCGGTTCAGTTATGTTTGGGATGTTTTCCACTTAAAGTGTAGTTGCTGTCATTACTTCTTGTAGTGGCCGTTGGTTGGCTCTTTTTAGATCCGGCCTAGCTTGGAACAAACTTCAATAAAAAAATATTTAAATAAAATTTTAGCTCTGCTGCATAACATAACGGCAATATCAACAATCAATTATATAAATATTTACATACTTTTTCAGTTTTATATATATATATATATGTATAAATATATATATATATATATATATATTTCTTGAAACTGATCAATTAGGAGGTCCCAAATTCCAATCTAATATCAATTTTAAATAAAAATACAAAATCAACTTTTATTTGAGCCCAGGGCAGATTGTAAGAATCTTTGCGCATCTGATGCAGCCCCGCTTCGCAGTACCTCAGTCAATGAGCGCCCCGGGAACAATCTTGAAGCAAGAGGTACAGCCTCAACGTTATTTGGGTCTAAAAGCAGAGAAATCAGGACATCTTGTTGCGCGGCTTGTAATTCTTGGTTCATGTATCTCGCGCGAGCACGATGAATATAAAACTGAGACACTTTAGGGTTGTAGTCAATAGCGAGGATAAAGTGCTGCAGTGCGTCTTGATACTTCTTCTCTTTGTATGAAATTATTCCGAGCTCGTTATGAACAACTGCGATGCGACATTTTGTATCCCAGTTAGTAGGATCCATCTCTAACGCTTGCTGGTAATCAGCGAGAGCGAATGTTAAATCGCCTTGTTTGATAAAGCAATCTCCTCTGTTTATATATAACCCTTTCTCGTTTTTCTCCCCTTTGATACTTTTATTTAACAAAATTACTGCTTCCTCGTAATATCCGCGCTGGTAGCAATACACAGCGAAATCGTTGTACGTTAATAAAAGTTGTCTCTGAGCGTCTTTATAGATCGGTTTCGTTTCGTCATGATCAGTTTTATCCATCGCGAGCATATAGTCATCAATCGCTGCATTGAAATTTTTTAATCGTCGATACAAAGCGCCACGGAATACATGAAACTCAGCGATTGAAGGATCAGTTTCAATTGCCGCTGTTGTGCGATTAATCGCTTCATGAAGTTTGCCTTCAATTGTAAGAGTCGAAGCAACTTTGCGACTTTCCGCAGCTCGCGTTTGTAATTCTTGCAACAGTTTATTCGCTTGCGGTTGGAGCGGATCTAAAACAAGCGCGTCACGTAAGTCGTAATAACAAAGCGATAAATGTCCAAACATTTCATGCAATCTCGCTCTCATGACATAAAGTTCGGGATTCACAGTCGATTGAGCTTCTAGAATTCGAGTAATGAGCATCAAGCATTCCTTGTGACGCCCAAGAGCAGCCAGGCATGCTATCGCCCTCATGTGGTAGGCTGTGTTTGATGATCTCATTTCCGATGCGCTTGTGAATGATTTTAGCGCACTCGAGTATAATCCTTCATCAAATAAACATTGTCCTTGCAAGTAATATAAAAATGCCAGTCGATCAATTAAATTTGGATCGTGGGGCTCGAGGCTTCGAGCATGTTTATAATTTAAAACAGCAGAATTAAAATCGCTCAACTGAACAAAAGTTTCTGCTCTTTCGACATAAAAACTTGCCGATCGAGATTGTAAATTCGTTGCTTTGTTAAAGCAAGCTATCGCTGCTTCGAATTGGCCTTGTAAAGAATGTTCGATGCCTTGCGTGAAATGTTCATGCGACTTTTCATTGATAACGTTTTCCATCGTCAAGACTTCATTGGATCCTGGGTTTGTTATGGGAACAACGGTCATACTCTTTAATGATTTTTTGTCTTTTGTGTCATCTTTTTCCGGTGCCAAAACCGCCGGTGCTTTTTCATCTTCATCTCTTGTAGCTTGGGGAGGTGGGGTTGCCAAAGTTTTTCGCAATTTTAAAATAATTTCTTCAGTTTCTGCATCACTTCGAACAGGGTATGCTGCTTTTAAATTTGCATCAAAAGCAACCAAATATTTTGTGTTGGTAACTTCAGGCCTTTTGTTGTCTTTTGAATCCATGATATGTAACGCTAGATGATGGTAAGTTAGCACTCCAAGAACTTGTAATGAAAATTAATTCAGCTTAGTAAATAACAATTGAGTAGGCAAGCCACCAAGTTACACCAACAACATCTGAAGAACGGATAAGTCACACTGCACGGTACAATATCAGAGTACTTATCAGAGTACTGAGTACCAGGATAACCTTGACACTGAACAGCTGAACAGATCGAGAAACTCAAACGCTCAAATGCATCATTAACTGTTAAACAATGAGCACGAACCACTGAATTTCAGTCATAGCATCATCGGTACTTTTTAAATTAGGCTACTGCGGTGTCCTTGGCAAAATCCAGGAAACAGCAAAACAGCACTTAAAACTGAAAAGCAGCAACAGATCGAAAACCCATGTCTACATGTCCATGTCAAACTGACCAACACGTCAATCACAACAGAGCAGGGAACGAAGCACACTGAAGCATGAACGTTGCTATCGTGACGACGCAATATATCACCCTATCACATTTGGGCCAATGCTAACCTGTTCACGTTTCGAAAACCTAAACTTGGAAATTCTTTATCTATACTGGTGTTTTTGACACCAACTCATCTTATTTTATAGCAGGTCATGTCGTCTCGAAAGGGTCAGTCGTGCACGTCATCAATTTCGTCATAGGACGTTCAGTAACCCGATTGCGCCATGCCTTCCCATCTGACGTCATTAATCAAGTCGTCATTCTGCGATTGCGCCAGTCATAGATAACAGTCCATAACGATCGCTAGTTACAGTTGTAACGTATTTATACAGTGACAGAATACCTTCGCGTAGAACGCCGGAAGCACGTGAACGGCTGCTAACGAAACACGTTTTAAAATTCCCCGGGCGCATTTACTCCTTTTAATTCTATTTCATGGAATTTGAGTCTGTCATCGCAGAAAATATTATCTTTAATCTACTGCGGCATTTGGAAATATGTTATTCTGTTCTATTTTAGCCCGACTATTACTTTGATTCAAGAAATAACCGAAAATTTTTTTTTAATTTCCTGGCGAAATCAGGTGTCCCACTCGAACTACTATAAAAAATAGGGCGTATTGCAAAAAAACATTAAGAATTTGAATGATTATTTAGATCAATGAAGATGAAAGTTCTAAAAAATAGGCAAAATAATTACCACGTTTATTATAATTTTGCCTAACCAGGGCAAAAAAAATCTTGCGCGTTCGGCACGCTAATCTTTTTTTTATTTGAAAGCTTGTGTTTGCATGTTGGAAAAAATGTGCCCTCCCCTAATTTTTTTTTTTCTAAATCCGTCATTGTAATCGGTATATTCGGGCCCTAGTCCCTACGCCATTGTGAATTTGAAATAAAAACAGGCCAAAGCGCGTCGACGATGCTAACGATATATTCAGAAACTACACCGTGTTTTGTAGTATTATGAATGTTGCTTATCTTGTTCATTTTAATTTAGCTATCACAACTTTCGTTATGAAAATGGGTTCAGATTGTGACTTCTTAAATCAGCGACCTATATGTATTTCCACGCAATCACGCCACTACAGTAAAACTGATAAACGACATAGCTCATTTAATCAGTTCAGGTTAATCAGTTGCATTTTTTATTGTCATATCTGCGCCGCTTTAAATCATTTTAAAATTGCCCTTTAGTTTGAAAAAATTCTTTGATAGACATAATTTATATTATCAGCGCCCGTTATGAAACGGCATAGATGTCGAATGAATTTTTTTAAATTCATTTGAGAAGAATAAAGTGTAATGCGAAGGTACGAAAAAGAGTACGGTATGGTACGAAATAAATATCGAATTTCGTACCGTACCGTACCAAATACGAAAATTGAAAAATGAATCGTACCGTACTATCGTTTCGGAAAATCCAATCGTACCGCACCGTACTACCAGCCTTGTCTGTGGCTCATTCTTGGCAAAACAGACGTTTTTATCGGGGAACGCCGGAGGCAGACAGTTTTTTAGAATTGCACTGGACAGTGCAGCAATCCATGCTCCCCATTTAAACGAAGCAAATAGGAACCTTTTATTCAATCCCTCGCCCAATACAGGCACCACTCACTACACCCTACTATAGTAAGTATAGAAATTTCACGCTTAAGGTGTAG
>OZ023139.1:26542952-26811635 GCA_963675895.2 Styela plicata | reverse complement strand
TACTTTATCTCGCAGGAGTGGACTTCCAAACTTCATTGCAGTTTCACTTGCTATGAATGAAATCGGGTACAAATCTGTTGGTGTTCGATTGGACAGTGGAGACTTGGCGTATTTGTCTGTCAAATGCAGAGAAGCTTTCGTCAAAATTTCCAAAAGGTTTGTGTGTGGAATATTTTTTTTTATTTTTTTTTTTTATTATTTTTTAATTTTTTTATTAAAATTCACCCTGAGCAAGGTCGGAAGCAGTTCCTGAAAGGACCCAACAAACGACCACTTAGAAGCAGAGAGCTACTAAAAGGTGTGGTACCAGCAACTGTACTCTAAACAGAAAACATCCCAAATGAAACTGAACCGCCATGGTAAAGTGCAGTGAGTGGTATCTGCCCTGGACAATGGTAAAACCATCTACCACTTCTTTGTTTCCTTTTAGTCGCCTTTTACGACACGCAGGAAATATGTTAGGACTATTCTAATCAAATTAAATTTTTATCATGAGT
This sequence comes from Styela plicata, assembly GCA_963675895.2. NCBI lineage: Eukaryota > Metazoa > Chordata > Ascidiacea > Stolidobranchia > Styelidae > Styela > Styela plicata. The sequence continues at coordinate 26,811,138 of OZ023139.1, read as the reverse complement.
TTTCTGCAAACTGAGGTTTTCGAAACAAAAAACTACACACAAAATGAAGTTAATCCTAAAATAAAATTTGCATAGCGACTCAGATTAGAACTTCTCCAATTTCATCTCAAATTAAAAATGAAATGGTTTCCTCTGTGCCAATTTTGAGTTTATTTACCATATCCTTTAGCAGTGTTAGTAAATACTGTACCGGTACTATTTCATGTATTACATTTAATTGCAAACAAACCTACAGAATCAAGCCTGACTTATTTTGTTGACGAGCGGAAATAAAGGTTGGCTGTTATAGATTTAGGATCTCGAGTTCAAGTTGAATTAGGTTCACTCGACTCGACGTTTATTTCTACTGTAACTCTTTGGTCTACTGGTGGCGAATATACCCTGAGCAAGTCTCTATATTTGCGTCCACTTTTTTGTTGCAATTCACTCTGAGCATAGTATGAAACTGCACCTCAAAAGGAACAGACTAACAGCCACTTGCTACTGTTAAATATAAACGGAAAACTATAAATCTCCAAAGGATTTGAACCACTTTAATAGGGTGCAGTAAGTGGCATCTCGTTGGACACTGATATGACCATCCACCCCTTTATACATGAAAGCGTATATATAGAGTTAGTGTTTGGAAAGATATTCGATTTTTGGTAAAAGAAAGCATTTTACCTGGTCATATTGCATCGATCTGTATCTGTTTGAGACTGTATGGTACGAAATTCTGGTGTCACCGCGAACCTTTTTTTAATATTAACATTATACAGTATTTGAAAACTACTTTTTTTGTCATACTGAAATGTTACTCAGCACTGTAGCTAAGGCTGGGCAATTTGATTTGATGATTCGAGGTTCATTAGTAGGAACAGAAACTTGCTAAATAAACTAAAATTTCCATTTTTAACGACAAATGTAATCAATTTTGGTCAAATTTGACCAAAATTGATTATATTTTGTCATTAATGCGAATTGAATATACACTATAAACTATAAATTTGTTGATTTTCACAACGAAGACAAGTTAATAGTAATAGTAAAAATGGGGTATTCGTTATTTACATGAATTCGATTCGATTAGAAAAAATAATTCGAATCGGATTCGAATTTCTAAAGATTTGGTTTTGCCCAGCCCTAGCTGTAGCTTAACACTAGCTGTAGTGTATCCATTTGTACTCTTTAACCCATTGCTGGCTAATCTTCAAGAATTCATCACATAATAGTTTACTGCTTACAATTCAGTATTGACAATATATAAAGACAACTCAAACGGACCATGTCGCTACGCCCACGCCGCTCCAACCAGTTTGTCCTTCTGCCCCAATGACCTAAAATCATTGAACATTTGTATTCGCGCATGGGTGGAATCAGTCATGCAAATTATTAGGTCGCTAAACTTCTTAGAGTGGATCACCCTGTCCAAGGCTCTGTAACGGCGCCCACTTATAGACGGACAGGGTTACAATTGCCGGAAGTATATGATCTTTTCCTTTTCGGCTTAGCCTACCCAAGTTATTACACCCTGGGTTGAGTGGTGGGCATGGATAGGCGAGCCGGACTTGCCGGGACTCGAGCCCGAGGTCTTCAATCTGCAATGCCAACATGTTTAACCACTAGGCCATCCATCAGGAACTTCCGCTGAGCGAAATGAATTTTCTTTTGTACAGATTTAGTCTACCCTGGTTCAAAGACCTTAACATTGTTGCAAGTAACGACATAAATGAAGATACATTAAGATCATTGAAAGAACAGGTGAATGATTCTTTTTGCTCTCTCTTTATCCTTTGTATTCTTTCTTGATTTAAGTTTGTGAATACTTTTTCAGTCTTGCTCAAGAGGCTTGCAAAAGTTTGCGTCTCCCATGCTAGACCGTTAGAATGTCAGCTTCTCAGACACCAGACATAAATGGGTTCCATCTAAAAAAACATGGCCGTATGCCGTGATATATATCTCGCCGGAAGATCCTAATGTCTCTTTGAGTGTCTTTTAGCAACAGAACTGTAGAAAATGGTTCAATACTATCAATACTGCTATTTCATAGCAGTATTGATAGTTTTGAAGCTTTTCCGTCCATCCAAAGAAAACGACAACAACAATTTAAACACACAAAGAAAAACGATATTTTGCCTTACTGCCTCAAGCCATATACAAAAGTCTGACTTTCTTGGATTAAATTGGTTTTATAGTAACCTATACCTTGGTGGCAGTATATCATCATTGCTATTTCGTAGTTTTATCTATGGTTTTGAATACTTTTTCTAAAGCTTTTTTGCAACCAGATACTCAAAAAAAGTTACATTTTCAACTTATAGCGTGAGATATGATCATTTGGTAAAGTTTCTTTTGATGGAGCCCATTTTCTTCAGGTCTTAGCAACAGAGTAGCTGACCTTTTACCTGTCTGGTTTTTTTCTATAATAGATCCATGTAGTGCCTTTAAGATGCTATTTTAATTGCCAAATCATTTATTTGGAAATTATGAGTAGTTGCTACGTAGCGTAAATTGCCCTGAACGGGATATGTAAGAGAACCCTTCAGAGATAATATTGTAACAGAAGATGTCTGATATGCAAGGTGGTCCATGTAACCGCTGGTTACGGCTTCCCCTACCAACTTATCTACGCACTGGATTGGTATAATATTTATAGTTAGGTAAAAACTATGCCTTCTTGCATCAATTTTGTCTTGGCTCGAAGTGTATTTTGAACATATTTACGAAATGTACCTACTCTATAAACTTTTCCACCCCTACTTAACAAGCCAAGCTTTGGAGAGATTTTTGATCGAGGCCGTCACTAGGGCTGTCTAAAATATTGATTCGCGAATCATAAATTATTTGGTTTGATTTTCCCACTGGATCAAAATCAATAGATTAAAAAAAGTATAAATTTCTAAAAAATGGATGAAATAGATAAAAAAATAAAAAAGAAATAATTTTTGGAGAAAATTTCTTTGTCTTTATTTATTTTAATACTTTGATTCTGAATTTGAGAGATTTTAAATTTTGGCCATGCCTAGCAGTCGGTTGTGTAGTGATTTGTACAAACGAAATGAAGTTGTTTGTCAAACGTCACTTTGTAAAATTTGATGTATTATGCTTAATCATGATTTTGGTGCATGACTCACCAAAATTTTGATGTAGGTAAACGATTTCTTTTTAAAAAAATATTCTAAATTGCTTTAAAGCATGATTGATGCCAAATTTTACGTTGTAAATTTTGACATAAAACATGTTTCCAGTGTGAAATGTTAAAATCTGTGAACAAATGATGCATTAGTGTATAATAGTAGTTAGTGACCTGTAAGTACAGGCTCTAGAAACGTATTTCCTGCGTGTTGTAAGAGGCGATTAAAAGAAAGCAATAAAGTGATAAATGGTTTTACCATTGTCTGGGGCAGATACCACTCACTGTGCTTTACCATGGCGGTTAAGTTCCGTTTTTGGTGTTTTTCTTTTAGATTGCATTTGCTGGTACCACAGGTTTTAGTAGCTCTTTGCTTTTAAGTGGCCGTTAGTTGATTCCTTTCAGGCACTGCTTCCGACCTTGGTCAGAGTGAATTTTGATAAAAAAAATATATTTTCTACAATATACATATATATATATATATATATATATATATATATATATATATATATATATATATATATATATATATATATATATTAGCAAAGTGCTTAGTTTTGGTGATATTTACTTTGAATTCTTTTGCTATCAGAAATTGCTCGGTTCTTTGGAATCACCATAGTTTTTTTCATATATTGTATTTTTGGAGTGGATCACCCTTGCCAAGGATCTGTACTGGCCACCACTTATAGATAGATGGACAGGGTTAGAGTTATTGAAATGATATGCTCTTACCAGTTCGGCTTAGTTCACCAAAGTTCTAACACCCTGGCTTGGGTGGTGGATAAACGAGCTGAACTTGTGACTCGAACTACAGATCTTCAACCTGCGATGCCAACATGACAACCACTAAGCCATCGCTGCCACCTTGAGGCTGTCTATGATTCTGTGATTCGAGAATTCATATATTGTTCTATTCCATTTTTGTCAACAATTAGAAATCAACAAAATCCAAGATCATTATATTTTCATAAAACATATGTGATTATTGGTGTATTTTAGGTTTTATGGAATTTTGTTTGTTTTTCACAGAGATTTTGGTGTAAATATTCGATTCCGATGGCAAAAATTATTCAGTTCAATTTCGAAATCTTAAGATATTCGATTTTGTTGCACCTAACCAAAACACTAAATAAAATCTTTATGATATTAATAATTTGATAATGTAAAAATTTTTGTTTAACACGGACTAAATTATATCCTTTTCCCAACCGAGTCAGATATAAAACATTGTAATTTTCCAACAATGGAACTATACCTTAATTTTATTTCTATCCTGTAGAATAGGAATGCTGGGAATAGTATGGGATCTCATTTTCATCCTGCAGGAGAGTGAAGCCAAGAATACATCTTAACCATATGGCGAATCACGACCTCTCGTTCAGATATAAGTTCCGAAACGGGGTGAAGGTTTTTTGATTATCATATTCCTCATTTTTCCTGTGCATGGACCTGGTTGGCGGACCTCTCGCATATAACCCCTCACAGGATTCGAACCTGCGTCATGACGATGAGAGATGCTTGGTCCCAAGCATATTCCCAATGCTTTACCGATTGAGCTAACCAGGCCCCCCTAGTAGTACTACTACTATTACTTGTGTCAGTATTAACCAATTTTTTTTGTATTTTCAAAGTCCTACCATGCATGGTATATCATTTCAAACTAAAACTTGGATCGTATTTACAGAGACCTCTGGCCAACTCTGATTTCAAGGTTTTCGTTCTTATATTTTGATGCATGTGATAATTTAGACAGAAGTAATAGCAATCAATGCATGTATTGTGTGAAGGCTGGTGTTGCCGCTAGGATTTTCCTTATAATTGTTTAAACAGTATTTTTCTATATGATATTTGAGTTGATCAATCTGACCAAAGCCATGTATTAGCGGCCACTTTTAGACAAACAGGGTTAGTGTTGTTGGGGTGATATGATCTTTTCGATTCGACCGAACCTACCCAAGTTATTACACCCTGGGTTGAGTGGTGGGCATGGATTAACAAGCCGGACTCACTGGGACTCGAACCTGAGATCTTCAACCTGCGATGCTAACATGATAATCATCGCGCCCACAAAATAAAATTGAAATTCAATATATAAATAGAGTAATGTTCCAACATTTCAGCTGAACAAAATTTAATATTTTTCTAGTGCCTGCTTGCTCGATCTTTCTCCTCTTTTGATCGATAATAAAGATCTTCGTCTTACCAACTCACAACTTTTAACACTCTGGCAAATTGATTAATAACTTATACCAAAGATAGAGTGATACCAGGGATGTTCATAGCGATTCGAATTGCTCAACCAGTGATGTGCAAACAATGTTTTATTTTTGCCAACGTTTCGAATGGCTGTACAGACGTTCTTCTTCATTGCCCTGATGAAGAACGTCTGTAAAGGCATTCGAAGCATTGGCAAAAATAAAAACATTGTTTGCACATCACCGGTTGAGCAATTAGATTCACTATGAGCAGGGTTAAAATTGCTGGAGGAAAAGGATCTTTTCTTGTTAGGCTTGGGATACCCAAGTTATTACACCCTGGGTTGAGCGGTGGGCATGGATTAACGAGCCGGACTCGCCGGGACTTGATGTCAACATGTTTAACCACTAGGCCATCGCGCCCACAGATCTGAACTATTAGACACACAGCTGCCTGAGCAGATTTCTTTAAACAGCTACGAAACCTATTTTAAACTCCTGAACTTCTAAATTTAAGCTCTGGTTTGTAAGAAAGCAGGATCTTGGTTTACCTCGGATGTCCTAAATATTTTTGTCATATTCTTCGGATAGAGGAAAAAGCTTCAAAACCATCAACACTGCTATTTCATAGCAGTATTGATGATTTTGCATCTTTTTCTACAGCTTGGTTACTACTTGGACACTCAAAAAGAGACTTTTATATCCTCTAACCAAATATATATATATAATGAAATATATTTCCCATTTGCCAAATTTTCTTCTGACAGAATCCTCTTTCTTTGGGTGTCTGAGTAACTGTTTTTCCCCCAGTCTGATGTGAAGCATTTAAACAGTTTTTCGGAAGACTGCCACTCTCTTCAAAACTTTGGGGAGCATGTTCTGTTTCTTTTCCCTTTTCATAGTCACCTGAGTGAATTACCTTGATCAAGGCCCTGCACCACTGGCCACTTATAGGTGGATAGGATTAGTTTTACTGCAAATGAACTCGTCCGGTTCAGCCGATCCTACCAGAGTTATTACACCCTGGGTTGAGTGGTTGGCATGAATAAATGCCGAGACTAAAACCCGAGATCTTCAACCTGTGCTGCCAACATGATAACTACTAGATCATTGCGGCCAATGTTTTGCTGCCAATTAGAGATGGGCGACATGCCGGTATCACGGTATTGAGTTTTTCAAAACACCGTATCGCCTTGATCTTTGCAATGCCGGTTTGCTGTGACACCTGGATTTCATGGCATACCGGTAAAAACAGTTAAGGCTTGATATGATATCGCATCAACTGACAACAAAAAATGGGCTTTTGTCTCACAGCGACTTATATGCCTCTTTTGACTATTGCATATTTATGAAACAACAACCCGCGCACATTTAGAGAGTTTCATAAATTTTTATTGAAATTCACTTGGAGTAAGGCCGGAAGCAGTGCCGGAAGAAACCAACTAACGGAACCTTAATAGCAAAGAGCTACTAAAAGATGTAGTGCCAGCAACTACACTCTAAACAGAACACATCCCAAACAGAACTGAACAGTCGAGGTAAAGTGCAGTGAGTGGTATCTGCCCATGAACCTGTTTTATTTCATTAGGGTGTTTAGAAACAGCGCAATAACATAATTTTTGGTGACAGAAAATAGCTTGATATGCTGGTAATACCAGCATTTTGGCTGCGATCATATACCCAATGCCGCCCATCTCTACTGCCAATGTTTGTGAAATCACAATATTATCATATTTTATTTGGGTTCATATTAATTATATTTAACTCTTTGTATCATTTTAGTACCTTGTAGTTATAAACTAATGAGCACCAATTTTTTTGATTGAAATCAGATCGAAATTGGTAAAAATATAATGAAAAATAAAGCATGAACTGATTATCAATAATGTATGTTTGATAATATATTGCAATCCTACCTCACTCAATCAGAAATTTCGTTTTGTCAAGCATGAGCCACAGATGGACCGTGTCTCGTCGACGCGATCCATCAGTGACTCACACTTAACAATGGGTACGCACTTTAGAATAGTCCTAACGTATTTCCTGCTTGTGGTAAGAGGCGACAAAGAAAATAAAGAAATGGTAGATGGTTTTATTTTTACTTTCATCGCCCAGGGCAGATACCACTCACTGTACTTTACCATAGCGGTTCGGTTCCATTTGGGATGTTTTTCGCTTAAGTGTGCAGTTGATGGTACTACATCTTGTAGTAGCTCTTTGCAATTGAGTGGTCGTTAGTTGGTTTCTTTTAGGCACTGCGTTCAACCTTGCTCAGAGTGAATTTCGATAAGAAAAAAGGGTTTTGACAAAAAATTTTCCGATTGAGTAGCATCTCAGTGCCTGCAATAATTTAGAAAAAAATTATATTTGCTGCATGCATTAAAAATTAGCAGAATAATTCTGTTTTGATTGACCATAAAATGAAATCTTGCTTGGAAGGCGAATTTTTATCTTATTCTTGTTCAAGCTAACCAGAAAACAAAGACAGTATAAGATTTTCTGGTTATTTGGTTTTTTTTGTCTGAATTTGCTAAAAATAAGATTTCAATCGACTTGAAAAAGAGTCAACCATAACCACTATGGTGCAAGCAGCTACATAAGAGCGGGAACGAAGGCTAAAGAATCTTCGTTCCCAAAAGATACTTATTGACTCAAGTTTTGAAATCTTGCAGATCCACACGATCGGGAAAGCAGTGTGAAGGCAATGAATCCAAATCTCAGAAGTTCATGAAAAAAAATTTGCAAAAATTGAAATTATCTTTCAACAGCTGCAACACTATCCATCAATCAGTGACTCGTATATAACAAAACTGTTTTTTCACTGGATTTTCTCAACTTGGTTTTTGAAAGCAGAATAAATTTGTTAAATATTTTTCCAGGGTCACGAAATTAACAGCTTTGGAATTGGAACTCATCTTGTGACTTGTCAGAAGCAGCCTGCTTTGGGGTGTGTTTTCAAGGTTTGTGAGTAGATATGTTGCTTTATATATATATAAAGTTCGCGTAAAGCGAGGCTTGAGGCAGTGCCCAAAAGGAACCAACTAACGATTTTTGTTTTTTAATTCATATCTTGTTTTGTCTGGAGAAATTGTAGGTTTGTTCGGATACGAGTATGTTGTATTATCCGGATAATGGATATGTCTTGCATTGTTTGTTATCCCGGTACTCGGTTATCAAAGATGCTTTAAAATCTGCTAAAACATACATTACCGAGCATGGATTTCAGAAGTTTTCAAGATTATGCTACTTTCTAAGATCAAGTTGATTTTTTTACGCAACAAAATGCGTTGGTTTCAACTACAAGAAAGTGTTGTAAATCTTGCAATAGGCGAATAACCGAAAAAATATGGATTTATAAGAAAATGTGCAAAGCTTATTTACATAAATCCCAAAAAAAAGCGTAAATGTTGTGCCTGTACCATCCGGATAAAAGAGCCAAAATTATCAGGATATTGGATGGTCAAAACACTGCAAATATCCGGGTATCCAGATTGGAGCTGGGCGGCATATTGGTATGACGGTAAATACCGGTATTGAGTTTTCCAAAATATTGTATCGCGTTAATTTTCACAATGTCGGTTTGCCATGATACCGGTGTTTCGTGACATGGTTAGAAGTTGTTGCGGTAGGGTGTCAATTAACGACAAAAAACGGGTCTTTTGACCACTTACACCTGGTGATATGCCTCGATTGAACTTTTGCAATGTCATGAAACAACAACCCGCCTGCATTTAGAGGGTATGTGCCTGATTTTTTTGCTTAGTTGCGCATCGCAAGGCTCTTTGAAATAACGCAGTAGCATGTTTTCGATTGCAGAAAATGGCTTGGCATACCGATTATACCAGCATTTTGACGGTGGTATGCCGGTACAGAATATACCTGATGCCACCCAGCTCCCATCCAGTTAATACAACCCTATTATAACCTAAGAAAAGCTTATAAATATACTTGGAATTTTGTGGAAAGATATCACATTTTTATCTACTTCTTAATTTCATACCTATTTTTGTGATATATTTCACAGTTGGTCGAAGTAAACGGAGAGCCGAGATTAAAACTGAGTGAGGAAGTCGCAAAAATCAACATTCCTGGACGGAAAGAGATTTATCGATTGTACACAGTGGATGGAACAGCTATTGTTGATCTTGTGCAGCATTGTGAAGAAGAACCGCCGAAGGTAAGCGTAAAAAATTTGATCTGTTTTGGAGTATTCACTCCTCGATGTTTTTTTTTTGTTCTGATATTTCAGTGCTTTACCCCGGCAAGGGGTATATCTGCCCAGACCAATAAATGGCAAAGCCAATTGAAAGCCTAAAGCTGTAATTGAAGGGTTGTCGAAGGTGATGGGCGAAACAAAAGGAAATTGTGGTATTAAGTAATGTTGACAGCAAATTTATATCAATCACTCAATTGCATTAGAAAACAGAAATGCGTGCTGCGAGCGCCGTTGAACTCACATAAAATATATGAATAAAATATCATTAGGTGGGATGGCATGGACACGTTGGCATCACAGTTTGAGTTCCTGCGAGTCCGACTATCCATGCCCACCACTCAACCCAGGGTCTAATTAACCTGGTTAGGATAAGCCGAACAAGGAAGATCATGGCTTTCCAGCAACTCTAACCCTGTCCTATAAGTGGCTGCTAGTACAGGTCATGGTCAAGGTGATCCACTCCAAAAGGTGACTATAAAAAAACGAACTAAAGAACACCTCAAATAAGCAAACACATTTTTGGCCTTTACTCAGTTTAACCTTTTCAAGAGATTGACTCTTATATTAATATATTTTTTTTCATTTCCAGGTGAATGAAAGAATACTTGTCCGGCACCCGTTTATTGAATCGAAGAGAGCGTACGTTTGTCCGCACAGAGTTGATAAACTACTGATACAGTATTGGGGACAAGATGGGCCAATGAAACCGTTCGAAACTTTGAAAGATTTAAGGTGAGAACACAAATGGAAAACCAACAACTGCACCCTGAGCAGATATTTTAATCATACTACAGTAGAGTGCAGTGAGCTGTATCTTTTCTTAGACACGATGGTAAAGGCATATAACATAATATATTTTTTTTCATTTATTTTTTTTTTTAAAGACACTTCTCAGAGTAGATCACCCTGGCCAAGGCCCTGTATGAGCGGCCACTTATAGGTGGTTATAAGTTGCTTCTGGTACAGAGCCTTGGGCAGGGTGATCCACTCCAAGATGTTGCTATGTGAAAGGCATAGATGTTGCTATATGAATGGCATATACCATAATGTATTTTTTTCATTTATTATTTTTTTGAAGACACTTCTTAGAGTCGATCACCCTGGCCAAGGCCCTGTACTGGCAGCCACTTATAGGTGGCTATAGGTGGCTGCTGGTAGAGAGCCTTGGGCAGGGTGATCCACTCCAAAAGTTGCTATAAAAAAAAATGAAGCCACAATTTATTCCAATCACACTTGATTCATAAATTCTAGAGTGTCGTTCAATGGAGTGTTAGTCCTCCTCCCTCGTGTACTTGTCACCTCTGATCTTGCCAACATCTATATGAAATAGCAGTTTTGATGGTTTTGACACTTTTTCATCAACCGAAGAAAATGGCATGAACTTTTCGGACACTTGAAAGACAACAAAAATCTGCCGGTATTGATTTGGCTCTCAGAGCAATTTTTTCATATTAATATTAAAACATTAGTCTCAACTCCTCCATTTTCTCTTGCAGGAAAAGAACTATGCAATCTTTAAGTACGTTACGTCCTGATATACGGAGAGATTTAAATGCAACACCTTATAAGGTAAGGTCATGTTTAGGACATGCTTCTGTATTTCCGTTGTCTTAAGTTGCAGGTAGGGCTGGGCAAAACCGAATCCTTGAGAAGATGTCATTCGGATATTTTTTTTAAATCGGATCAAATCGCTAATTCCACATTGAAAACAAATCGTCCAATATTTCCATTATGAAAATCAAGAAATTAAATAATATTTATGTGAACTTTCATAGTCTGAACATTGTGAATGTTTTATTTGGAATGTCTAGCTTGCCTTTTGATCATTACTATCTGCTATTGTTGTCAGAATCAATCATTTGTTATTGTTTACATTCTGTAATTACTTGATTACTTTGGTGTCTGCCCAACTGTATCAAACTGTTAAGACTCATTATGGCTTTACCTAGAACAGGGTGAGGAGCTCTAGTGTGCTTGCCTTGAGGGCAACTTAACTTAAATTTATATAAACAAACATAAGAGCCAATGCACACTGTCTTTCCACACATAATCTCACAGAGCACAAATAAATTCGCCTAAAAATTTATTATGAAAAAATATTTCCACTCCGTTTCGCAATTTTTTCCTCACGATTCACGATTGATTCGAATACTATGCTCCTTGAATATATTTGAATTACCGATCGAGTTGCCCGACCCTAACCATGTCCATGCATTGAATATTAGGATAGGATTTCATTTTTATCCTTCGGGAGAGGAAAGCCGAGAATACAGCTTACTCATATGACGAACCACGACCTCTTGTGCAGAAACCAGTTTCGAATCGGGATGAAGGTTTTTGTTGTCATATTTCTTATTATTGCGTGGACTTGGTTGGTAGAGGAAGCCTTGAGCGGTGCTATACTCCCAACAATGACAGCAGACCGGAGCAATATCTTATCATTTTGTGGATGTTTTAACAATCCAGGGCAGATATCATTCAGCCACTGCACTCTCAATCTGCCCGCAATCTATTGAAGATATTTTCCACTTGGAGCGTTTATCAGGGTCTGTTTCCGGCCTTGCTTAAAGTTAATTTTTATGATAAAAAAAAATCTCGATCCAAAATCACAACTTTTCATTTTTCATTTCAGGTTTCCGTATCAGACAACATGTATACATATCTACATGATCTATGGTTGAAGAATGCTCCCATTGGTGAGCTTGCCTGAACGAAGCCTTTTTAAAGCGTCTATATTGTACATTTCTCATTTTATGGCTGGTATGTGAAAGCCCAATAGTGGAGTTCCTGTTCTTGTTCTAACGACTGACAATGTACGCTGCATATGAGAATATGCAACTCGCTGTGTGCGACATAACTTAACTCGAGTATAATGATGGACTGTTCAGATTAATTCACTATTCGTGACCAAATCCGGAATGTCGAATCATAACCTCGTATTCATGATTTTACATGATTTGTGGTTAGAAAATGTTTCCATTAGAGAATTTATGTAAATTTTTTACGCAAATTTTTTTTAAGTGTATATATAGTATATTTTTTAATATTTGGCTGGTGCATGAAAGCTCAATGGTGGGAGTTTCTTGTCTTTGCACAAAAGACGCGTATAACTCACTATCAAGTGCAGCTCAATTTGCTGTTTCGGAATACTCATCGAATCAAGAATATTAAAACCTATTCCTAAGTTCCTTGCAACATATGGTGATGGCATAAAATTTATAAATGAGTATGAGCATGAGTATGATCCGTAATATCGAATCATAAACCAGAATTCACGATTTTACATGATGTAGGGTTAGAAAAGTTGCCATTAGAGAACTTACGTAAATTTTGAGGATGAGTGACTAGTCGAGAACGTTAACCCTTTACAAAACTAGACAAGTTATGCGTTAATTGTTGGAATATATTATGGCCATATATATATTAGATTCGCAGAATGTCAGCTACTCAGACATCCGAAGAAAATGGGCTCCATCAGAAGAAAATTTGGCAAGTGGACAATATTTCATAATAGATCTAAATGTCTGGTATCAGACGGACCGTATAAAAAGGTTCAAAATCATCAACACTGCTATGAAATAGCAGTGTTGATGGTTTTGAAACTTTTTGGTCACCCGAAGATAATGGCATGAACATTTTGAAACCCAAAAAAATCAAGATCAAGATTTAGATTTGTATAGGCAACTTTCTGTATTTTTTGGCACTGATGAGATGGTATATTTGAACTACTTTCTATCAAATATCACTATCGACTTGCGAGAGCGTATTCATGTGGGATTATAGTATAGTCATATAGGCATTATCATTCTCTTATTACTTATATTTTTGTATACCATATTTACTCAATTGTAAGCCGTGGCTTATAAAGTTTTTTATCCTTATTTTCCTTCCTTTTTACTTATAAAGTTTGCGGCTTAAATTCAAGGGTGGCTTAACTTCAAAGGCGGCTTACATTTTTTCTTTGCGATGCCGATGCCCTGTCTAAACTTTATTGGTCATAAACCCATATTAATGCAATCAAGCGTGGCTTACAATCAAGTAAGTACGGTATCTAAATCCGCTCAGAGCAAGGTTTTACAAGACTTTTGATAAGTCTCGCAAAACTACTATTACGCAAAGAGCTACACAAGAGCAGAAAGAAAGAATCTTCATTCCCAATGTGATTGAATCCACCATATTCATCATTTCATCTTAATTTTGTTAGATTCGCTGATGTTTTCATCCATTCTTCAGCTTTTGCGATTATATATGTCAATATCATTATTTTATTGCCTTTTCTTTAAATTCCACCATAAAATAAACCTATGTTCTTCAAAATGACAAATCATTTTTATATTATGATAAATCATATAAACTGTACAGAATATGTGATATCATGCTTTTTGGTGACAAAGGACAAGGGAATGTCCAAAATACTCGATTCGGAATATTCGAATTATAAATTATTCGATTCGATTTCTGCAATGATTCAGAATCAACAAAATGATACTTTTAATTTTTTATTCATGAAATAAGTGTGAATTTTCACGTAAATTATAAGCTGATAAAAAGAATGTTTGTTTATTATATTACTTTCGACATGAATCAAGTTGGGGAAATTATTCTATTCGATTCTGAAGTCAAAATATATTCGATTTTGGCCACCCCTACAAGCAAGCATTTCTTTGTGTTTTGCAAAAGGCCTCCTTTAGGCCAGGGTTTCCCAAATTTTTTGGGCAATGGACCCCTAAATGTCAATATAGTGATTCGCGGACCCCAACCATATGTCGCATTAATTTTCCTCCTAACCAGTGATAAAGCGATATCCTTTAAATAATTTATTTTAATAACGAATCGCAGTGGCATTCAACTGCGAAAATGGACGTACGGCACCGTACAATGTCAAGCATGTTTTTTCTATTTTGTCATATGGTCCCCTGTGCAGTCTTTGCGAACCCCCAGGGGTCCGCAAACCCCACTTTGAGAAACCCTGCTTAAGGCGGTACCTTGGTGTTATTTTTGCTACCTAATCTAGTGTGCTTTCGCACAACTTTTTAGTTCCTAATGCGCTTTTTTATTTTCCTATAAAGTTCGAGGTAGCAGATTTCCGCAGCACCGTCTAGGGAAAACTGAATCATTTGCAATTTGAATGATTCGTTCAAATCACAGATTCCTTGTATATAATATATATCCCATTTTTACTATTACAACTTGTCTGCATTGTGAAAATCAAGAAATTTATAGTTTATAGTGTATTTTCAATTCACACTCATGTCCATGAGCAGGAATTTTCATATTTTAATGACAAAATGCAATCGATTTTGGTCAAATTTGACCAAAATCGATAGCGTTTAGTCATTAAAAATGAAAATTCTAGTTAGTTCAACAAGTTTTTGTTTCTACGAACGATTCGGATCACCGAACCGAATTGCCCAGCCCTACTGATAGGCTACATGTGTTGGAACTCCTTTACTCACTGTTGTCGATTAACATAACCCCAGAAAATAACGATCGGCCAGAGATTTGAAATGATTCTAATTAGTCTTCCCCGAGAATTTGTAAAAGGATGTGAATGGAGTATAAAATAATTCGGTGTCACTTACAATATTAAACGGGCTTATTAAAACTAAAAAATCGCGTTTTACAAATTTTTTGGATAGTTCTGAGAGAGAACTGCTTCATGTAAGGAAAAAAAATCTACTTTTTAATTAAAGTAAATTTTTTTTAAATGTATTGTGACCCCCCCCCCCCTTATTCCGTATCGAGATCTGGATCCTCCTAACTTGTCCTAGTATAAGAACCTAGGTGCAGCTTATAGCAGTGTGTCCGTTCCAATCCACTTTTCCTGCAGTTTTACTTTTATTACTATTTATTTTATCACAAGTTTTAATTTGTCTAATTAATTTCATTTTAATTTTTTAGTGTGAGTTTGCTCTAAGCGAGGCCGAAGCAGGGTGACGGAAATTGTTTTTCTGTTCATGTCATTTCCTTCGAATATTAAAAAGCTTCAAAATCATACAGTTTGGTGGCTGCTGGACTTTCAAAAAGACGCATTTTATTTTTATATTGCAAGATATATCATGGAATGCTGCGGACGTTTTGCCAGTCTGGCCGGAAGCAGTGCCTAAGAAACCAACTAACGGCCAGAGAGTGGTATCTGCCCTGGGCGAATCATTTGTCACCGAGCTTTTGCCCTCAAGGAACCAACTAACGGCCAGAGAGTGGTATCTGCCCTGGGCGAATCATTTGTCACCGAGCTTTTGCCCTCAAGGAACCAACCAACGGCCAGAGAGTGGTATCTGCCCTGGGCGAATCATTTGTCACCGAGCTTTTGCCCTCAAGGAACCAACTAACGGCCAGAGAGTGGTATCTGCCCTGGGTGAATCATTTATCGAAGAGCTTCTGCCTAAACGAACCAACTAACGGCCAGGGCGTGGTATCTGCCCTGGGTGAAGTAACACTGACAAACGACCCCAAACAGAAATGAACTAATATATTGAAATGTTGAGAGTGATATCTGCTCTGGGTGAATCATTTGTCAGAGCGCTTCTGCATAATATAGCACCACAAAGTGGAAAAAGCATCAAACAGAACTAAACTGCTATGATAAACTATTGTGAATGGTATCTGCCCTGGGCGATGTTGAAACCAATTTTTATATCACTTCTGCATATTGCAGACTTCAACCTGTATAAGTCTTTCTTGATCCCACGTCAACTGCACACAATTCTAGGTTTTATTAGATGTTATCATTTTATTTTCTGATGTCTATTTTTTATTCTTTTTGTTGCGGGAGGTTAATGATATCAAGAATTGGCGAAATCAAATATCCATTGAATTCAGAATTAGAGCTGGGCGGCATATCGGTAGGACGGTAAATACCGGTATTGAGTTTTCTAAAATATCGTGTGGCGTTAATTTTCGCTGTGACGGTTTGCCCTGATACCGGTATGTCACACACCACCTAATATGGTTGCAAGTTGTTGCATCATCGCGTCTAAGTAACGACAAAAACGCGGGTCTTTTGACCACTTACAACCGCCCGCATTTAGAGTTATGCAGCCGTTTTTTTCAACTAGGTGGCGCATCACGTGGCTCCTCAAAACTACACAATAGCATGTTTTTGTTAGCAGAAAATGGTTATAGTATTTTGGCAGCGGCATGTCGGTACAAAATATACCTGATGCCGCCCAGCTCTATTTAGAATTGAATTGAATAAATTACGAATCGGATTATTAAATCACTATTATTATAATAAACAGGCAAAAATATATATTCTCAGAAAATTGTGAAAACACTAAAAAATAAGTCTATTTTCCAAAATTGTGTCCTTTTTTTAATATGTTGATTTCGAATCACTGGAAAAAGGGAATCGAATAATATATGATTTGTGAATTGCGAATTGAATATTTTGGACAGCCCTATCGATATCCTGTTCAGAAATTTGACAGTGGAACAACCTTTGTCAAGTATGAGTCACTGATGGATCGCGCCGCTAAGGTGCGATCCATCAGTGGCTCTTGCTTGACCAAAATTGCTTTTAAGTAGTTTAAAAATAGAGTTATTTTAAACGTTTTATGCATGTCATAGGTGCCCATAATTTTTATTCGCCTTTTTAGCTTTCTAATATACTATCTTTTTTTAATTTTTTGCGATCCGCTGTTTATTATCGAGTTTGAACATAATGAAGAGTTCCGTCCAAATTTTTTTTGTCCTTGTAATGAACATTTATCTATTTTCTTATTGAATTCACTCCGAGCAAGGCCCGGCAACAGCGCATATGAGTAGGGCCAACAGGCACACAGGAAAAATGTCAAATTTGTCCCGCGATTTGTACTTATTGTTTGCTGAAACATGCTTCTGCTGAAAGATATACAAACTTGAAAAATAGTGGGATTTTTAGAAGCCATTCATTGTAAATTTTTATCAGAAATGTAAAAGATAGCCAAATATGGTCAATGGCTTGTACAAAGTATATCGAGTAGGAGGTAAGCAAACGCGTGTTACTTTCTTCTAATGTTTCCTTGAAACTTATTCTATGGCACGTTTTTAATCTTTATTTTAGGTTTTGTTTGCTTTCCTGATAACTTTATAATATTATATCTTTAATAGGATAACCTTTTGTGTCGACAGAGGTGTCGAAATAAACTATGTCTAGGGCAAATTAGCCAAAACTGTTTTTCCCGTGCAAAGAGCATCTGCAATATCCAGCGACTGCACCCCAAAAGCGAAAAATATACTAAATAGAACTGAACCGCTATGATAAAGTGCAGTGGTTAGTATCTGCTCTGTTAAGCACGAGCCACAGATGGATCGCGCCTCGGCGGCGCGATCCATCAGTGACTCATGCTTAACAAAATATATTTGTATAGATGTGTGACTGGGTGTAATGGACTGATGGGTCGAAATCTATGTATTTTGTTTCATGAGAGTTGGTTCTACTGATAAGGGACATTACAGATCAATTCTTTAGGGTGTCTCGCTTGGCAACTCTTGTTTCTATACAATTCGACCGATGGAGATCAATCCGAGCAGGGCTAGAAGCAGAGCCTAACAGGAACTAACGGCCACTTAATAGCGAATACCTACTAAAAGATGTAGTATCAGCAACTGCACTTCAAGTGGAAAACATTCCAAACAGAACTGAACCAACATGGTAAGGTGCAGTGAGTGGTATATGCCCTGGGTGATGGTAGAACTACATACCACTTCTTTGCTCCTCTTTAGTCGCCTGACACGCAGAATATACGTTAGGACTATTCTAACGTATTCTATCCACCTACAGGGCTAAACAAAATTATTCAAGTGCATTACCTTGAAGGCTGAAGGAGGCCAACCACTCAACCCAGGGTGTGATAACTCAGCAGCAAAAATATTTTTCCATCAATAATAACACTGCCCCTCTGTAAGTGGCAGGTAGGTTAACCCCCTTTTTTTAAGGCGATCGACTGAAATGGCTACCTACAAAAAAGATATCAGGATGACCACAGCCTTGTACCTTAGACTCATCAGTGACTCGCACGTGACAAATCTTGTTTCTATACAATTCGGCTAACGGAGGTCATTTTGTGTTATAAAATCCCATATTTGGAATATCATAGGATTTTGGTTTTATCCTGCGGGAGATGAAAGTCGAGAATACAGCTTAAGCATATGGTGAACCACGACCTCTTGTGCAGACACCATTTCCGAATCGTGGGTGAGGGTTTTGGCTGACATTTTACCCATTTTTCATGTACATAGTGGATGTAGGAAGCCGTAAACAGTACTTACGTGTACCGGCGAAGCGCCCAGCAAACTTCTCGCGCATAATCATCCCTCATCAGGGTGCGAACCCAGAATGTTAGAGATGTGTAGCTCAAGCGTGTTCCCAACGCTTTTACCGATTTGTCTGGCGCAATGATTTAGTCTAGTGGTTATTATGTTGTATATATTTTTCCGACACCGGTAACCTTGCTCTTTTATAAGTAGCTTCAGGCAAAGGGCCTTGTATAGAATGGTTCATTCAAATAAGTGACTATAGAGAAAAAAAACTAATTTCAGGATGAAGAATGTCTTATACCATTTATTTTGGATTTGATTAATGTTTACTTTACTCTTAACCTTTCGTTTTTATTGAAATGTAATAAAAATGAATATTATATTAAATAAATGAATATTTTTGTTGTTGTAATTGGGGTGAAAAATGATAATTTTGTTCCATTTTCCAATTGTTTCAGTAATCGATATAATTTGAGCATTCGTCATATCGTGAATCGAATATAAGCGAGCTTCCTTGAATCGACGTAATAGTCGGGCTAGAATGGACCAAAATAACATATTGCCAAATTCCGCAGTACATTAAAGATAATATTTCCTGCAATGATAGACTCAAATTCCATGAAATAGAATAGAAAGAGTGAATGCACTCGGGAAATTTCAAAGCGTTTTTTGTTAGCAGTACTTCCGTACTTCCGGCGTTCTATGCGAAGGTAGGTAGGTATTCTTTATTCTGTCACCGGATAAATACGACTTGCGATCATCATGAACTGTTATCTATGACTGGCGCAATCACAGAATGACGACGGCTTGTTTATGACGTCTGATGAAAAAGGCATGGCGCAATCGGCTTACGAAACGTCCTATGACGAAATTGATGACGTGGACGACTGACCCTTTCGAGACGGCATGACCTGCTATAAAATAAGATGAGCTGGTGTCAAAAACTCCAGTATAGGCCTAGATAAAGAATTTCCGAGTTTATGTTCTCGAAACGTGAACAGGTTAGCATTGGCCCAAATATGATTGGGTGATACAACGCGTCGTCACCATAGCAACGTTCATGCTTCAGTGCGCTTCGCTCTCTGCTCTGCTCTGTTGTGATTGACGGGTTGGTTAGTTTGACATGTAGGGATGGGTTTTCTGTCTGTTGCTGCTTTTCAGTTTTAAGCGCAGTTTTGTTGTTTCCTGGATTCTGCCAAGGACGCCACAGTAGCCTAATTTAAAAGGTCCCGATGATGCTATGACTGGAATTCAGTGGTTCGTGCTCATTGTTTAACAGTTAATGATGCATTTGAGCGTTTGAGTTTCTCGATCTGTTCAGTGTCAAGGTTATCCTGGTACTCAGTACTCTGATACTGTGCGGTACACAGTACAGTGTGACTTATCTGTTCTTCAGATGTTGTTGGTATAACTTGGTGGCTTGCCTACTCAATTGCTATTTACTAAGCTGAATTAATTTTCATTACAAGTTCTTGGAGTGCTAACTTACCATCATCTAGCGTTACCTTACATATCATGGATTCAAAAGACAACAAAAGGCCTGAAGTTACCAACACAAAATATTTGGTTGCTTTTGATGCAAATTTAAAAGCAGCATACCCTGTTCGAAGTGATGCAGAAACTGAAGAAATTATTTTAAAATTGCGAAAAACTTTGGCAACCCCACCTCCCCAAGCTACAAGAGATGAAGATGAAAAAGCACTGGCGGTTTTGGCACCGGAAAAAGATGACACAAAAGACAAAAAATCATTAAAGAGTATGACCGTTGTTCCCATAACAAACCCAGGATCCAATGAAGTCTTGACGATGGAAAACGTTATCAATGAAAAGTCGCACGAACATTTCACGCAAGGCATCGAACATTCTTTGCAAGGCCAATTTGAAGCAGCGATAGCTTGCTTTAACAAAGCAACGAATTTACAATCTCGATCGGCAAGTTTTTATGTCGAAAGAGCAGAAACTTTTGTTCAGTTGAGCGATTTTAATTCTGCTGTTTTAAATTATAAACATGCTCGAAGCCTCGAGCCCCACGATCCAAATTTAATTGATCGACTGGCGTTTTTATATTACTTGCAGGGACAATGTTTATTTGATGAAGGATTATACTCGAGTGCGCTAAAATCATTCACAAGCGCATCGGAAATGAGATCATCAAACACAGCTTACCACATGAGGGCGATAGCATGCCTGGCTGCTCTTGGGCGTCACAAGGAATGCTTGATGCTCATTACTCGAATTCTAGAAGCTCAATCGACTGTGAATCCTGAGCTTTATGTCATGAGAGCGAGATTGCATGAAATGTTCGGACATTTATCGCTTTGTTATTACGACTTACGTGACGCGCTTGTTTTAGATCCGCTACAACCGCAAGCGAATAAACTGTTGCAAGAATTACAAACGCGAGCTGCGGAAAGTCGCAAAGTTGCTTCAACTCTTACAATTGAAGGCAAACTTCACGAAGCGATTAATCGCACGACAGCGGCAATCGAAACTGATCCTTCAATCGCTGAGTTTCATGTATTCCGTGGCGCTTTGTATCGACGATTAAAAAATTTCAATGCAGCGATTGATGACTATATGCTCGCGATGGATAAAACTGACCATGACGAAACGAAACCGATCTATAAAGACGCTCAAAGGCAACTTTTATTAACGTACAACGATTTCGCTGTGTATTGCTACCAACGTGGATATTACGAGGAAGCTGTAATTTTGTTAAATAAAAGTATCAAAGGGGAGAAAAACGAAAAAGGGTTATATATAAACAGAGGAGATTGCTTTATCAAACAAGGCGATTTGACATTCGCTCTCGCCGATTATCAGCAAGCGTTAGAGATGGATCCTACTAACTGGGATACAAAATGTCGCATCGCAGTTGTTCATAACGAGCTCGGAATAATTTCATACAAAGAGAAGAAGTATCAAGACGCACTACAGCACTTTATCCTTGCTATTGACTACAACCCTAAAGTATCGCAGTTTTATATTCATCGTGCTCGCGCGAGGTACATGAACCAAGAATTACAAGCCGCGCAACAAGATGTCCTGATTTCTCTGCTATTAGACCCAAATAACGTTGAGGCCGTACCTCTTGCTTCAAGATTGTTCCCGGGGCGCTCATTGACTGAAGTACTGCGAAGCGGGGCTGCATCAGATGCGCAAAGATTCTTACAATCTGCCCTGGGCTCAAATAAAAGTTGATTTTGTATTTTTATTTAAAATTAATATTACATTGGAATTTGGGACCTCCTAATTGATCAGTTTTAAGAAATATATATATATATATTTATATATATAAAACTGAAAAAGTATGTAAATGTTTATATAATTGATTGTTGATATTGCCGTTATGTTATGCAGCAGAACCAAAATTTTTCTTTGAATCTTTTTTTATTGCAGGTGCTCCAAGCCATGCCGGATCTAAAAGGGGCCAACCAACGGCCACTAAAAGGGCAAATAGCTACAACAAAATTAATGACAGCAACTACACTTTAAGTGGAAAACATCCCAAACAGAACTGAACCGCCATGGTGAAGTGTAGTGAGTGATGATTCTGCTATAAAAGAATACAATAAACACATAAAGATTCAAAAACTATATCAGTGAATCAAATTGGCGTAATAATGGGTAGTTATTTCCCTCGAATATTCTGAAGTTGAAGAAAAATATTAATGACCATAAAAGTGATATAACGGCAGGATATTCATTTCAGATATTCCAAATCTATCTGGTTTAATCTTTTATCTCAATTCTAAACTCAACTTCTATTTTAACCTTAAATCTGTACGCGGAAATTGTGTTTCAAAGTTGTGATCATTGTCTAACAGACCGACAAAATGCCAGTTACTTTGACATCTGCAGAAAACGGTTCCTATCATTAGAAAATGAGATGTATTCTGTGATATATCTCAGGCTAGAAGATTTAAATATCTCATTTTTTGACTATCCGGTATTACCCAAACTGTAATAAAGGTTCGATTTTTTATCCCAACTTCGACTGCAAAGTTTCACTGTGTACAAAACTTTTAAATGTATATACGTCTCTTTTTGGTCTGTATTGTTTTCCCCCATATATTCCCTTTTATAGCGATATCCTGACGGTAACATTTTTCAAATTTGTATATTGTGTTTCAAATTCTGTTTTATATATTTTAGAACGTTCATAGTCAAGGTATAATTTATCAAGCTTATATTTGTTTGTCAATATGACTTCCAAGCAAGAGAAGGAAAACTATATTAAAAGTAAGTATGGATCGTTACCTAATGTTTCTTTTTGTCAAATAGTTTAATATCTTTATAAATAGGGTTGGTGATTTGAGACAATTTATTTTTCCAAAATATATCGAATCTTTCCAAATCTGATTCAGTTTATAATAACTTTATTGGTAGAAACTGAATAATTAGTTTTTTTTTTATTTTATTGGCAAAGTGCCATGCATGAAGCAAAACCGCCGGGAAGACAGAACTTCAGTCCCCAACTGACTGGAATAGTGACCGTTCTGTTTTCAATGGCCATTTTTCAGTGTATCAGTTTACTACTAAGAGTTAATAGTTTCTTTCACTAATTTTTTTTTTCTAAATTTACTCTGAGCAAGGCCGGAAGCGGTGCCCAAAAGGAACAAATAACGGCCATTTGATAGTAAAGAGCTACTAAAAGATGTTGTACCAACAACTGCACCACTTCTTTGCTTGCTTCCATTCGCCGCTTATGCAACACACAGGAAATCCGATAGGACTATTCTCAAGCCTGTGTCAAATTTTCAGGTGTGTGAGTGAGAGAGAAATTGACATTCGGCCAATCTAAATTGATTATGCTAATAAGGTCATCGTGAATAGAATATTATAAACTCAAGCCATCATTTCTTTCTTTATAATATTTTCTTTTATCCGTAGATGCAAAGATACGAGACTGCGCTGACTATTATGACGAATACAAAGCCTGTACGTCTTTGTCGAACAAATTCCAGACGTACTATGCGTTCGGATACTATAAGAAAAAATCAGAGTGCGGAAGTTGGAAAGAAATGTATAATTTATGCAAGAGCTGTACAGAAGGTATATATTGCACAGCATTTTTTTTTGCCACTTCTTAGAGTGGATCACCCTGACCCAAGGCACTGTACCAGCAGCAACTTATAGACGGACAAGGTTAGAATTCCTGGAAAGATATGATCTTTACCGGCTTAGCCTACTTAAGTTATTACACCCTGGGTTGAGAGGTAAGCATGGATTTGCGAGCCGGACTCGAACCAGTGATCTTCAACTTGTGACATCAACATGTTTGATCACTAGGCCATCGTTGGCATAAAACATGATCTTGACGCGTTGGGAAAGAAAATATAGATTGCAATATATCTATTCTGCACCCTACGCAACCTAATTTGTAAATCATGATTCTGCTTCATGTTATTGTAATTAAACTTAGTCATCATGCAGCCCAATCCATCTGCTCACTATAGGAAAAAAGTTAGAGTGCAAAAGGAATGGTATAAATTATGAAAGAGCAGTATAGAAGGTAGATATTGTTCAACATAATCATGATTAACTAGAGAGGTTCAAAGTCATGCTTCACACTTAGAATAGGATATCATTTTTATCCTGCGGGAGAGGAAAGCTGAGAATACAGCTTAACCATATGGCGAACGACGACCTCTCGTGCAGATACCAGTCCCGAATCGGGGTGATTTTTTTTGAATTCTCGTATTTCTCATTTTCCCTGTGCGTGGACCTGATTTGTGGAGGAAGCCGTAAGCAGCGCTTACATGAACCACCGTGCACCGGCGAGGCCCCAGCAGACTTCTCTCGTATCATCATCATCCCTCACGGGATTCGAACCTGCGTCATGACGATCATAGATTATATGCGAGAGGTGTGCTGGACATCCCGCCGGTGCACGGTGGTTTACGTAAGCACTGTTTACGACTTCCTCCGCTAAACAGGTTCATGTACAGGTAAAAATGAGAAAAAAAATTTAAGCCATAAACCTTAACCCTGATTCGAAACTGGGGTCTGTACAAGAGGCTGTGTATCGCCATATGGTTAAGTCGTACTATCAGCTTTCCTCTCCTACATGATAAAATAGAAATCCTATCCCATCTGTCCAAGCAATATTCTCATCTTCTCCCACAAGAAAAAAATGAAATATTGAATATCAATTTATTCCAATAAAATTCCCGGTTTCAAAATCTTATAATTATTTTTCAGGCGAAAACTTGGAAGCTAAAGAAACCTTGTTAGCCATGGAGAAAGCAAATGCAGATGAAGTGATCAAGAAACGAACAGATATATGGACATATCGAGACAAACCGCCTGCTTTGTGGCATTTTCCAGGAAAACTAGCGAAAGAATTCGAACAAAAATCACAGCCAGAGACTTGAGAATTTTGGAATAAATTCTGAGACATTTTCAAAGCAAAAATTATCAATGCGAAAGATCTGGATGCTGGGACAGATCTTCAGAAAGAGCACAACACATTTAATCATATCGAGACAAACTACGTGCATTATGACATTTTTAGTAAAATTAGTGAAAGAGACTGAACTAAACCTCAGACAAAGATTCGATAGTATAACTTGTTCTGAGTTTTTCATAACATTTTATTGTAACGCATAGGCCACTGATGGGTCACGACCTTCGTGGACGTTCCATCAGTGATTCAGACTGGCAAAAGGCAAGCTACTCAGCCATTTGAAGAAAATGAGTGCCATTAGAAAAAAATTTGACAGAAGGGCAACATTTCATGGTATATCTGTGTCTAAAAGATTTAAATGTCTTTCCTTGAGTGTCTGGTAGCAACCAACTGTATAAAAAGGTCCAAAATTATCAATACTGCTATGAAATAGCAGTGTTGATGGTTTTTGAAGCTTTTTGTCCATCTGTAAGAAATGACGTGTCAGACATCCAAAAAACAACAAGATTTTCTCACCCCTCATATTGACTAACAAATCGTATTACGTCTGATCGCCTGTACTGTGGCGTTCCCTGGAGACATGCGAAAGGGAATGAATTTTATTTCACTGCATGCAATTAGCATTGTTTACAATTATATCTGGTTGTGAGATTTATCTTGCGTCTTGATATCCTATCTGGTGTGGAACCAATAAGGAACTGGTGAGGTTATCGAGCATTGTCCCAAGGCTGTGGGTTGCAGTGCCTCGCCCAGGGGCACCGCATATGTATACCTAATTGAAGGCTTTTTCGTTCATCGGTATTGACCATACTTTGCTGCGTCATGCATTACGTATTACCTTTGGCAGCCATCACCGCTTTTATCACGTCACCGCGGCCCGAAGAATATAAACAAAAACCTCAGCGTCTAAGACTTGAGAATTTATTAACCGAAACTGAGACTTTTCAAAACTATTTTTGTCACTGGTCGATCAGGGTATGTGGCACAATCCATGATGGAAAAATCTCCAGAAAAATACAAATAGTTATTCATATCAAGACTACCTGAGTGGTATTTTCCAAGACGGCTTGCAAATGATTTTAACAAATTGCTCAGAGAGAGACTTGTTTTTATTTTTTTTAATTGAAATCCACCCCAAGCAAGGCCGAAAGCGGCTTCCAAAGGAAACCAACCAAAGCCACTTAATAGCAAATAGCTACTAAAAGATGTAGTGCCAGCAACTGCACTCCAAACTGAAAATATCGCAAACGGAACCGCCATGGTAACTTTTGGGGAGGTAAAGACGTCTACCTTCATTTCAAGACTGTAAAGGAGCCCCTTTTTGCAGAATAAAAAATATATCCCGTACAGAGATACTGGAGCTATGGAGTAAACCTTCAGCTCCGACGTAATTATTTTCAATGCTTCCGACTGTAGTACATTTATCAGAAATATCATATATTTAATACTTTAGACGCAAACTTTTTGCTTAGGACAAAGTCAAGTCACGCGACATTGAATTTAATCATTAATGGCTGGTCACTGCCCCAATTTCAAAATTATGAAGTCTTAGTATTAGCGTTAAGGTTGTCGCATACTGGCTGAGAGAGACATGGTTATTATGAGTGAGGGACTTGTTGAATGAATTATTTCGGAGGATGTAAGCGAATTTTTTTATTGAAATTCACTCCAAGCAATGCCAGAAGCGTTGCCTAGAAAGAACCAACCAACGTCCACTTAACAGCAAAGAGCTACTAAATGATGTAGTACCAGCAACTGCACTCTAAATAGAAAACATCCTAAACGAAACTGCCATGGTAAAGTGCAGTGAGTGGTATGTGCCCTGGGTGATAGTAGTGTCACGTATCACTTTTTTGCTTCTGCTTAGTCGCCTCTTACAACATGCAGAAAATACGTTAGGACTATTCTCAGTGATGATAAAAGAGCAAGATTAAATAGCTCAGTTTTATACACTACAGCTTCCAACAATTTATCATTCACAGACTTTTTTACACGGCAATACGTAACGAAAAGTGTTTTTGTGTTGACACTCCGTTTTCGTTTTTCTTCTGCTTCCATTCCCAGCTACCAACCGCTCGCTAAAAACGATCATCATATCCATCAAATAAAACGTTTTATTTTAATAAATGCAAAATTGATAAATTAAGTTTGGCAAATCTAAAAATAATCTCTACAATAAAAAGAAATCTCATAATCATTGAAAGGTAAAGTACATGGAAATAAAACTTTGGATTCAAGCGTAATTCAGGCATAATAATTCAGGTTAAAAAGTTATATACATAATTTAATCTGACACCTCTGTCACACTGTGAGATATATACACCATTTTTTTTATTGAAATTCACTCTGAGCAAGGCAGGACGAAGCTTCCAATGGAAACCAACCAAAGGCCTCTCAAAAGCAAAACGCTTCTAAAAGATGTAGTACCAGCAACTGCACTCTAAACGGAAAACATTACAAACGGAACTGAACTGCCATGGTAAAGTGCAATGAGCGGTATCTGCCCTGGGGGGATGTAAAACCATCTACCACTTCTTTGCTTTCTTTAACAGATTTATCTGAGAAGCAAACAAAACTGAATGTAAAGTTGAGGAGAAGGTTAACATAGAAGTGGGGTAGAAGGTTTTACCATTGCCAAGGAGGACATCACCTTGTCTATATGTACTTTTATCATGCAAATGGAACATTCGCCAGTAACTCAGGCCTCCCAGTCACAGGGAAAACAGTATTCAGATAAATACAAATAAGAGCCTAATCCTTAATTAAGAAATGATTAAACACTGCACTCCACCATTGTGGTTCAGTTCTGTATAGTATGTTATTCGCTTAGAGTGCAGTTGCTGGTACTACGTCTTGTGCATCGCTCAGAAAATATGAAATGGATGAAAAATGACTAAAAGTTACTCAGACGCTGGGCATAATTTAAGTTAAAGAGGTTTAGGTGGTCTTATCACGATACATTTCACTAAAAATTTGTTTTTATTACTGATTATCAAATTTTTTGTTGTGAAAATTTATCTCATCAATTTTTAATAAAGTGCGTATCTAAAGTTTGATTTAGTTTGCGATAAAAAATGTAAAAATCATGGCAAATGGGAGAATCAATATTACAGTCTCAAAATTTTGTTTTATAAATATAAAATTGACATGGCACGATTCTTTAAAAATTGGCACAAAAAGTGAACACGAAACATGATAAATATCAAAATTATAACAGGTAAAAATTGAAAAGAAAAATGGATATAAAATTGAAAAATTTAGGATTACGTTATTCTAGGTAGTTTCGGAGAATCAGAAATATATTGCCAAAGACTCAACAAGAATAGAAAACAGGTAGTCAAAAGTAGGGTACGATTCATTTTTATGCTGCAGGAGAGGAAAGCTGATAATACGACTTAACCATATGGCTAACCACGAGCTCTCGTGCAGACACCAGTTCCAAGTCGGGGTGAAATATTTTGGCTTGTCATATTTTTTTTTTCTGTGCATGCACCACAGGAAGCTGTAAGCAGTGCTCACGTGAACCATGATGCACTGGCATTCAGTAGATCTCTCTCAACCTCATCATCCCTCACGAGATTCAAAGTTGCGTCTTGACGATCAGAGACGCAAATTTGACAAGAATCGAATAAATTTTGTTATTAAAATATGAAAATTGTTGCTCCTAGACATGGAGTGTTAATTGGAAATACACTATAAACTATTAATTTCTTAATTTTTACAATGAAGACAAGTTGTATTAGTAAAAATGGGATATTTGTTATATTCACATCAAATTCGATCCGATTCGAAAAAAATATTCAATCAAATTCAAATTCTAACTGATTCGGTTTGATTCCCGAAGCTTGAAGCATATAATGCTTTACAGATTGAGCTGACCGGGCACCCTACAATAGTGATTTCCACAGCAGTTCATGAAACCCCTGGTACCAGCTTCCTCCACCAACTAGGTGCATGCAGAAGAAAAATGAGTAAAATATGTGGCTTTCACATGGACTTTAAGTGGTTTATCCACCTAAAGCCTCAATTTCAAAACTGGTATCGGCACGAGAGGTCATCATATCAGCTTTCCTCTCCCAGGATAAAAAATGAAATCCTATAAGTCACCTCCCTAGCCAATCAGAAATTTTATTTTGTCAGGTATGAACCACTCGATGGCGCGGTCCATTAGTGACCTATACTTGACAAAACATGTAAAGATAGCACAATGGCCTAGTGGTTATTATGTTGGCTTCGTAGGTTGAAGGTCTCAGGTTCAAGTCCGGCTCGGTAATCCACGCCCACCACTCAACTCAGGGTGTAATAACTTGGATAGGCTTGGCCGAAGCGGGAATTATCATATCTTTCCAATAACACTGACCCTGTTCGTCTGTGAGTATCAGTGAGTGCACGGCCTTGGCTATCAAAAGATACAAAACATTGCGATTCCTAAATCCCAGCACTTGCAGTATTCTTCCATCTTGACACCGCACCAAATCGGTATTCCCCCGTACCAAGTATAGGTTTACTAGACGAATAATCCAGTAGACTACCAACAGTTAGAGGCTCCCATCTTGGGGATTTATGCATCGGAACTCTTTTCTCATAATTTTTCCATTCTCTTCTAGCTGAAGGTGCATTTCCTGTCAAAAATAATGGTTTAAGTCAATGGGGTTTTTCTGGGTGGCTTGAAAACCGCTATTTCATAGCAGTGGTGCCCAGTTCAGTCAATCGGTAACCATCGGGAATACACTCAAGCTATGCATCTATGGAGTGAAAATTGTGCAGAGTGGAAATTGCTCTGTATTTTATGGACCTAACAACGGTATTATTTTTTCACTTCTTGTTTTTTTTTTATTTATATCATATTCAATTTACACTAAATATATATTATGTTTATATGTCAAGAGTAGTCAAATAATTTTGTGCACTCGCACCAGATTATTGTCCCTAAATCTGTAATCTTATTCTTGCAAATTGAGTGGTAGCAGACTCTGATGACCCAGAGGTCGTATCGCAAGCCCCCAGTCTGTACCGAAAACGTATCATTTTATGTATTATTGTATTTCATTTATTTTTATGTTTTCTGGTCGATGAATTCATTAAACTCTCTCTCTCTCTCTTTTTCTCAAATCGTCCCGATATAGGTTCAAATCTCATGAGAAATGATGACTATATGCGAGAGATCTGCTGGACGCCTCGTCGGTGCACAGTGGTACATGTAGGCGCTGCTTACAAGTTCCTTCACTAACCAGGCCTATGTACAGGGAAAATGAGGAATATATTAAGGCAGAAACTTTTACGCGATTCGGATATGGCTAAGATTGAGTATCTTTTGCTATAACTTGGGTAGGCTAAGCCAAATAGGAAAAGATCATATCTTTCCTAACTGTAACCCTGCCCGTCTATAAGTGGTCGCTGTTACAAGGCCTTGGACAGGGTGATCCACTCTGAGAAGTGGCTATAAAAATTATATATATATATCAGAATTAAAATTAATTAATTTTCATTTCAAGTCTAAGTCTTATAATATACAAACAAATAAGTATTTCTTTCCAAGAAAATTGTCAAAATCATAGAAATTTACAGTACTTATATTTTCTGAAAATTTTTGGAATCTGTTGAGTTCGAATCAGTGGAAAAATTGAATGGATTCATTTATGAATTCGTGAATCGTTATATATGAAATGGATCATAAATATTTTGCTTTGCACTGGTCGAGAATGTACATATTTTTGCCCTATAGGTGCAGACCTTAAAATCACTCTCACATATTTTTTCTTTCTTGCCTTGAAAGGTGACTAAAGGGGAAAATGTCGTAGATAATCTTACCATCGCTCAGGGAAAATTCCACTCACTGCACTTTAATATTATTTTTATTTTTTTATTAAAATTTACTCTAAGCAAGGCTCTGAAGGAAACCAACCAACGGCTCTTAATAGCAAAGAGCTACTACTCAAGTGTGACGGTAAAGAACTACCACTTCTTTACTGAAAAGTCGCTCTTACGACACGCAGCAAATAGGACCATTCTAAAAAAACCTGTACCTACAAGGCATAGCAGCCTTCCTTTTGTTTCTCGTTACGCTTGGAATGCAGTTGCTGCTCTTCTCCACATAAACGATTGAGATTTTTTTTTTATCAAAATTCGCTCAGAGCAAGGCCACAAGAGACGAATCATACTTGAAAATTCTTCTGACGATCAGGAAAGCAGCGAGAAGGCAAGGAATTCCAAAGTTTAAAGATTCTTTTTGATTCAGAGATGCTGCTTTCCGTCTTGCTAAGAGCGAGTTATCAATGAAAAAAACTGATTGACAGTTCTTTTTTTATTGATTATTTTCTGGAGATACCCATTTTGCTAAGAGTACCTTCATAAAAAAATAGATGACATTTGCCACTAACATAAAATATTGATTTGCATACCTGGAGCGCTTATAGAATATCTTGCAGACATTGAAGGTGGCAGTTTAACTTTATATCCGGGTACGTCTGTCACCATCTTCATGGTGTCTTCGTCTAAAAAAAATGGAGAAAAGTTTTGAAAAGGTGAACAAACAAGTACGGTATACAGGATAGGAATTAAGTTTTATCCTACAGGAGAGGAAAGCCCAGAATACAGCTTAACCATATGGCAACCACGACCTCTGGTGCAGATACCGAATCGGGGTGACGTTTTTTTTTTATATTATCGTATTTCTTAATTTTCCTGTGCATGGACCTGGTTTTTACTTTGAATTAATAATTATAAGAAAAGAGTCGGCAAATTTGAATAATTCGTAACTTCAAATTGAACTTGACATCATCCAGCTCCATCTGCTTTCATCCTGATATAGGTTTGAATCCTGTGAGGGATGATAATTATATATGAGAGGTGTGCTGGACGCCTTGCCGGTGCACGCCATCTCGAATAGCGTATACCGCCTTTAGAGGCATTTATTTTTTAACAAATTTTTGAATTTCGCATCGCATCTGTTTCAATTCGACTGAACAAATGAATTAATTTCTGCTCAAAACCTGTCAAAACATATTAGAACGTGTTTATCAGTATTTAATATGATAAGCTTCTCATATGAGCTGGGCGGTATATCGATAGGACGGTAAGTACCGATATTAAAGTTTTCCAAAATACAGTATCGATTTAATCTTCGCAATGTCTGTTTGCTGTGATACCGATATTTCGTGACATACCACCTAAAATAGTGCCATTATCACGTCAAATAATGACAAAAAATGGGTATTTAGCTCACTTACACCGGCTGCTATGCCTCAATTGAACTTTTGGAATGTCATGAAACAACAACACGCATTAGAGGTATGGACCTGATTTTTTTAGTTAGGTTGCGTCCCACATGACACTTTAAAACGATAGCTTGGTTTTTGATAACTAAAAATGGCTTGGCATACCAGTAATACCAGCATTTCAGCTTTACTCTGAATAGTTTTTGATTAGAAAAAATCAGATGTATCAAGTGTATCAAGATAGATTGAAACTTTGAATCTGAAAATGGCCTCCCAGCTTGGAGCTGACCATCTTAAATTTCTGATGACATATAGAAAAATAATTTCACCTGCATATTTTCCATAGAAAGTCCCCTTGCATTTGGCTCCTTCATTGGTCAAAAAATGCAGATTCCTCGGCTGAGGTAGCGAACTCGGGGGCCGAGGGTACTCAATGCTTTTCACTTCGGCCGAATCAGGCCGGTGCAAGTACCGATCATCAAAATATCGGTCGAGTGCAATATTTTTCCCGCTGCGTTTGCAATCAGGTAATGGATTGTTATTTAAGAGTAGTGTTGTGTGATTCAGGTTGCTCTCTGAGCTACGGTACATCACGTTTGTGTGGTTTCGGATCTTTCGAACTTTATAAATGTAGTCTTGTTGCCTTAATATATCGAGATCAGGTACATCCGCTTTTGCTGTGAAACAATAGATATTCTAGTGATATTTAACATGAAAGGTTTCACAATATAAAATACCGTCTGGTGGTAAAAACCCTGTAGGTACAGGCTTTAGAATAGTCTTAACTTATTTTCCGTGTGTCGTAATAAGAGACGAAAGGAAGCAAAGAAGGGGTAGATGATGGTTTCACCATCGTCCAGGGCAGATACCACTCACTGCACTATACTATGTTAGTTTAGTTTTAGGATGTTTTCTGTTTAAGAGTGCAGTAGCTGGTACTACATCTTTCAGTACCTCTTTTCTATTAAATGGTCGTTAGTTGGTTCCTTTTCGGCACTGCTTCCGGCTTAGCTTAGAGCGAATTTCAATAAAAAAACTGTCTCTGCAATGTTTTCAAGAAACTTTTAATATTTCTCTTTAATCAAAATTCACTTTAATGTTTGCACCTGAAATGAACTAAATAACATGAGAAATCTCACCAAATAGTATACAGAAAGGTGGGAGAACCTTGGTATTCTTTGGATGTCGGAAATATTCAAGATATTTTTTTTTCTGGATGGACAAAAAAGCTTCAAAACTATCTATACTGCTATTTCAACGCAGCCTTTTGCTTCTAGCGTCAATTAAATTGAATTAAATATTTTTCTTACCAGTGAAACTTCTGAATGGTAGTGGTTTATCTTGAGCTAATCTATCACGTAGGAAAGCACTGTACGCTTGTTTGTATTCATCTGGGATACGTTCCTCTAGTCGGTTGATTTTTCGGTCTGATTTTTCCTAGAAAGAATTAAAATATTTGTCAAGATCGCTGAACGAAAAAACCTTCAAAGAGCAATATTGGGCGATGGCCTAGTGGTTAAACATTTGGCATCGCAGGTTGAAGATCTCGGGTTCGATTCCTGGCAAGGCCGGCTCGCTTATCCATGTCCACCACTCAACCCAGGGTGTAATAACTTGGGTAGGCTAAGCTTATTTTTCCTAGAAAGAATTAAAATATTTGTCAAGAACGCTGAACGAAAAACCTTCAAAGAGCAATATTGGGCGCGATTGCCTAGTGGTCGGGCTCGCTTATCCATGCCCACCACTCAACTCAGGTTGTAATAACTTGGGTAGGCTAAGCTGAATAGGAAAAGGTCATATCTTTTCAGTAATTGTAACCCTGTCCATCTATAAGTGGCTGCGTTAACAGGGCCTTGGACGGGGTGATCCACTCTAAGAAGTGGCTGTAAAAAACAAAAAAAAATACATGCGAGGTGCCCCTGGGCGGAGCAATGTACCCCACATTATTGGGACGATGCTTGATAAAACTCCAATGAGCGGCTATAAAAAAGATCACTGATACTGATTTATTTAGATATTCTGTTAAACATTTAACAAGTGTTAGATGATTTTACCATTGCCCAGGGCAGATACCGCTCACTGCACTTTACCATGGTGGTTCAGTTCTGTTTGGGATGTTTGCCATTTAGAGTGCAGTTGCTGGTACCACATATTTGAATCATTAAAGTTTATTTTATTCCAAAGATACCTTCAATGTTTTCCATATTGCTTCAGCCCCCATCCCAGTATCAATAGAAGGCAGCAATATAATAGGTTTCCCATTTGGATGGATGCTTTGCCTTCTGGCTGGTTCTTCTATCTTAGGATTCAGTATTGATTCTGCTTTGTCTTCTCCGAGCAAATTGTATAAGACCTTGTAAAAGTAGAGGTATAAGTCAGTGTTGGGGAGACTCGGGTCTAGAGATGGGCCGATATCAAAATTTTCGCCGATACCGATACAAGTACCGATACCACCTTCGTAATTTATATTCTGATTCCGATACCGAGTACTTTGTTAAATATGTTAAAGGCTTTTTTGTATCCACTTACTTATGCCTATGTTATAGTTGCACCCACGTATGTGTGCGCCTACGTACGTTTGCACCCTTGAACTCTTGCATTCATTTGAGTGCAAACTTTTTATGGATGAAAATATACTGAATTGATGCTTCATTCAAGCATACATGGGTTCAAAGATTGAGTACAAATGTTCGTGGTTACACAACTAACGTGACACCTAACACCTTTTTCTGCATCAAAAAGAGCATATAGTCAGTGGATTGATGGGTTTTATTCAATAAAACCCAAACTGTAAATAAAATTGTTTACGCGGGGTATGCCCCGTTTCAATTATTTTTCAGAGCAGTGGAATGCGAGGTCTTTCCATTTATAAAGCGTATTCGTACGTTCCGTTGTAAAGATGTATCCGGTATCGGTTTTGGTATTGGCGATATCGGTGATGAAAATTCCCTGATACCAGCACCGATACTTCAAAAATCACCGATACTTGCCGATACTAATACATCGGCCCATCTCTACTCGAGTCACCTTTTCAAATGGCTTGACTTGAGTCGTCTTAGCTAAATAACTCAACTTATACTCAAGTTGACAAAATGCAGGTAAGACTTGACTCAGGCGAGCTCACAGTTTTTTTTATTGAAATTCATTCTAGGCAAGGCCGGAAGCAGCTCCCAAAGGAAACCAACCAACGGCCACTCAATAGCAAAGAGCTGCCAAAAGATGTAGTACGAACAATATCACTTACTTAAATATGATGGGCACCTGAGTATGTTTGGACAAGACGTAAATGATTTTACCATCATCAAGTGGATATATCACTCTCTTCACAGTTAGTTTGGTCACTTCAAGCACTTTTAACGCTGTTTGAAGTGAATTCCAATGAAAAATAGTATAGAAAGAAACTCCACCTGGTGATGCATTGGTAATTCCTCACCGTCTTCTTCTCGAACATCTTCCAATTCTGGACTGCTCGGTAGCGGACTTATGATTCGAACTTTTGGTCGAGTGGACATAATGAAGCGAAGGGTATGGCTTTATTATATTAAACAAGTTCCAAATCTTTGTTTCTTACTGCAGTCAGCACCTTGAAATAAAAAGCATATGGTAGGCAGATTAAGATATGATGTAGCAGATGGGCACAGTTTTTTAGCTCAAACGTTAGCTCAATCATTAAAAGCGTTGGGAATACGCTTCGAGCTACACATCTCAGATCGTCATGACATGAGTTCGAATCCTGTTAGGGATGATGATTATATGCCTCAATCGTGCACGGTGGTTCACGTAAGCACTGCTTACGGCTCCCTCCACCAACCAGTACCACGCACAAGAGAAATGAGAAATATGACAAGCCAAAAAAACCTCACCTTTTTTTATCAAAAAAAAATCTCACCCCGATTCAGAACTGGTATCTGCACAAGAGGTTGTGCTTCACATATAGTTAAGCTGAATTGTCGACTTTCCTCCCCACAGGATAAAAATGAAATCCTATCCTATAACTTATTATATTTAAGTGGTTTTGTTCTGTTTGGAATGTTTTTAGCTTAGAGTAGAATTTCTGGTACTACATTTAGTTCTCTTTAGGACCATAGCACCATATATATATATATAGCACCATATGTCTGATTATCATAAAAATTAATGTGTTGGAAGCCACTTATTCTAACCTAGGAGGCAATGACATATGCATGCAGCATTGGCACCCTCTGGTTACAATGAAAAAATTCTGCCAGCACTAATTTTCATGACATCCAGGAATTAATACAAATTTACACTAAATACAAACTAGAAAAACACACACAAATCCGTAGGAGTTTAAAAAAATAAAGACACTAAAAGATTGAAAATAAAATAAGTAGCATCAAGAATTGCTGGAATAGAAAATGCCAAATTGCACAAAAAAATATTAGTCAAATAACGTTGCAATGTCGAGGGGGAAACCCCGCTATGCAAAATCCAAAGCGACTGTCAAAAAATCGGCAAAATATTTTCAGTATCAATCATAGTAAGTTTTTATTCCTTTGGTAAAAATGGTACAGAATTTCCAGGTTGTTGAAAATAAATTTATTTGAATAAAAAAAAAACTGTAGAAAAAAATTGAAATAAAATTAATAAAAATGTATCTTTAATATTGGCCTTGTTAATTTGAACTTTGTTAAATGAAATATACTCAAGTTTGGTGACAGCCATGTGTATGGATGAATTAGCTGAAGCTCACACAGTAAAGTGTTAAAATCATGATTATGCTTATCTTATGCAGGTTCTGGGTTTGAATTCTGGGGGAGATGATAATTAGCGTGGGAATTGCAGATCAAAAACCAACTAATCAATGGAATCGAGTGAATTATGCTTCATCCAGCTATGAAAATTGATCCATGAAAACTTCGAGCAGATACCGCACACCACCTCCATTTGGTGGTTTAGTTTCTCATAGAATGGTTTTTGCTTATTCTTTCAATAGAACAGTAGGGTGCAGGTTTTTATTCATTTTATGGAAAAGAGGAATCAGTTACACTTTGTTTCTGCTGAGTTCGTCTACCGTTACAGATTCAGGTCATTTAAAATTGAATATTTTTTCGATTTTGTAAATGGGTCAAACCATTGGAGTTTCGAACATAGGACACCTACTTACCACTTATGATAGTAATTTGTTCTGTTTTCTAAGCTGTAGGAGGATGGAATATGAATTCATTTTTATCCTGCAGGAGAGGGAAAGTCGAGAAAATAAGGGCTTAACCATATGGTGAGCCACGACTTCTCGTGCAGATACCAGTTCGGAATCAGGAGGAAGGTTTTTTTTTTGCTGTACACAGCACCGGCAAGACATCCAGAAGACCTCTCGCATATGATTTAACTTAGACTCTGGACTAGTCTAATCATCATTCGGGGAATTTGAACCCAGGACATTCAGCATTAGTGATGCACAGCTCGAAGCAGATGCTCAACGTTTTACCGATAGAGCTATTGTAACTATTGATATAACTACATTATACATGTCAAATCCTACTCTGAGCAAAATTACTAAAAATCAAACCTCGGAAAGCTTTGCCAGATCTGAGACGACAATTTTCTGAGTTCAATCTTGTTCCTGTTTTTAAGATTTTCCACTTTCGTCGCCTTCCACGCGCCACTCGGATTAAATATAATAACTGCCTTACATTTTGCGTTTACGCAACTATTTTCTTTTCAAAATCTAACGCGAAAATAACAATTACTCAGAAAACAGAACGTAGAACAAGCTTCTTCCCTGTCTGCATACACTTCCGCAAACAAGTTCAAAGGTTAACCGTTGCTACGAGAGATGTTGATGTAGGAGTCAGAATAGTCAAAAGATTAATATCAAAATTCAAATCAAAAGTCTATTGAGCATGGATTTAACGCTTTAGAATTATGTACCCGTACTGCATTATGATTAGTTTAATAAAAATGATTATTTAAAATCCGCGAATATTAAATACACTTGAAAATACGCTGTACTTCATTTTTATTTCGAACGTTTCGCACCTCCCAATCAATACCGAAAATTTGTGCTTTGCTATTTATGAGTGCATTTGTATGTTGTATTTTTTTGGTCGATGAAAAAATGGTCTCTTTCTTTCTCTTTTTCTTGAGTTGCTCAAAAATTTAAGATACGTGAAATCTTGAATTCAAGCTGCAAGAATTCAGAGGTATTACCGGAGTCGAATCCCGAAAGATTCCTCCACTTTTTGGTGTTTCTGGTAACAAAAACGGATGGGAAGAAGGTTCATTAAGAGATTACTGGTCACCGACTATTGCTAAGCCGGCACCATTTTTACTATGCTTACGTTAATTAACCCGGTATATAGCGGCGAAACTTTTGACGCCTCTTTGCTATCAATATTACGTTGTTCGTCACAGCAAATGTCTGGCACACTTTTCAAAACATAGCAAAATAAAATATTTTGATCTATAAAAACTACCAAACACATAATTTTACCACATTGGACACAGAAACCTGAACCACTCAACCTAAAATTTATCCAATCAAGAGATGACCCAAGCATGATTATCAACCATGGTATATTATTCTCGACCCTGCTTGATCAATCATGATTTGGCTACATCCCCCATTCACAAGATACGATCGCATTGTGTCTGTAGACAACAGCAGCAGCACAGCAGGAAGGCATCAGGGATCAATTGTAAATTAATACAGACTTCCCGAATCCAACTGTTTTAATGAATAATGTTTGACATTTATGCTCCAGAAAACCTGTACTATGACCTCAAAATTTGTCTTCTCGCTTGCTAAATTATTGAACATTCATAGTATGCAAATTCCCATTGACTTGTCTTTTGCTATGTGATATTTTTTTTAATTAAATCACCCCCGCCCCCCCCCCCTTTTATTTTACCTCATTTTCCCTCATGAAAACTCTATTGTACAGTGTTCATGCCTCTTCCCAGACTCAATATATTCGACAATTGTGGGTCATCGCCAAACTCCAAATTATTATTATTATATTTTTAATATAGTATTTAAGACCCCACCTTTTTGACCGAAGACCCCAGTCCTACAAACTATATTTGAATTAGTTTTTAACGGTAACCAAATGGTCACCACATACTAATTTTCCCACAACTGCCCGTCCGCAAACTATTCCACCCCCCTTCTCCCCTGACACATTCACTGGTGCTATCTATATAGCTCATTCCAGTTGTCTCACAAACACTGGAAAGACTGGCCGTCCGCAAACTATTCCACCCCCCTTCTCCCCTGACACGTTCACTGGTGCTATCTATACAGCTTATTCCAGTTGTCTCACAAACACTGGAAAGGCTGGTACAGATATCACCAGTGAAGTCCCAACATATATTCATGTAGCCCCTGTATATATATTCGTTGTTCATCTCTGTCATATTATCTATCAGTTCTGTAGCCTTTAAATATATATATATTTAGAGTCCGTACATGTTATATTTTTTATCTCTTTTTATTACTTTTTTTTTATCAAAATTGGCACGTTGTCCACCAAGAATGTACATTAGTTTTTTTTCCTTCATATAATCGTACATCAAACACACAATGCGTTTGTTCACGTCGCGTGTAGTTGGTCAACTACACTCACTTGGAATCTGACACGACCAATCTTCATGCCAGTTCCTCACGAAAGCACCGCTTACGACTTCTTTTCACAGTAAAATTAAATAGACTGAAACTTTTATCGTTGATTCGGAACGACGAGAAGTCCTATTTCGTATTATGGCTCAAGAAAGACTCAAGACTAGGGCTGCGCAAAAATCTAATTCGGATGAATAAACGATTCACGATTGATTCGAATAAATCGTTCTGCGAATCACCGAATCGAATTGCCCAGCCCTACTCAAGTCTCCGTTGAGCTGCATCCTCGGTGTTCTTTTCCTGTAGGATGCAAATGAAATCCAACCCTATGATCCGCCAACATGATCCCGAGAGATTCTTCACTGGGTATGTACGAAGAGAACACAAACACGCGCAGAGGTGAGCAAACACGTGGTGCTCTTTTTGAATTATTCTTTAAAACTTTTTTTGGGGGGACTTTGTTTGCTTCCCTTATAACTCTGTAATGTGATATCTTTATTTGTATCGCCTTTTGTGTACTGTCGACAGCGGTCCCAAATCAAAAGCCCTATAGGTACAGGCTTGAGAATAGTCCTAACGTATTTCCTGAGGCGATTAAATGGAAGCGAAGAGGTGCTAGATGATTTTACCATCGCCCAGGGAAGATACCACTCACTCCACTTTACCATGACGGGTCAGTTCCATTTGGAATGTTTCCCGTTTAGAGCGCAGTTGCTGGTACTACGTCTTTTAGTAGCTCTTTGCTATCGAGTGGCAGTTGGTTGGCTTTTTTCAGGCATTGCTTCCAAAATGTCCATATCCAAGTATACTCTATTTTGGCGCAACAAATTCTAAGCTGATGTTAAACAATTATAGACTAACATAATATAATATTTTATTATTGAAAACACACTTTTTTTTCTCAAAATAATAAAATTATTCAAAAAACGGAACAAATATGTTGGAACAAGTAATAATGATGAAACAAAAAACTACAATGAAATATAAGTCCTATAAAATATAAAAAATTTCTATCATCCAGGGTAGATATCACACACTGCACTCTACTATAGATTTCCACTAAGGGAGCAGTTGAGTATTTTTATTTCATTTATCGTGAATTGAATAACGAATCACGTGATTTAGAATCGAGCATTTCTGGTTTTATTGAAAAAATAGTGGCAAAAATAGGTTAAGGTTAGATATTTATCTTGTAGGGAAAAGAAAGCCGATAATATGGCTTAATTACATGGCAAACCACGAACTCTCGGGCAGGCACCAGTTCCGAATCGGATTGTAAGTTTTGGGTTAACAGTACGCCCAATTTTCCTGTGCATGGACCTGGTTGGTGGAGGAAGCCGCAAAGTAAGCAGTGCACATGTGAACCACCGTGCACCGACGAGGCGTCTAGCAAACCTTTCCCAAATAATCATCCCTTACTGGTAGGGCAGGGTAACTCCGAATCATTTAGAATTCGAATTTGATTTGAATAATTTTTTCGAATTGGATCGAATCACGAATTCGATGTAAATAACAAATATCCCATTTTCACAATTACAACTTGTCTACATTTTGAAAATCAAGAAATTCATACTTTATAGTGTATATTCATTTCACACAAAAAGTAAAATCGATTGCATTTTATCGTTAAAAATCAAATTTCTAGTTCAATCAGTAAGTATTTGTTCCTGTGAACGATTCACGATTGATTCGAATATATCGTGCTTCGAATCGATTCGAATCACCGAATCGAATTGCCCGGCCCTACTTAGGTGATTTGAACGTGCGTCAGAACGATCAGAAGGGAGTTGCTCGGAGCGTATTCCAAACGTTTTATCGATTGAATTAACCGTGCAAATGCTCTATTTTATTATTCCTTGTATTGACGAAAACTTCCAGAAAATCCTGATCTCGGTTTAAACCTTCTTCTTCCACTGAATAGGTCAGTTGGCAGGTTTCTCAATGGTTTCTGATAGAGATACTTAGAATATGATTTCACAGCACAGTGGCATAGTTTCTGTTTGCAAGCAGTTCATGATGACGTAACACTTGATGACGTCATTGTTACGTTGCTCTCTTCTGTCTGTGACGTCACTTTCTCGGTTGGCTGAACAACACTGAAATGCAACAAAAATGTTTGGAATGTGCAGTTTTTTTAAGAGTTTGACTATGAAAAAGAATTTGCTAATTGTTTATAAAAGCTTAGGCTAATTACAACATGTTTAAGAGACAGGTAGAGCAGTGAAATCATTTAGATTTACTCTACTCTGTGGTCTACTCTCCTAGAAGCAGGAGCTAAAAAAGTGAGAAAGAGCAAAAATGTGTTTTGGATTTAAACAGTCCAGACTTGGGTAATACTGCTTTAATAATGCAAAAGTCTGAGTTTTTTTAATGCCACCATCCGAGTACTATCCCTGGCAGAATTCCGGTTACAGGTTGAACTCATAGAGTTAGCCATCTGCCAAGTGCAACTAGTTAGATTTCTGCCTATAGGAACTAAAAAGTTCCGTAACAGCGCGAGACATCGGGCGCGACAAACAACTTCCCGTAACTCAAAGAGAGAAAAATGATCGCTAATCCGCTTGGTAAAACATATGGCGGTTTCTCCCGAATTCACGTTCTGCAATGACTTGATCTCGCCAATGCACATATCGGACAGGCTAAAAAAGGTTCAGTAAAAGATCACCTGGCCTTATGTACAACCACCACTTATGTACAATGCGTTCCACTCCAAGGATTGGGTATAAAGATGTAAAAAATTAACTACAATTTCTACGTAAATTATCAGTGGGCCTGATTGTTCAGTCTCACGGCGCTTCACGTTATCTAAGACTTGATCTTAGGAATCAAATACTTACTTGCTGTCTACAGAGTTTTGTTCATCTTGTTGTTTTTTCTTTGATTCTAGGAAGGCGATTAGTCGTAATCTAGAAAAAGGGAATTTTTATATAGATTATCATATTGTGAATTAAGATGTTGGTTATCACACGGAGTCTAAGTTTTAAAGTTTAATGATGAGAAAAGCAAAATTGACAGTTCTTGACTAAAAAAATATGTCAAAGGCGAACGAGTAATTTTCGACCATTTTTCAAAAATCGGTAGATTATCACTGAAACACACATATTTTAATGATAATTTTGTCTCAAAACAATGGGAACAAAAGAAGATTATGTCGAAGGTCCCCTTTTTTTCATTTTCGCCTTAATTTTTAAAGTACACTCTAAGTAAAGCTGCCTGTAAGGCAGCGCCTGTAAGGTAGGGACTAGTCGGCTTACGACAGATAGATTCTACTCCTTGACCAGCGACCTCCCGAGTTTGTTAGCGGATGCTCCAGAACAGGATAGGAAGAAAGGCAATTTCTACTCGCGTTTCTTGCGGAAAACGGATTCTCTCATTTTCGTTAACGGACTTTCTAAAATCGCTTTTTCCTCGTTTATGAGAATTTAAGTGC
Organism: Styela plicata; assembly: GCA_963675895.2. Lineage (NCBI taxonomy): Eukaryota > Metazoa > Chordata > Ascidiacea > Stolidobranchia > Styelidae > Styela > Styela plicata. The sequence continues at coordinate 26,767,737 of OZ023139.1, read as the reverse complement.
TTTGCGGCAAAATCATAGCTTAACGTAGTTTCGTGAAAAGGGCACTCTTGTCTATCACTCCTTTTTTCTTTCTAATCACCCCTTTACGAAATGCAGGAACCAGTCCTGCTCGCATCTACAGTCTTTAAATTTAAAAATTATTTTATTTTTATTTACAAACCTGCTCCTCCGTTTAGCCGAGGGAGAAATTCTTTTCTTTTTTGTTATTCTTGATGACGTCATTGCTAATGTTTGGTATGGCGTAATGTCGGACGGAAGAAATGCTGTGGCCTGAGTACAAGATAGTTATTGAATTTAATATTCAGTATTTATTGTGGAAGCGATGGCCTAGTGGGTAAACTTGTCGGCATCGCAGGTTGAAGATCTCGGGTTCGAGTCCCGAGAGGTCCGGCTCGTTAATCCATGCCTACCACTTAGCCAAGGGTGTAATAACTTGGGTAGGCTGAGCCGAACAAGAAAAGATCATATCTTTCCGGCAATTCTAACCCTGTCTGTGTATAAGTGGTCGCTGGTACGGGTCCATTTGCAGGGTGATCCACTCTAAGTAGTGGCTATAGAGAAAATGTATATGTATACATATGTGTTCTGCAGAGTCGCGGACTGATTTCTGTGAAGTTTTTATAGCGAAAACTTCTACCTTACGTCTATGTCTAAAAATTCAGTAAAATCGCCATTTTTTCACAGTAATTTTCTATGTAAATTTGTATCACGTTGATATAGAAGTGTAAATTTACTTGAAATTTACGTACGGTTATGGCGGCGCGCTCCAGTCCATAACCTACTTGGCAAAAATATTTTCAACAAGACAGATTCGAATTTTTGCAATATACGATTACAGCAAATTGGTAGTAAATTTTCTGCACTTTTATCACAGTGTATCTATGTAACTTACTAGAGGTAAATATGTTTGTTGTTGTTGTTCAACTTGAAGATTTGGTTGAAGGCAAGGAAATTCGATTAATTGTTGCTCACATCCGGTAGATGGTAGTAGTAAGCCGTCTAGCGTAGGTACATGGAAGAAATTCTGTAGATCAAAATTTTAGGCATTGGAAAATCACACTGTTGTACACACCTTACGTAAATGCACTGCTCACTACGATTGCAAAGAGCTACATAAACTGGGAAAAGTCTGAGGGAAACATGCAAATGTCACTAAAACTGTAGCTTAACATTATAAAACATAAAAAAATCACCAGTAACTGAGTTATAGGAGCAAAACAATCCAGCAATTCTAACCCTGTCCGTCTATAAGTGGCCGTTGGTACAGGGCCTTGGGCAGGGTGATCCACTCCAAGCAGTGCCTATATAAAAAAATTAGAGGTATCTGCCCTGGGTGGTGATGGAATCATTTAGTATTGGGTTCGAAGTCGCCAATTTCACCCTAAAAGTGTAACTCTGTTTGCTCGATAAAAAGCGTTGGGATTACGCTTTGAGTTTCGCATTTTTAACGTCCTGAGTTCTAATCATTATATGTGGAGAGAATTGCTGGACACATTCCTGGCGCACGGTAGTTATTGTAACAATCGATGTTTACGGTTTTTCCCGTCTATCACGTCCCTGCACAGGAAATATATAAAAAAGCAGAAACCCCAACAACCTATTAGGAACTGATTTTTACACAAGAGGTAGTGATTAGGGCTGGGAATCTGATTAGAATAATTTTTTCGAATCGTTGATTTCATAAAAATAAGAAATATCCTATTTTTACTATTATTATTATAGTCTCCATAATGATGATTAGGAAATATACAGTTACGAATTACAAATATCAGCATAAACTGACTTAAAAGTGATGTTTTTTCATTTTAACGACAAAATACAACCGATTTTGGTCAAATTTGACCAAAATCGATTGTATTTTGTCGTTAAAAATGGAAAAATGCACTTCATTTAGCATGCTTTTGTTTCTATGACCTATTCACAATTTATTTGAATAATCTGTACTTCGAATCGATTCGAATCACCGAATCGAATTTCCCAGCCCTATTTGTGGTTCGCTACACGGTTAAACCGTATTCTCGGCTTTCCTCTCCTGTAAGGTAAAATGAAAGCTTAAATCAATCATAGCCTAACCGACCAATACCTGTGGTATTTGCGTTTGAATGATCTGACTTTGAGAGATCATTTGCTGTGGATTTTGGATCAAGTTTGCCGTTGCAACTAAAAAAGAAGAATTTTCGGTTTAACTCCCTTTAAAAACAAAAGATCAGAATCTCATTCCACAAGGTTCATTTACCAAGCCTTCGCTTGAACGTAGTCTAGCTTCGTCACTTATTTTGGTTCTTTTACTAACAAAGAACATTTTTTGTGCATATGCACTTTTTTATCTCAAATTTGATGCCCTACATTTCCCCAAACAAATTTTAAGGTCTTGTCTGATTAAAGGAAATCTTCACTGCGCTTCTACGCACACGAAATCGATTATATTAGCTTGGATAACATCTGAAGCAGTTTCTGGCCATATTTTTTCTAGGGTTTTCGAAATATTTTCCATGGTGAGTCCGTGAACCTACCGTGGGGCTTATACCCAACAAACGTCAGGCACGGGCCTTTGTAGTGACTGCGTATCTGTTCTACATTGCAGCTACCAGCGAAATGCCTTGCTGAAGGGCACGCTCGGCGATGAAACGAAGCATCGACAAGCATCGACGCACCGGCTATAAGGACAATACGATTACGCTTAACATAAAAAAATTAAAATTTGAAATATTTTGCTTCTGCATCAAAAAAAATACATGTTCGTTTCGGTCAAAATTAAAAGTTTTACCTGATTGTGCCAGAACTTGTTGCTGTTGCTTTAACAACTGTGATGTCATATGCTCATGTGACGTCATCGATGACGTATGTTGGAAATGCATAGCAGGAACTGGGTTCAACAAACACGTTCCAGGAGGAAGCCATACCGTTGGAGCGATCTAAAAAAATAAAATGTTACGAACGTACAGGAAGGGGTTGCCACAAGGTAAACTCATATGCAGGCCTGGGCAATTCGATTCGGTGATTCGAATCGATTCAAAGCACAAATTATTCGAATCAATCGTGAATCGGTCATAGGAACAAAGCATGCTAAATGAAGTGCATTTTTTCATTTATAACGACAAAATGCAATCGATTTTGGTCAAATTTGACCGAAATCGATTGTATTTTGTCGTTAAAATGAAAATACATCGCTTTTAAGTCAGTTTATGCTTATATTCGTAATTTGTAACTGTATATTTCCTAATCTTCCATGAGAAATAACACCTCCTAAATGAACTAGAATTTTCATTTTTACCGATAAAATGCCATCGATTTTGGTCAAGTTTGACCAAAATCGATTATATTTTGTCGTTAAAATACGAAAATTATTGCTCCCAGACACGGAGTCTGAATTGAAAATGCAATATAAACTATAAATTTCTTGATTTTGACAATGAAGACAAGTTGTAATAGTACGAATGGGATAATTGTTATTCACATGATATTTATAGTTCGATCCGATTCGGAAAACACTATTTGAATCAGATTCGAACTCCAAATGATTCGGTTTTGCCCAACCCTGTGAGTCATATGAAATAAACCCAACCGGTGACAAGCTTAATCAGGGCAGTGAATGGTCGGTAAATTACACCGTTTGCATTTCCCCCGCTGAGCACATCTCCTATTATGAGTCTACGTGGTCGAAACGAAAACATGGCGGTAGAGCTGGGCAAAAACGAACCATTAGGAATTCGAATCTGATTCGAATCGAATTGAATCACTCATTCTTTGTAAACCAATATCCCATTTTTACTATTAAAAATTGTTCCCATTGTAAAAAATCGAGAAATTGCTATTTTATGGTGTATTTTCAATTCGCACTAAGAGCAACAATTTTCATATTTTAACGACGAAATATAATCGATTTAGGTCATACTTGACCAAAATCGATTGCATTTCGTCGTTAAAAATGAAAATCCTAGTTCACTTAACAAGTTGTTGCTCTTATGAACAATTCAGGATTGATTCGAATTAATCGTGCTTCGAGTCACCGAATCGAATCGCCCAGTGCTACCTGGCGAACAACACTAACCATGTTCTATTTGATATGCTCAACGGATGAAATACAAACGATATAATCTGCCGACGTTTCGAATGTTATGAACGTAAGTTTTCTTATACGTGAGTCACGGATGGAGGCGCGGTCCATATGGGGCTCATGCTGGAGAGAATTTGTAGCCAGAATAACAGGGCGAACTCATTAAACGATAAAAGGAGAGTTAGACAATGGATCACTACACTACAACAGGACGGTGAACTGTTACAAAAATTCAGTAAAATCTTTTTTTTTTTTTTTTACAGTAATGTACTCGTCGACGTTGCAATAAAACTATAAAACATGGCCAAATATAGGAGAGGAAGTTTCGTCAGACCATAATTGACCTAAATCATAATATTTACTACGCTTTGGTTGAGATGTATATAATTTTATCCTACGGGGAAAGTAAAGCCGAGAATATGCAATGAACATTCCGACCAGGTACATTCATTGCTGGCACTCAAAAGTAAGATTTCCGTTTTTATTGAAACCCCCTCCGAGCAAGGTCGGAAGCAGGACCCAACCAACGGCCACCTAATAGCAAAGAGCTACTACAAGATGTAGTATCAGCAACTTCACTCTAAGCGGAAAACATCCCAAACGAAACTGAGCCGCCATGGTAAATGCAGTCATTGGTATTTGCCCTGGGCGATGGTATAACCATCTACCCCTTCTTAAAATGTGGTTATTGAACTGAACAAAGTCCGACCAAAATCGAATGCATTTTGTCGTTAAAAATGAAGATTCTAGATCGTTTAGTAGGTTTTTATTCCTAAGAACAATTCACGATTGATTCAAATATATTGTGCTTCGAATTGATTGGAATCACCAAATCGAATTGCCCAGCCCTAGCCCCCCATTAGCTTCACGGAATGTCCAAAGCAAAAAACAATTCGCACCTGTTGCTCCATGACTTGAAAGTATTTTTTAAAAATCCGAGTGCGTTTAATTCTTGCTATTATTTTAGCTGGTTAGAACTATTAGGATCTGTAAGAATAAAAATTAATGAACTTAGTTATCGAAGTTTTCAAATAACAATTTTTTTTTATAGAAATTCATTCAGGGAAAGGCCGGACCACTCAATCGCAAAGAGCTACTATGAACTGCACTCTAAGCTAAAACATTCTAAACGGAACTGTACCGATATAGTAAAGTGCAGTGAGTGGTATCTGCCCAGAGCGATGGTAAAACCATCCACTGCTTCTTTGCTTCCTTTTAGTCGCCTCTTGCGACACAAACGAAATACGTTTTGGGACTCTTTATTTTGAAGCCCGTACCTACAGGGTTAAAAATTTACCAAGAAAAGTCATTTAGAGTTTCAAATTCGGTAAATCTCAAATCCAAAAAACTGCCAAAAATAATTTTGAGAATTAACTCAGTGAACTAAGTACTTTAGAACTGCCTACAACACTCTATACTCTACAAAACTTAACATTACAAACGTTCTTTGGCTCGGAATACAATTATAGAGCATATTTCACAATACACCTGCTCGAAGTTCGTCCATACATGGGTTATGTATAATTAACAAGTTTTATCTATATACCACTCTTGATCATTAGATGAAAAATTTTTTCGGGAATATCCTACCATAAACATTGTTAATCATCGCTATTACACATTTTAATCGCTGTTAAAAAAGTTGTATATTACCCGTGAATTTTAAGGCATTTCTTCGTTTGGTGAAAAAAAATCGAAAATGGTTTTAATTTTCGCGTGAGGTTTTTTATTAGAGGGGACATTTTTTATGGAATTTGTTCAAGGCTTTTTATAATGACCAGAAAATGCAGCAAATTTTTGTTCTCATTCGGACAATATATATACTCATCGAAAATGATATAGACTTCACAAATAGTTCAGTTCCTTTTACAATGTTTTCCGTTCAAAATGCAGTTGCTGGTACTACATCTTGTTGTAGCCCTTTCCTATTGACTGGCCTTTAGTTGGTTTCTTTTAGGCACTGCTTCCAACCTTGTTCAGAGTGAATTTCAATAAAAAAAAAAAATTTAATTTCTTAGAATCTTAAAGACTGTATTTAAAAAAAAATTTTCATTCCTCCCCTTCCTCCCTACTCCCAATCAAGTAAAATCAATCCCTTTTGACAGTAATTTCATCTGCTGATATTAGAATTAATCTATGAAAGTCGAATTTTTGGGCCGATTATAGGACGTATCGGAAGCATAAATTTCATAAATGATGCGAATCCGAAATTATGAAAAATACAAATACTATAAAAGTACATTAAACTCACTGTTTTTTTAACACAGTAAACCACGCACATTTGCTGCTGGATTAAATATAGTCCAAAATGACATTCAAAATCCAAAATATTACATTGTTAAGTATGAGCCACTGATAGATCGCGCATCGACAGCGCGATTGATCATTGCCCCTTGCTTGGCAGATCACAAAGCATAGCAAACTTGCCAACTTGGATACAATGTATAGCGAATTTCATACAAAGGCTTATATCCCGAATAACTAATTATATGCTGTCTGCTTCCGCTCAGCTTTCCGCTCTTCCACCCCCACACCATCATAATAAATACTGAACCCATTTTAACTGAAATTCAGTCCAAGCAACGTAGAAGCAGTGCTTCAATTGAACCTATATGACGAATCCGGGAATTTTATTTTGTCAAGCTTGAGCCACAGATGGACCGCGCCTCAGCGGCGCGATCCATCAGTGACCCATTCTTAACAAAACTTCATCGTGTTTAGGGCTGGGCAATTCGATTCGGTGATTCGAATCCCTTCGAAGTACGATTAATTCGAATCAATCATGAATCGTTCATAGAAACACAAACATGTTAAGTGAACTAGGATTTTCATTTTTAAAGACGAAATGCAATCGATTTTGGTCAAGTTATAAAGTTATTTATTTTCACAATGGGGACGAGTTATAATAGTAAAAATGGGCTACTTGTTATTTACAAAGAATGCGTGGTTCGATCGAATTCGAAAAAAAATATTCGAATCAGATTCTAATTTCAAATGATTCGTTTTGCTCAGCCGTAATCGTGTTGGTCTGCATGGGTTCAAAACTTTTATCAATGGACAACTGATAGAGTTGACGATCACTTTTTTATAGCCACTTCTTGGATTGGATCACCCTGCCCAAGGCTCTGTACCAGAGGCCACTTACAGACGGGCAGGGTTGGGATTGCTGAAAAGATATGATCTTTTTTCCTGTTCGGCATAGCCTACCCAAGTTATTACACCCTGGGTTGAGTGGACTTAGTTCTCACTTTTGCATACTAAGTAGCTTTTTGATTTTTAGTGGTTTCAGGAGACTATGAAACTTAAAACTCTGGAATTCCTTGCCTTCCAGCTGCTTTCCTGGATCGTGTTGATTTGTATGGCTTTAAAACTCGCATCAATAGACCTTTGTCAAATATGACGATTCCTTAGTTCTCATTCCTACATTTCATGTAGGTCGTTGCACACTAGTTCCTCAGAAGCCCTTTTAAGTATGATCAGTTCTTCGCAGCCTTGCTCTGAACGAATTTTGATGAAAAATGAAAAAGTTTCCGCTAAACTCTAAAATTCCTTGCCTCCCCCTACTTTCGTGATCGTGTCAATTTTAGGGCTGGTCAATTCGATTCGGTCATTCGAATCGATTCGAAGTACAGATTATTCGAATCCATTGTGAATCAGTCATAGGAACAAAAGCAGACTAAATGAAGTGCAATTTTCCATTTTTACCTATAAAATGCAATCGATTCTGGTCAAATTTGACCAAAATCGGTTGTATTTGGCGTTAAAATGAAAATACATCGCTTTTAACTCAGTTTATGCTAATTTTTGTGATTTGTAACTGTATTTTTCCTAATCATATTAATGGGGACTGTTGTAATAGGAAAAATTATTCGAATTCCAAATGATTCGATTTTGCTTAGCACTAGCTGACATTCGTGACTTTGAACTCGCATCATTAGACATCTGTTAGGGATGACGACTACTTAGTTCCTATCCTAACATCCCTTGCAGCTCTTTGCACACTAGTGTTTTCAGGACACTTTCCAAGCATGATATGACCTCTGCGGTCTTGCTTTAAGCGAATTTTGATAATAATGAAAAATATTTTTATGAACTCTTTCTGGCTGGGTTAGCGACCACTTATATACAGATCTTTAAAAAATAAATATTTACGCGAACTCGCCATTCTAAGAAATCTCAATCTTTTTCAATCTTGGCTTAAGCCTCTGAAAGTTCGACTCAAAACTATCAACACCGTTTCACCCAGGGCGGAATAACTCAAATTACAGTCCTGTCTGTACTATGCAATTCAATATCTGTCTTATATCTTCGCTATATTTTTAGTCTGGAAAAGACAACCATAACAAGAAGTCAATTTTTGACAGAATTAAGTTTTCTTAAATATGGGTCCTTGATGGATCTCGCTTCTTTGTCACGGCCCATCAGTAACCCATGTACACTGTAACAAAGTAACAGTAAATTTACAAGTAATTTGGCAGTAATTGCATATTTCCAAAGTTAAAAAAACGACATGTTGATCAGATTTATACCAATTATGAGCTGTTGATGGACCTCACGGTGCGTTCCATCAACACCCCATATTTCCCAAAAAAGTCAATTTTAAATCTTTCCCAATACCACCGAGTAAAATTACTGTCAAAGACGAGCGATTTTATTGCATTTTTGTTACATTTGTGGGGCAATTCTTTTCAATCTATGTTTAGAGTTCAAGACTCCACCTCAAAATCATGTGCAATCTTTCACCCTGGGTGTGATAACTCAGCTAAACCAAAATTAATGCCACTCAAACTATCTCCCATTAGAACAACGCTAAACCCGTTGGTGTTTTAAGTTGTCACTTCTACACCACACTACCATTTCCTAGGTAAAATGGATTAATTTTCCTAATCTTTAACTTACAACCTGTTTTTTAAAAAAAAATAATATATGACCTGGTATGAAACATTAGACAAATCATATATTTTATTCTGAAATTGTTTGTCTAATAAACTATTGATTAAGATCAAGCAATAAATCGATTAAAAATTTCTAAAATATAGCGCAGCAACGATTACCTAGTTTAACTGGTCTTCAATCTAGGTGCTATCTAGTTTACCTAGTAACACTGGGTTAGCAAGTTGGGCTTTTCCTAGCTTTCTGGTAAATTCGATTTACTTTACGTAGTTAAAGCGAAAACTGAGTTACCATCACTACTCTACTCCGAACACTATCTCCACTATGTCTAATAATGTTCTAACACGCGCGATATTTTTTGTAAGAGTACAAGGAACCCTTGAAGTATATCTTTTGCTAATAAGTTTTACCAAATATGGGTCACTGATGGATCGCGCCCCTTTGGCGCCGTCCATCTGTGACCCATATTTGACAAAACTTTTTAAATTAATACACTTTTAATTACCAGACAACATTATGGGAATTCCGTCTTCAATTCGCGCCAAAAAGTCAAAAACGTGTTCAAGAATTACAATAAAAAAATCGCGTAATTTTATTTACTTTTCTATGTAAATCATGAAAACATTAACTATAAATTTATAGTCTGGTATACATGGACCAAGGATACAGCAGATTTTACAAGTTTGATTTATTTGTTAAATATTATGATTAAATTTACATTGAATTTCCATAATATTTCATTTTTTTTGTTCTTTTTTAATAGTATGCATTTTTATTGATCAATAAGCCTTGCTCATTTGCAAAGATGTCAATATAATGCTTTGAAAAATATACAAACAATTGCCATTTTGTAGTCAATTCTTTTTTAAGAATTGGTGGGTGATTTTACCATCGCCCAGGGCAGATGCCAATCACTGCGCTCGACATAGTGGTTCAGTTCTGTTCGGGATGTTTTCCGCTTAAAGTGCAGTTGCTGCCACTACAGCTTTTAGTAGCTCTTTGCTATTAAGTGGTCGTTGCTTGGTCTCTTTTAGACGCTGCTTCCGGCGTTTCTCTGAGTGGATTTCAGAAAGAAAATCAGTCAAAGATTTTATTTTGTCAAGCATGAGCCACAGATGGACCGCGTCTCATCGACGCGATCCATCAGCGGCTCAAGCTTAACAAAAGTTGTTTTTACAAAATACTCTGATTTAGTTATAGCGATATAGTTATAAGCAATATTATGGTCGGTTACCAACATCCACTGGAAATAGAAGACCACTGAATGCACTCAATAACACGTGAAAAAAATCCATTAGATTCACATCGGACTTTCTCAAAATGCTTCGAACTAACAGTGATTCGAATCGATTCGACTCGAAATTCTAAAACTTCAATCCCTACTCTCGACAGTACGATTTTTTCTATCTAAAATGACGTTTAATTTTGAGTTTAGTTGAGAAAAAGTCACAAATTTCCTCAAAAATCAAAATTGACAAAAAAAGTCGCGACCTATTTCCCAGTAAACAATCGTGATCAACGTACGAATTATTTCGTCATAAACATAATAATACGTAAACAATGGTGGAAACTGAAAAGCATTATGACGAGAACAAGGGAAGTTAGTAATCCACCAAACCCCCTAAAACCCATAATTTGAAAAAATTATCCACCATCCACAGACCAAGCATGATACAGATATAACTAGTGCTGATTTAACATGTTTTATGTATGTGCCATGTTTGATTGAGCAATATGAACATGAATCAAAAATCAAAAGTGTGGGAAAATACATCACAGGTATTACTATTAAAAAAAGAGTAAATTAAGCAAAAAATCCGCCGTAAATTGTCACACAGGAATGTCTCAATATTATTAGTTGTAAAGAAAGTCGTGGATTTCACAAATAGGTGCTGTGCGGCGGAGGTACGCGGAAATTTTGCTATATTCAAACATTTTTTTTTGCTATATATCATTTTAAACAAAATTCTTTAAAATTACCCAATAAGGAGTTTAATTTGGTAAAGTAAAGGTAAAGCATTTTTTTTCACAGCCACTTCTTAGAGTGGATCACCCTGTCCAAGGCCCTGTAACAGCGGCCACTTAGAGACGAACAGGGTTGCAATTACTGGAAATATATCATCTTTTCCTGTTCGGCTTAGCCTACCGAAGTTATTACACCCTGGGCAATATTAGGTAACCTAGTTTAACTTTCAAAACTATATAGGCAATACCTAAATTAGATACCAGGTTACTAGGTAAATGCCGTTTGGCTGCATGTTAATAACTTTTAATGTTAAAATCTTCGGATAACCCATTTAGAAAGCTTTTTCATAATGAAAATATAATTTACCTAGTTTTTTTAATACTGGGTACCTGGTATTTTTCAAAAAATTAAGTAAATTTACCTGTTTTACCTAGTAACTTTATCAGCCAACATTGACTCTATTCTCAGTGAAACATACTTTGACAATCAAACTAGAAAAGAAAAAGGAAAAGAGGCCTTGACGTGCAATCTCCCTATTTCAACGTCGGCGGTGCTATGAAATAAATAAATATAATATAGCCCTGCTCGGTGGCTAAGTCGGTTAAGCGCGATCGTATTGTCTGGTCGATGGTTTGAGGCTCGACCGTTTCACCACAGAGCGTGCGCTTCAGCAATGTACTTCGCGGGTAGCTGTAACATAGATCAGATACATTGTCACCAAAAAGGTCCGTGCCTAATGGTTGTTAAGTATAAGCCTCTCGGTAGGTTCACAGACAGGCCATAGCAAATAATTAGAAAAAGCTAAAAAGAAAATATTTCACAAAATAAATCCAGCTGGCACGATCCTATTGTCCGAAAAGCCAATGGTTCAATGGTTGAACGTTTCACCGCCGAGTGTGCCCTTAAGCAAGGCATTTCGCGGGTAGCTGTAACATAGAGCAGATACACATGGTTCGGTTAGTTCAATCAGTAAAGCGTTGAAAAAGGAAAAGAGCCCTTGACGTGCAATCTTCCTATTTCCCAGTCGGCGAACCTCTAAAATAAATACAATATAAAGCCTGGCTCGGTGGTTCAGTCGATCGTAATGTCCGGAAGGCCAATGGTTCGATGCTTGACCGTTTCACCACCGAGCGTGCCCATCAGCAATGTACTTCGTGGGTAGCTGTAACATAGAACAGATACACAGTCACTACAAAGGTACGTGCCTAATGGTTGTTGGGTATAAGCCTCTCGGTAGGCTCACAGACAGGCCATAGCAAATAGTTAGAAAAACCTAAAAAAAAATTATTTCACAAACTAAATCCAGCTGGCACGATCGTATGTTCCGAAACGCCGATGATTTAATGATTGATCGCTTCACAACCGATTGTGCCCTTTTCAGCAATGCGTTTCGCGAGTAGCTGTAACATAGAGCAGATACACAGGGGTGCCCTGTTAGTTCAATCTTCCTATTCAAGTCTTCCTATTTCCCAGTCGGCGAACCTCTAAAATAAATACAATATACAGCCTGACTCGGTGGTTCAGTCGATCGTAATGTCCGGAAGGCCAATGATTCGATGCTTGACCGTTTCACTGCCGAGTGTGCCCTTCAGCATTGTACTTCGCGGGTAGCTGTAACGTAGAACAGGCACACGGTCACCACAAAGGTCCGTCCGTGCCTACTGGTTGTTGGGTATAAAGCTCTCGGTAGGTTCACAGACAGGCCATAGCAAATACTAAAAACCTAAAAAAAAATTTTCACAAACTAAATATAGCTGGTACGATCGTATTGTCAAAAACGCCGATGGGTCAAGGTTCAATGCTTGATCGTTTCACCACCGAACGTTCCCCTCAGCAATGCTTTTCGCGAGTAACTGTAACATAGAGCAGATACACAGGGGTGCCCGGTTAGCTCAGTTGGGGAACTCGGTTAGTTCAATCAGTAAAGCGTTGGGAATACGCTTCGAGCGGGTTAAATAACGAACAAATCCCAGACAGAAATATTTTATAAGTCACAGATAGCTCGCACCTCGTCGTCCCCTCGCCTCAAGCTCAACAAAACATATCTGTAATTTACCCCGATAGGGTACTGCTCCTAGGTTCCAGCTTGATACATCAGACTAGGCACGTTATCTCGGCTTTCCTCTCCCTCAGGTTAATAACGAAGTCCTATCTTTTGATAGATTAATGGGGTTCTGCTCTTAGGTTCCAGCTTACCACATCAGACTAAGCACGTAATCTCGGCTTTCCTCTCCCCCAGGATAAGAATAAAGTTCTATCTTTTGATAGATTAATGAGGCACTGCTCTTAGGTTCCAAATTGCCATATAAGACATAGTCACGTAATCTCGGCTTTCCTCTCCTCAGGATATGAATGAAGTTCTGTCTATTGAGAAATTATTTATTAAATGACATAAAATTCGTCGGTATTTTTAAATACAGTTTAAGCCTATAGGGAGTCAAAGATTAGTCAAAATCCCTGTATCGATTTATTTATTTTATTTCGTCAAGCATGGCCCATAGTTGGACCGCGTGTAATCAACGCGGTCCATCAGTGGGCCATGCTCAACAAAAGAATGTTTTGAAAAAATCTATTTAGTTTGAGTAAATTTTCAAATTTATCAACTAAAGCTGTGCTGGCGAATTCATTAATGTTTTTTTAAAGTCATTTCCAGCACAACAGCATTTAAAGCACAAACTACTTATCCTTCTTCTATACATTTGCATAAATGCTAAACTCTATATAAGAATAACCAGGGGATTGTACTCTGGCATTTTACGTTGTGAAATTTGACGTAAATCATCACTTTACTCTTGGTCAGGTCAACGTGGAACTAACTACTTATCCTTCCTCTATATTTTTGCGTAAGTGGATCCATATGATGAAAGCAAGGATGCTATAGAAAGACAATAAACTAATAGACTGATCTGACCAAGGTCAGACTTCCTCAGACATTGTTGAAAATACTTGTCTGAGGAAGTCTGACCTTAGTAAGACGAAACGTTACAGAAATAAATTTGTGCATGTGTGTAGAAAGACTCCTGAACTTTTCGCCTAAGCGTATTATTTGTGGCCTTTTTTGGGAAATTTTTTCATGCCATCAAAAATGGCTTCTAATATAGCAAAGTCTCTCTGGCTGCTTACAGCCATGAAAAGCAAGTTAATTCCACGCGTGTTTATCATAGTAATCACTGCACGTATTCCATTGAAATCACCACGCGTAATTTTTCCTGGTTTATTTGAGTTTAAACTACGCGCTGTCTGGGTACCAAACAAAATTTTATTTTGTCAAGCATGAGCCACAGATGGACCGCGCCTCGGCGGCGCGATCCATCTGTGACTCATACCTAACAAAACATGTTAGGATAATTCGATTTCAATTTATTTTTGAAATTTGAATTGGTCAAAGCTTCTGGTCTGAACCAGCATCTGGACGTGATCTAACACCAGTGGCGTAACCAGTGGCCTGGTTGCACTGGTAACAAGTAGCGTATTTAGAACCTTGAAAAGAGGGGCATGAAGGTTTTTTGTGGTAAATTTATGACGCCATAATGGGCACCGCAAGCAAATTTTGATTCCTGAAAATGTCATTTTTACTTAATATCTAGCAATATATAGTGAAAATTATTCTAATCAATCGCGAATCGACTATAGAAAAAAATTTGTCAAATAAAGTGGAATTTTCATATTTCCGCTATAAAATTTAGCGGAAATTTATTTTATGTCCTGAAAGACAATGTGCGAAATCATGGGACATCGCCCTTAGTAGTTTGTTTTTATAAACATTATTAAAATCGTAGGTATACATTTCTTCGAACTGGGGGGAATTTCTAATGGAAAAAGGGAACATTTGCTAACTATGTGGATCGATTCGATTCGAACAAATTATTACGAATCAGAATCGAATTCTCAATAAATCAGTGTTGTCAGCCCTATTTCTCATGTCTAAAATTCTTTTCTACATTTTTTGGTCAGCACCATGCCCCCCCCACCCGAACTGAATACTCTAGTGATGAAAATTTGAGCGGAAAATATTCCGTAAAAATTGAACCTCCAAAATCTATGGTAGGGTGCAGTGAGTGGTACTTACTCTGGGCGATGATGGAACTATCTACCATTTTCTATCGTCTCTATCGCATAATTCGAATAAAATGCCATTGGTATATTGATGGTTTTACCATGTCCCAGGACAGATACCACTCATTGCACTTTAACATTGTGGTTCAGTTTATTTGGGATGTTTTCCGTTTTGAGCGCAGTTGCTGGTGCAGTTACTATATCCTGTAGTGGCTCATTGCTATTAGGTGGACGCTTAGTTGGTTCCTTTTAGACACTTCAATAAAAAGTGGGTTTCAATAAAAACAAATTTAACTAGTCAGCATCGAGTTAGAATAATTATTCATGAGTATGTCAGCTACCCCCCCCCTTCAGCCCCCAACCCCTTCCTGAGAGGAAAAAGACACCAAGAAAATTACGAAAGAAAAAGTATAAGGAAACACCGCAGTGAAGAGGTCATACCTTAAATCCTGACTAAGCTTTGGACTCCACCATTTTTAAAATCACTATTTTTTTTTTGTTAAAAAAATGCTCTCTGTATCTGCCTAGACTACAGTGTAAGCAAAATATTCTATTTCTCATATAGCAACAGAATATGATGTCATCTGCTAGCAACCGCTTAGTTAGGCTGGTTAATTCTTTCTATCACGGGAAATCATTAAACCTGAGGCATCATGTGACCATGAAATTTCGCAAGGCTGTACGCCTGTTAAGATCATCATTTTGTGGAGCACGAGCCAAAGATAGGGCTGGGCGAAATCGAATCATTTGAAATTCGAATCTGATTTGAATATTATTTCCGAATCGGATCGAATCGTTGATTTCATAAAAATAACAAATACCCCTTTTACTATTACTAATATAGTCGCCATTACGATGATTAGGGTATATACAGTTACGAATTACAAATATTAGCATAAACTAACTTAAAAGCGACGTATTTTCATTTTAACGAGTAAATACAACCGATTTTCGTCAAATTTGACCGCAATCGATCGAATTTTATCGTAAAAATCAAAAAGGGGCATTTTATTTAGCATGATTTTGTTCCTATGACCGATTCACAATTGATTCAAATAATCTGTACTTCGAATCGATTCGAATCACCGAATCGAATTGTCCAGCCCTAGACGGCCCGATGGACCGCGCCTCGAGGGCGCGATCTATCAGCGACACATGATTGACAAAAAAATGTTAGGACCTGGGATGCAAGTTTTAGAATTTCCAATCGATTCCAATCAATATTAATTCGAATCGATTCAAGGCATTTCAGGAAAATTCTATATCCACGCCCACCACTCAACCCAGGGTGTAATAACTTGGGTAGGATAAGTCGAACAGGAAAAGATCATATCTTTCCAGTAATTGTAACCCTGTCCGTCTATAAGTGGCCGCTATCACAGTGCCTTGGACAGGGTGATCTACTGTAAGAAATCGTTAAAAATAGATATCGTTGCGTCACATATGCGAAGTTCCTTCGTTTTCGAACGTTGGAAGCAAACATTTTAACAATTATTTGGCTAATCGTTGACTTTTTATGATAATTTTTGCCAATTTTATTGTGCCCAGTTGTAAAATCAACGCACAGCTATTTCGCTCTTGTTTAGTGTTTTGTGATTTACTACGTAAATCAAATATTCGTTATTAAAATATTTTTGAAATAAACAAGTCTGGTATTTCAATCTTCAAATCTATTAAAAATGTCTGAAATGCAGCAAACCGACGATTATCTAGTCTACCTGTTTCTCCATAACTAGGTTACCTAGTAATACTTTACCTAATTTTGTGATCTTGTTCTACCTTACCTAGTTTAAGAAATAAATAGGTTTCAATTCCTACTGCGCGCCCAAGTCGCGAAAAAACTTTGTTACTTCGAACATATGTACTGGAAAATTCCGAAAATCTTGGGCCAGGGAGACTGCCCCAATTGGAGATGTTGGAAAGAAGTGTCCCTCCTGCCCCCCCCTCTCCCCCAGATCCATCGTCAGTGCTAATACTAAACCAACCCAGTTAACTCGACTGCCTGACAAGCGAAATACCTGTGATGTCTGTTCTCTTGCCACGTTGGAATATTGTTGATTTAACAACCTTCGCGTTTAGAACAATGAAAAATTTACGTTGAAAAATCTGCCATATGGTATGCTCTCTCTCTCTCTCTCTTTATATATATATATAAATATATATATATATATTCACCAAAAGAAAGGACGGAAGCAGTGCAAAAAAGGAACTAACTAACGGCGGCTCAATAGCAAAGAGATACTAAAAGATGTAGTAGCAGAAACTGCATTCTAAACGAGAAACCCAAACAGGAGTGAACCTTCAACGTAAAGTGCATTGAGTGGTATCTGCCCTCGGCGATGGTACAGCCATCTACCACTTCTTTGCCCTCTTAAGACACGCAGGAAATACGTTAGGACTATTCTAAAGCCCGCATCTACAGGGCATAAAATAAGAAGAGGAATGCTATATGGTAGATGATCCAGGAAGGTATGTATAGTATGGCCATTTGGCAGTGAAACCGACTTGGTCTGATAATTAATTTTGTCAAGCATGAGCCACAGATGGACCGCGCCTCTACGCCATCACGCCCACATTAATTTCTCAAACTGTAGTAAATTGTTATAATAGTGGTATCTGCCCTGGGCAATTAGTGAAACCATCTATCGCTTCTTATTACTATAACAACCGTAAAGCGATGCTAGTTCTAAATCTATATATGTAATAAATATTCCATTTTCACTATTACAACTTGTCTCAATTGTGAAAATTTGTAAATTTATTGTGTTTCCAATTTCCTCTTCATATCTAAGAGAGTAAATATTTTATTTTTCAATGAAAAAATACAATCGTATTTGATCAAAATTGACCAAAATCAATTGCATTTTTTCGTTGAAATGAAAAATTTCACCTCATTTAGCAAGACTTTGTTTCTACGAGCGATTCACAATCAATTCGAATAATTTGTGCTTCGGAACAATTCGAATCAACGAATCGAACTGCCCAGCCCTAGATACAGGCTGAAACGATATATCGCCTTTTACTACTGTACTACGTCTGCCACAAATCTATATCTAGCATAAAAATACAGATGTTAATATCATCCCCATCTCCCTACACTTGGACAATATTTCAAACAGAAGTGAAAATTTATATTCGAGTGCAGTAAGCAGTATCTGCACTGGGTGAATGGTTAAATCGCCCGCTACTTCTTAATACTGTGATATCTCTTAATAATTGCTGACCTAGACATAGTCTAACTACGTTATCATAATATTTAAAAACATTTTGACGTCGTTTCTGTAAAAAAAAAACATTTTTCTTCCAGGCTTGAAACAAATAAAATCAGGCCCTCTTGCATGATTTAACCATGGTCCACGCTAAAACTTGCCATATCTTACGCATTTCCATCTTCGGTCCATACCTGATCTATTCTAAAATTAGTCACACGCAACCCGATCACTGAACGCGGAAACTCGTAATCAGTCCATGGAAAACAATGGGGAGACAACACTGTTAGCAAATTCGTGAATTTGAGTCATTTTTACGGGTAAATTTTACCCGCTAGTAGAATTAGATTTTTTCCAGTATTTGATGAAGCATAAAACTATCTGCTGTGATTATTATTAATTCTTGGGAGGCCGTGGGGGAGTGAGTTTATGCGCCCTCCATTCCGACGACGAAGAAATTTCATAATGATCTCTACCCTGCAACATAGGGAATCCCAAAAGCATTTGCGCGCCTTCGTCGCGCGTCGCTTACACTTGTTTACACAATTTTAGGTCTTGAGATTCAATTTTATAAAATATTTTTGCGTGACCGATGTGTTTATCGTGATATATCATAAAAAACGCTATTCTTAAGGGACATATTTTGCATGTGTAATCCGTTATGACGTCATAATTATACCGCAAAATTTTTTTTTTTCAGCTCCACCCCTTCCCTTTCAAGATTCTAAATACGCCAGTACCAAGTATATATACTGTAACAAAAATGCAACAAAATTACTGGCCTTTAACAGTAATTTCGCTTGGCGGTATTGAAAAAATTAAAAATTGAATTTTTTGGCCAAATATATTGATGGACGAACGTCGCAAATGCAATGCTGCAGTTTGAACGCGCCTTGGAAATGGGATTCAACACTGACCCCACCTTTAACAAAACATGATTGCTCGATAATTTTCCGCGATTTGTTGATATCTCGCAGTGAACTACCTATCCCTTCTCCTTGTTTTCTTAAAATCGTGGATCCATGTGAGAGAGAATTCGCAAGGATACCACGAACGAAATAATATCAGGCATATATACAAAAATATCATGTTCTCATTCCAAAGAAATATAAGTTTATTGAAAACTTTCGTTGCAACAGAGTCTAACTTGAAGACTTGAAAAAGTTAGACTGTGTACTATGAGAACATGATATTTTTGTGTCAATGCAGTAATTTTCCGTCTGAGAATGATTCGTTAGACCAGGGTCAAATATAGCTCAACGAACATTGCGAACGATAAGATGCATTACTCAGCAATATGAAGATTTGAATTATCAGCAGTAGTAATGCTACAAATGCGGTTTAGAATAGTTTGAACGTATTTCCTGTGTGTCGTAATAATCGACTAGATTGCGATATATGAAATTTACTCTGAGTAAGGCGGGAAGCAATGACTGAACGGCTGATGTTTAATAATATCAGGGCTTGGCAATTTGATTCGGTGATTCGAAGCACGATTTATTGGAATCGTGTTGTCTAAATGAACTAGAATTTTCATTTTTAATGACGAAATATAATCGATTGCTGTCAAATTTGAACAAAAAATAATACATTAACATTAAAATTGAAAATCGTTGCTCTTAGTCTGAATGGAAAATACACAATAAACTATAAAAATGGGATATTAGTTATATACACAGAAATATTGATTCAATCCGATTCGAAAATAATATTCGAATCAGATTCGAATTTCAAATGATTCGGTTTTGCCCAGCCCTACTAATAATATGGCGAACATAATATGGTGGTAGATAATTTTACCATTGCCCAGAGCGAATGCCATTCACTGCACTTTACCATGGCGGTTCAGATCAATTAACGATGTTCGCCGCTTACAGTGCTGTTGCTGGTAATACATATTGTCGTAGCTCTCTGCTATATCTGAGTGGTCGTTCTAGTATAGTGGTTGGTTCTTTTCAGCACCTGCTTCCGTCCTTGCTTAGAGAGAGTTTCAATGCAATAAAAAAACAAATTAGGTTCCATTGACCATGTTTATGTCATATAATTCTGGACTTCAATATAGCAGACAACTTATCGACGAATAAAATGCAAATTTAACCAAGGATTTTCGTAAAGGAAATGTCGTATCCTTTGTTGCAGCAGCATGAGCAGCTGAGATTAGTCAGAACTCTTCGTGAAACAGAAACTCACTTATCCTTTGCGTAATGTCAATGATGATCCACAGATGGATCGCGTCATATACCAAATTTTTTCAAATCGCTCACAAATTTCATTTTTTGCTATGCGGCTGCATGATGGACGGATTATACTTGGGATTTTCGTAGAGAAAATTTCATATTCCTTGTTGCAGTATGAGCAGCTGAGATTAGCCAGAACTCTTAATTCTCTTAGTCAGAGAGAAACTCACTAATCTTTTGCGTCAAGACACAGGGACACAGGTGGATCGCGTCCTCAAGGCGCAGTCTATCTGTGGCTCATATTTGACCATATTTTTCAAATCTTTATCCAAATTAGGGCTGGTCAAAACCGAATCATTTGGGATTCGAATCTGATTAGAATAATTTTTTCGAATCGGATCGAATCACTAATTCTTTGTGAATAACAAATATCCCATAGGACCGGGCAAAACCGAATCATTTGAGATTCGAATCTGATTCGAATAATTTTTTCTAATCGGATCGAATCACCAATTCTTTTTAAATAACAAGTATCCCATTTTTACTATTATAACTTGTCTCCACTGTGACAATAAAGAAATTTATAGTTTATAGTGCATTTTCAAGTCACACTAAGAGCAACAATTTCCCTATTTTTACGACGAAATAGATTCGATTTTGGTCAAATTTGAACAACATCGATTGTATTTCGTCGTTGAAAATGAAAATCCTAGTTCACTTAACAAGTTTGTTCCTATGAACGATTCAACTTTTATTCGAATTAATTGTGCTTCGAATCGATTCGAATCACCGAATCGAATTGCCAAGCCCTAATTCAAATAAATCCATTTTGTCAACTCTCTTGAGTTTAAATTGCCAAAATTTGGGTCTTTTAGTATTCGTTGGAGGAAATTTAAAATTGAGATAACATCATAATTTTTTTTTTGACTTTTTTTGATGGAAACTGATTTATCACTTGCGTATTGTCAGTAAAGAACTACATCGATCGCGCCATATATAAAATGTTTTCAAATTGCTCACAAAAAATTTAAAATTTTCAACATTATTGTGTGTAAACGGTCAAAATTTCGGTGTCCGGCGTTCGGCGAAGGTGCGGTCCATCAACAGCCCATAATTGGCATAAAACTCATCAACATGGCATGTTTTTTTAACTTCGGAAATATGGTATTACCGCAAAGGACCAGTAAAATCACCGTACTTTTGTTACGGTGTATATTGTGAAGAAGTATATGTCGCTAATGTATCTCGCCCATCTGTGGCTCATACTTTAGAAAAAAAAATTAAAATTTCAATTTCACCAATATTTTTGTAATATTTTTAATTAATCTTTGTGTGGGAGGACTGTTCTCCCCCCCTCGCTTTTCAAAACATAACCTGTCACACTGCAGAACTGCTACACCATCCAGACGCTTTCCTACGTTAAAAGTGACCAAACATTTCTCCACAGTACCAAGCTTCCTAAAAAATTCTAACTACACTCTCTCTGTCCTAAGCAAGATATGTATGCACTTGCCTCCAAAGAAGTGGTAAATCGTTTTACAATCGCCCAGGGCAGATACCATACAATGCACTCAGAGTACAATTGCTGATACTACATTTCGTGGCGCCTCTTTGCCATATAAATGAAAGTTAGTTGGTTCATTTTGAGCGCTGCTTCAGCCTTGCTTGGGGCGAATTTTAATAAAAAATTTGAAATAAGAAAAACGTTCCAGAAAACCAAAATTCTTAGAAATACGTTCAAGTCCGATGTCGATGTAAAAATCAAAATGTTTATATGAGCTTCAAAAAAAACTTAGTTCAATCTGATATTTCATGTCAAGCACGAGCCACAGATGGATCGCGCTTCGATAGCGCGATCCATCTGTGGGCCATGCTTGCCTAAACATAATATTCAGATTAAAATTCTCGAATCCAGGATATGAGTATAAACACGTGCTATGTCGTACCGTTGACCATTACTGTTCGACAGAGTTTCGGTTTAAGTCTTGTAAGTATAAAAATATGGTAAAATATACTGTTTTTGATAGGTTATTATATTTGGTTGTTACTATGCTTAAAAAAGCGCCATGTTCAATGCATTCATACTGCGCGGCGTAAGCGCAAAATATTCTCACCGCGTGTTAAAGAAGACATTTTATAGACCACTTATAGACAGACAGGGTTCCAATTACTGGAAAGATGTGATCTTTTCCTGTTCGGCTTAACCTACCCAAGTTATTACACCCTGGGTTGAGTGGCGGGCATGGATAAGCGAGTCGGACCTGTCGGGCCTCGAACCGAAGATCTTCAACCTGCGATGCCAACCTGCTTAACCACTAGACCAGTGGTTCTCAAAGTTTTTTTCCAATTCCTCCCTTGCCAACCCAAACACCGTCAATTCCTCCAAAAAAAAAAAATCACAAAAAATAATTTACACATTGAAAGCTAAGCAATTTAATATCCAACTAATCTAATAAACCTCATCTAATCTATCTTACTTCCTAGCTAGTTCTATACGTACCTTACTGACAAAAAATAGGCCTACTGTAAAGTGTAGGTAAATGGCTATTACTGTGAATAATAAAAAAGAAAACAAACACGTTTATAACGTCAGTCACTGCAGTTATGGAGCTCGTACTCGAGCACTATTGTAGAAATCTAAACAACCTCTTTGAGCGGAGTCACGAATGTTTTTAAGTGGATGAGATTGCGGGGCAGAAAATTAGATAAATAAGTTGAATAGCTGATGCGCGCCGAAGCGGCGAAAATTTTGGAATTTTACAAGCGCTTAAAAATCCATTTTGTTAATTTTTTCGGGTCGGTGAGGGGGGCGGTATTGCACCATGCCCCGTAATACAATAGTGCCTGCATTGCTATTCAAAGTTACAATACAGCGATACGGCTATTCAGAAATGAGTTGCTATCAATTCTCTGGTTAATCAATTAATTAATCCTCTGTGATTAATCAATCTTTTGACATAATGCCATGTCAGAGTAAAATCAAAACACGCGAATGAGAAGAATTTGTAAAAAAAAAACAATCTTGACCGTTTATAGGGAAAAAATATAGTAAAACTGACGGAATAAGCTGTTTTGCTTTGGTTTTTTTGCGTTAACATACCCGATTCCATCATCAATTTCAATTTGTCAAGCATGAGCCACAGATGGACCGCGCCTCGACGGCGCAGTCCATCGGTGACTCATGCTTAACAAAACATGATTTGAGATAATATTGCTAACTGCGAACCATATATTTTAGTGGAAAATGAGTCGCAGAACAACCGTGCCTCGTTCAAAATTGACAATCTCTTTTATCTGAAATTCACTCCTAGCAAGGCCGAGAGCTGTGCACTGTAACAAAAAACGCGTCAAAATCACTGGCCTTTGGCGATATATTTACTTGGCGGTATTGAAAAAAACCAAAATTGATTTTTTGGCCAAATAGGGGGTGTTGATCGAACGCACCGCGAAGGTGCGGTCCATCAACAGCCAATAATTAGCATAAATCTCATCAACCATGACGTTTTTTTACCTTTGGAAATATGCAATTACTGCAAATGTCCAGTAAATTTACTGTACTTTTGATACATTGTGCCAAAAAGGAGTCAGCAAACGATCGAATTCAATAGAGCTACTACAAAATCTAGTATCAGCAACTGCACTCTTAAGCGGAAAACATCCCTCCCATACGGAACTTAGCCATCATGGTAGAGTACAGTGATCGGTATCTACCCTGGGCGATGGTTCAGTTTCTCATTAACTCAAACTTGTCTCTGCGCTGCCGCGATGCAAAAATACACCTCACAAGGCGTAATATGTGCCTACCGGGGTAGACATCACTCACTGCACTGCATCCGTTTGGGATGTTTTCGCTTAGAGTTGCTGGTACTACATCTTTTAATAGCTCTTTGCTTTTAAGTGGCCGTTAGTTGGTGCCTTTTAGGTACTGCCCGGGGCCTTGCTCAGAGTGAATTTCAGTGAAAAAATACGCAAGACCAAGCACCGTAACTGATGTTGGACAAAATATGTTACCCTCGGCGCATTCTCACCTTCACATTCCGTTTTTAATATTTAGGCCCTGTAGGTACGGACTTTAGAATTGTCCTAACGTATTTCCTGTGTGTCGTAAGAGGCGACTAAAAGGTAGCAGCAAAGAAGTGGCAGGTGGTTTTACTAATGCCTAGAACAGATATCACTCACTGCACTTTACCATGGGAGTTCAGTTTCGTTTGGGGTGTTTTCTGATGCTTTTAAGTGGCCTTTAGTAGGCTCTTTTCAGGCCCTGCTTCCGACCTTGCTCAGAATGAATTTTAATAAAAAAAAACTCGAACTTAGAAAAATAACTCCGGCCGTCGCGATGCAAATTTAGACCTGCCAAGGCGCAATATTTAACTACCTGTGTGAAACCCACAAAAATATCTATGATTTCACTGAATATATTTACAAGTCATCAGTTTAATTAATAATTAGGTGAGTCATGCATGTAATACAGACTGTTTGTTTAAAGGGTTGGGAGTTTATTTGGTTATTTACCCAGCTGAGTGAGTCTGACAATTCATATTTCATGTATTTTGCCAAGCATGAGCCACAGATGGATCGCGCCTTGAAAGGCGCGGTCCATCGGTGGCTCATGCTTGACAAAACTCGATTGTGTCAAAATGTTTAGCCTCAAAACAAGGCTGTCGCAATGCATCAATAGATTACTCACGGAGTACTTTGTACTCATGATCAAAAGCCGGTTTGATATGTTTTCTCTGCGATATGTTTGTCAAGAATCAAAGGTGGATCGCTCCCTGGGCTCGAGTCTCGTTAAAACCAGCTCGGAAATTTGTTATTAAGGGTTTGGCGACTAAAAGAAAACAAAGAAGTGGGCAGATGGTTTTATCATCGATCAGGGAAGATACCACTCACTGCACTTTACCATGGTGGTTCAGTTTCGTTTCGGGATGTTTTTTGTTTAGAGTGCAGTTGCTGGTACTACATCTTTTAGTAGCTCTTTTGCTATGAGTGAATGTTAGTTGGCTTCCCTTCAGGCACTGCCTCCGACCTTGCTCGGAGGGAATTTCAATAAAAAAAAAAGATAAAACAAACAAAAACACGTTACGTGGTTTTTAATCAAGATACTTACTGCCTTTTTGGGCAAGGTACTTTTAAAAGTAAAACTAGGTAACCCAGTGATACTTCAACTAATATTGAATTACATTTGTTTTTTTATAGAAATCCCCGCTGAGCAAGGCTGGAAGTAGCGCGTAAAAAACTAAGTCAATAGTAAAGAGCTACTAACAAGGTGTAGTAGCAGCAACTGCACTCTAAACGAAAAACATCCCAAATGGAACTGAAATACTATGGTAAAGAGCAGTGAGTGGTATCTGCCCTGGGCGATAATTTAAACCATCTACCACTTTTTTGTTTCCTATTAGTCGCCTGTTACAACATGCAGAAAATACGTTAGGACTATTCTAAAGCCCGTACCTTCAGTGCTTGGGCTGGGCTTGGGCTGGCAAGAACTAGCTATCACTTTAGGACTATCTACTACCATAGACCGTTTTACCTAAAATCAACGAAATAACGACACTATTTTTGCTATATGGTATATATGTATACACTCGATTTATCCCTACACTCCTCTAGTACACTTTTAACTGATCACTACACTGATTCCACTGAGCTCGCATGAAGTCAATCAAACGCTAAGGACTCCATGAACACTAGGATTTTCAGAATACAATCTTTTTGCTTTGCCTAGTTTGAGAGAAAAACTATGTGACCATCAATACGCTGAATCCGTTGCACTACAAAAATGGACAATCAGAAATTTTATTTTGTCAAGCTTAAGCCACAGATGGACCGCGCCTCATCGGCGCGATCCATCTGTGACTCATACTTAACAAAAGATTTTTGGACAAGCTTTTTCTAACTGTGTGAATTCCCTGCTATCTAAAAACTACCCACTAACGATATTAAGCTTTGCAATATATCAGAACACAATCACCACGGTAATAAACGTAATATAACTATTTGAACAACTATAAAATAAGAGAAAAAACTCGTTTCCTAGGTATTTTGAAAGTAATACAATCATTTTACCTTTGATACAATCGATTTCTCATGAGAAAAATCACTAGCTACGTGGATCCCACTACAAATGACGAACTAACGCTAAATCTAGTTGGACTACCCAGCAAAGCTTCGCCTAGTTCAAGACAAAAACTAGGGTACATTTTATTTTGTCAGGCATAAGCCACAGATAGACCCCGCCTCATCGGCGCGATCCATCTGTGACTCATACTTAACAAAAGATATTTTGGCAAAACTTTTAAACAAAAGAAAAAACCTCGTTACCTAGTTTTTAACCAAGGTGCTTTTGAAAGTAAAACTAGGCGAGCTAGTAACATTTTATCTAGTATCATAATACATTCGTTTTATCACATCCATTGTGAAAGAAAAACTATCACTACACTGAACCCACTAAGCTACAACTATGTTATCCAATCAATCAAAAATCAGCGAACGAACGAAACTAACAAAAATGAAATTCTATACCGTATACACTGAGCTAGTGAGTCCTTCGTCCTTGTGTTCTCAGATCCGTATGAGAAACTAGGCCTTTTATCTTCTGCAGTTATATCTTGTTTTTGTTCGACGAAGATAAGCCATGACCTTACAAAAGCTCACAAATTTACTTGTAAATTCCGTAGAAAGAAAACATTACTCTTGCAATATGTCAGGACACTTTTGTTTTAAACCACAATCAACAAACCTTGTTCATTTAAAAACTTGTCAAAAAAATTGTAAAATAACCCGATTCTTAGTGTAATACATTTATATTTTAACAAAAAATGTCCAATTACTTATCTCCGACCAACTATGAGCCACTGATGGAATGCGCCGCGTAGGCGCGATCCATCAATGGCTTATAGATGATTGTAGTAGTATCAACTATAAAAGAAACGACCTTAGTGTGATTTAAAAACTTGATTTACCGTAAAATTCAAGTAATATAAATATATTTTACATTTACTCACAATACACATAACTTGATATTTGGTTTATATTATTTACTTAAGCTGTGCTCTTCAAATTTTTTGATTTATTAGTCTTTCCTCGGCCAAACATGGGCGTGGTATAATTGTTACCAAATCAAGCATAATCGAGAGCGGACTCCGTCGAAATAATAATCAATTTTGACAAAGATTAATTTAATATACTCCACCTGGAAGATTAATTTGCTCAACGCATTCTCTCTCTGTTTGTGTTTGTGATGCGGTTTATCTTTATTAAAAAATTTATGGGTCAGATTTTGAGAATTTAATCTCTGTTGTGACCTTATTGTGCGTACTATACTCTTATACACGCCTTCGGCGCATTGTTTAATTTGAATTTGAATGCCCGCGTTCACTGGGAAATTTGTGAGTCAAACGTTGAGAATTCTAATTTGGCCAAGAAGGTCGAGCGAACGAGTTCACCTATTGCAAAGTATTTTGCGAGCCTTCGGCTCATTGCTGAATTTGATCACTAGGTGAATTATTTTACTTCAGCGGAGTTTTTTATAATGTTCTATACATATTTGAAATAAAATTTAATATGCTTCGACTGTACCATTGATTTGGTCTACGTATTCTTTCTGTGTGTGGTTGTGATGCGGTTCATCTTTATTAAAAAATTCATGAGTCAGATTTTGGAAATTTAATCTCCGTTGTGACCTTATTGTGCGCACTGTACTCTTTTGCACGCCTTCGGCGCATTGTTCATTTTTTTTTTAAATATCTACGTTCACTGCGAAATTTGTGAGTCAAATTTTGAGAATTCGAATTGAAATGAGTGAGTTTGGAAATTTAATCTCGGTTGTGACCTTATTGTGCGTACTATGCTATTTTGCACGCCTTCGGCGCATGGTTTAATTTGATTTTAAATGTCTAAGTTCACTGGGAAAATTTCTGAGTCGAACTGTGCGAATTCGAATTTGGCCAAGAAGGTCAAATGAGTTGCAGAAATATATGATTCAGATTTTAAGAATTCGTTCTCGGTTACTATTGCATCGGGCCGACTGAAATCTTTTGCGCGTCTTCGGCATATTACTAAATTTGATTCTAAATGTTAACCTAAGTCCAGCACTTCACCCAGGGTGTAATAACTAAGGTAGGCCCTCGTATTATCTTTTCAACAATACCGAATATAATTCGAAGCGATTCGAAGCACTATATATTCGAATCAATCGTGAATCGTTCATAGAAACAAAGACTTACTAAATAGACTGGAATTTTCATTTTTAACGACAAAATATAATAGATTGTGGTCAAGTTTGTCCAAAATCGATTGTTTTTGTTGTTAAAATATGAAAAATTTTTGCTCTTAGACATGTAGTGTGAATTGAAAATACACCATGAACTATAACTTTATTGATTTTCCCAATGAAGACAAGTTGTAATAGTAAAAATGGGATGTTTGTTATTTACATCGAATTCGTCATTCGATCCCATTCGAAAAAAATATTCGGATCAAATTCAAATTTCAAATGCTTCGGTTTCGCCCAGTCTTAGCGCTAGTACAGTGCCTTGTTCAAGACTATTCCTGGATTCTATGAAAAATATCATTTTAACCTATTTTATTTACAGGACGATCCAATTCGCTCGATGGTCTCTGAACTATAACCATTCAAGATAAAAAAAATTGCCTTTATTGCTTCTCCAAGTAGATTGAGAGTATGACTGGGCAAAACCGATTCATTTAGAATTCGAATCTTATTCGAATGATACTTTTCGAAATCATAAATTCCGCGTAAATAACAAATATCCCATTCTTACTATATAACTTGTCTGTGTATTTTCAATTCACACGACATGTTTAAGTGATAATTTTCATATTTTAAGGACTACATAGAATCGATTTTAGTCAAGTTTTACCAAAATCGATTGTATTTTGTCGTTACAAATGGGAATTATTGTCCGTTTAGCAAGTATTTGTTCCTATTGATTCGCATGATTTGTTCTTCGAATCGATTCGAATCCTTCAATCGAATTGCCCAGCCCTAGTTGCGAGTCAGCAATTCTACTGTATCCAGGCTTCATTTTTATTACATTACAAATGCCTGTTATTGTTCTACACTATCTACAATACGATCTACCTTTTATCCAGTCTGTACGTTTGTTTCAGGGTGAGGAACGTCAGAACTCTCATTTATAATTTGCTTAAATAATCGGAATTTCAAAAAATTATTTTTTCCCATAATATATTTTGAAATACCAGTCAACTAATAAATAAAGAAAAATGGTGAAATACACCATTCTGTAAAAAAAAGTACAGTAAATTTACTGGTTATTTGCAGTAATTGCATATTTCTAAAGTTAGAAAAACGCCAAGCACATTCGCTGTGCGTTACATCAACACCCCATATTTAGGCCAAAAAAGTGAATTTTGAATTTTTTTCAATACCGCCAAGTTAAATTACTGTCAAAGACCAGTGATTCTGTTGCATTTTTGTCACAGTGCAAGAGATTCATCTTTTTGTTGACAATTCATATATTTATAGTTCGACTCGATGTAAGTATATCGAATAATTTATGATTCGCGAATCGAATATAGAATCGAAAATATTCAACATTTGTACTTTGAACATAAATCCTCACTATAAAAATAATAGTTAAATACCTTCCCACAGAACCCCGAACTAAAAAATGTTTTGCTTCCACAAAAGATTTCAAAATACTAGACAACTAGGGGTGTCCCATATTTTCTGTAATTTTGGAATAAAAGCGATAATGTTTTACCGTTTTGAATCATATCAAAATTATATTTATACCTGCAAAATAATTTTCGAGAATTTATCGAACACCCCGAAGCTTAAAATGATTTTATCGATCTCGAATCGCTGAGAAAGTCGAATTTTGATCCGAATCAGTCCTACCTCCAACAAAAATTCTAGAGCAACTATAAGAAATATCATTTCAACCATTTCAAATACTCTCTACTCGAGATAAAAGCAAGTGTCTATATTGCTTTACTCAAGCCTGTGTCAAGAGCCCTCAAGAATTCTTATCGACCTTATAAGAGGGATCTCGAGATTTAATATTGAAGAATATTTGCTTTGTTTTCGGAGGCTGCACTGTAACAAAATTACAGTGAATTCACTGGTCATTCACAGTATTTGTTTAATCTCCAAGGTTAATAAAAACTCCATGTTGATGAGATTTATGCCAATTATGGACTGTTGATGGACCGCACCTTCGCGGTGCGTTCCATCAACACCCCACATTTAGCCAAAAAAGTCAATTTTTTTTTAATACCGCCAGATAAAATTGCCGTCAAAGACCAGTGATTTTGCTACATTTTTGTTTCAGTGTGGTTCGGGCCTGGGTTTTGATGATGGTCTATATTATAATGTTAAAAAACCTAAATTGTATAGGATTTCAAAGAACATTTCTTTCATCGAAATTCACTCTGAGCAAAGTTAATAAAAACGCCATGTTGATGAGATTTATGCCAATCATGAACTATTGATGAACCGCACCTTCGCGTTGCGTTCCATCAACACCCCACATTTAGCCAAAAAAGTAATTTTTTTTCAATACCGCCTGATAAAATTTCCGTCAAAAACCAGTCATTTTGTTGCATTTTTTTGTTTCAGTATGATTTAGGCTTGGGTTTTAAAGATGGCCTATATTATAATGTTAAAAAAACGTAAATTTAATGGGATTTCAATGAACATTTTTTTATTGGAGTTCACTCTAAGCAAGGATGGAAGCAGTGCCTAAAAAGAACCAACTAACGGCCACCTAATAGTAATGGCAACTAAAAACTGTAGTAAAGCATCTGCACACTAAGCCGAAAACATTCTAAACAGAATTTAATTGG
Source organism: Styela plicata (assembly GCA_963675895.2). Classification (NCBI taxonomy): domain Eukaryota; kingdom Metazoa; phylum Chordata; class Ascidiacea; order Stolidobranchia; family Styelidae; genus Styela; species Styela plicata. Next base: position 26,736,549 of record OZ023139.1, on the reverse strand, counting down.
TATGGCAAAGTTAATTGGTGGTATATTATACTTATTAAGTGAAGGAATATGAGTAACCACTTTTCAAAAACAAAACAAAATACAATACACCGTAGGCACGCTGAAATGCTTATTTGACAAATGCTCAGAAAACCACGTTTGTTGCTTTCAAAGATAATCTTTTATTCCGAACTGACTGTAATCTCCCCGGGTGTCGCTGACTTTGAAGACCGTGATTTGGTCTCTTGCGTCTCCCCCATCAATTGCAAGAAATAATTTCAAGTCGATCTTGATTTCATGTTTAATTGAGTATTATATTCGGATTTCCTGCATGATGAAATAAAATTAAATCTGAAAGATATGATAAGACTTGCATGTTTCCCTGCAGCTTATCAGACTATCTTTCAACGCAGATAGGATTAGACATTTATCTTTAGCCCTTTATGTATCTTTTTAAACTCGGGAATCTAGAGTATTTTATCTTTTGTTCACTAGCTTATTTTAGAACGTCCCCTTTTACATTATATAGTATTGTCGATGACTTAACCTCCCCATTGCCCTGATGAAGAACGTCTGTATAGACATTCGAAACGTTGGCAAAAAATATCGTTTGCACATCACCGGTTGAGCAATTAGATTCACTATGAAATAAAACTATGGACTATTACTGCCTGATTTTACCACGAAAAATTACCTAATGTGACTACGAATGAGTTTTAGAAACTTGTCGGGTCACAGACGGAAGTAAGTTTGACCGTGATCCGTGCCTTGTTGATACAAAATCTATATCGTGATTTCAGGTAATAATTGACCAACATTTTTCATTGAATTTACTCTGAACAAGACCAGAAGCAGAGCCTAAAAGGAAACCAACTAACGGTCACTCTATAGCAAAGAGCTACTACAAGATGTAGTACCAGCAACTGCAATCTAAGCGGAAAGATTACCGAACAAAATTGGGCCGCTATGATAAAGTGTAGTGAGTGGTATCGGCCGTGGGCGGTGGTAAAACCATCTACCACTTTGTTTTCTTTCAGTCGCCTTTCACGACACACAGGAAATACGTTAGGACTATTCCTAACCAGTACCTATCTATAGGTTTTTTAATAGGGCAGGGAAAATTGATTCGAAATTCGAATCGATTCGAGGCACAGATTATTTTTATGAACCATAAATCATCCACAGGAAAAAAAAAAACTTGCCAATTAGGGTGGAATTTTCGATCAGATTTCGATAAGGTAGAATCTGCGATTCGACCCCATTCGAGAAAATTATCAGAATCATATTTGAATTCTATATGATTCGAATTTGCCCAGTCCTACTTATTATTCACAAGTTTCTCTGAAAACTAACGAGCCACCAGGTTCGAACTGTCCAACGTAATCAATTGCATAAATCATTTCAATCATCGTTTAATATTACAAGATTCTTGATACAGTGAATATTTAAACTTGAAAAATAAAAAAAAAAAACATTAAAGGGCAAATTTTAGAGATTTATCATAAGAGTAAGACTGTTTAGAGAGCAGCAATATATTACTTTTAATATAGATAATCTTTGTTTTTTCAAAGTCACCAAGTTCTGTAACTGCGGCCTCTTATACACGAACATGGTTACAATTACTGGAAAGATATGATCTTTTCCAGTTTGGCTTAGCCTACCCAAGTTATTACATCCTGGGTTGAGTGGTGGGCATGGATAAGCGAGCCGAACTCGCCGGGAATCGAATCCGAGATCTTCAACTTGCGAAGCCAAACACCTTTAACCACTAGGCCATCACGCCCACAATTAATCACAGAAAGCAGAAACGCATTTCGGCGACGATTTCTGGCCTCAGAGGCAATCTTTATTATGAAATACATTGTAACAAAAGTACAGTAAATTTACTGGTCATTTGCAGTTATTTCATTTTTTCCAAAATTAAAAAAAACCATGTTGATGAGATTTATGCCAATTATGGGGTGTTGATGGATCTCACCTTCACGGTGCGTTCCACTAACATCCCATATTTGGCAAGAATGTCAATTTTGAATTTTTTTCAATACCGCCAAGTAAAATTACTGACAAAGACCAGTGATTTTATTGCATTTTTTGTTACAGTGTAGGGAACGAAAGGGTGATGAATCTTAGTTTTCTGTGGGATGCTTGGTACATATGTAGGGCGTTTTCACAATAAATTTTTAACAGCCGCCGTTATTAAATAAATATGGTGGTGTAATTTGACAGAAGATAAAGCACTCGATTTACATTGTATTTAGGGCTGGGCAAAACCGAATCATGTGTAATTCGAATCTGATTCGAATATTTTTTTCGAATCGGATCGAATCACGGATTCTATGTAGATTACAAATATTCCATTTTTTAGTATTACAAATTGTCCCCATTGTGAGAATCAAAAATTTATAGTTTATTGTACGATTTTCAATACATACCCAGTGTCTAAGAGCAAAAATTTACATATTTTAACGACAAAATATAATCGATTTTGGTCAAATTTGACCAAAATCGATTGCATTTTCTCGTTAAAAATGAAAAGTCTAGTTCATTAAGCAAGTTTTTGTTTCTATGAACGATTCACTATTAATTCGAATAAATTGTGCTTTCGAATCGATTCGAATCATCGAATCGAATTGCCCAGCCCTAACTGTATTGTTTAAATGTTATGGAATTACAGTGGAATATTTCGATAATATTTCCGAAGTTTTCAATACAGAAGAATAGCGTACATAATACCACTGAGGAGTGTGGGGGAGGGTGTTCAAGCCTTCCGTTAGACTTTTGTTTGGTTTTTAGTAATTGAACATAAATGAACTGATACAAAATTGAAACATAAATTATGAATTTTGAACATATTCTAGGATTACGAGATTTTAAGCGACTTCAGCGCAATTATAAAGTTTTACGATTGTTGGATGGAAAAATCCCCTGAGTTTTATAATATTTTATTTTCCAAGTTTTACTGTGGCTTCGGCGTGCGTACTTGAGCGGTCAATTTTTTGAATGAGAACATTTTCAGGCTGTTTTGAGGGTCTTTGCCCAGGGCAGATAACTACGCTACCCTTAAACATAGCACAGTTTGGGATGTTTCCCGCTTAGAGTGCAGTCGATAACATTACATTATACTCGTCGTAAAACCATCCACCATTTTCCGTTTCCTTTTAGTGGCCCCACACAGCGTGGGAAGTACGTAAGGGAAATTTGAGGACGAAGAATCTTTAATCCTTTCCTTAATTTCTTCATTTATGTAGTTCTCAACACGCTATAGTGGTTTCAGGGGACTTTCATATATGGATATGTATCGTGCAACTTTGCTTTGAGCGAATTTTGATTGAAAATTAAAATTCTTAAGCTCGCACCTAAAGTTTTCCCTTTTGAGAGACTATTTCACGTCTGTTACTTTTAAAATTAGAACGAAGATGCTATTTCATAGCAGCGTTGATGATTTGAATTTTTTTTTGTAAGTTGGTTGCTATCATACGATCAAAAAGAGGCATTTAAAATCCGTGATAACAGTTATATCAAGAAATATTGCCTTTTGCGAAATATTCTTCCAATGGAATACAATTTTTTTCTGGTGTCTGAGCAGGAAAATTGCAGACTTCCCGCCAGTCTGATGCATGTTGTAACTTTTCGCTGTCACATGGGCGGAATATCATATCATTCATCAATTCCCGCGTAAACGCTCTCCTCGGTGTCTTCATTATAAATTCCTTGTTCTGTCACAATAGGTTTTGTGTGTTTTCCCGCCATTTTATCCACGTGATTCTTCTTCTGCCTTCCAAGCCTGCCTTTCATTGTGTTGATCACGTTGATCCCGTGGACTGCCTTCCTCATCGTGTTTTTCGGTCGGGAAGAAGGTGAAGGTCTGGTTTTCAAAGTAGATAACAATATAATTGTGTTTTGTGACTAAAAATTTCTGTTTTTCGCAAAACAACCCAAAAATCCTTTAGCGAAGAGCTGTTATTTTTTCAGTGAACCGCTTTTCGTGTTGGGATTTTAGGGTTGGGAAGTGATGGGGGGTCTGTGAGTTGAACAGGGTATAGTTTGATCGGTAGACGATTCAATTATGTTCGATGAGGGAGGGTGTTTTAAATTGTCAAATTTATGACAACATAATGTGCGCCGCGGGCGAAAAGTTTTTGACCTACACATATGCAATATTGCTACCGAATAAAGAAAATCATATCGAAATCGCAGCGATAGCAAGAAATTTTTTGCGTGAACAGGGTTTTAGGGCCTAAAATAGATAAAAAAAAAATGAAATTGCGGCGATAACAAGATTATTTTGGGGTGAAACGGTGTTTTAGGATCAAAAATGATGAAAAATTGAAGTTTTGGCGATTTTCATGCGTAAAACATTGCCAAAAGTTCTCCTTAGAAATTCATAAAAAGTGCGCCAAAGGCGCGCATTTTTTCATTTTTTTCTGCCATTGTTTTACATTTCTGAGGGTGTTAGAGGCAAGTGAAGGGATGCATACATAATATCCCTTGTATCCGATCGTGATTTTGATGAGTCATTAGTCAGAACATTAATGCTGATTCATGTTATGCAAAGTATGGTGCAGTGGGTGGTATCTGCCCAGGGTGAAGGTAGAATTATCAACACTTTCTAGATTTCTGAAGTGCATTAATGATTCATGTTATGCAAATACGACTGGGGAATCCGATTTGATGATTCGAATCGATTCGAAGCACAATTTATTCGAATCTATCGTGAATCGTTCATGGAAATTCTATTCGGGGAAAATAAAATCGATTTTTATTTTTTTAACGACAAAATGCAATCGATTTTGAAATCAAAACCGAATACATTTTGTCCTTAAAATAGGAAATTATTGCTAGACATGGAGTGTGAATTTGCCAAAATAAAGTAAAAATTTCTCGATTTTTAGCAATGGAGACAAGTGCAATCGAATAATTATTTGTTACTTACATAGAAAATTAATGATTCGAGTCGATTCGAAAAAATTATTCGAATGAGATTCGAATTCCAAATGATTCGTTTTTGCCCACCCCTATTAATGCAAGTGAGATAAATGGTGCAGTGAGTGGGATCTGCCCTGGGTGATGAAGTTATCTACCACTTCTAGACGAACCTACTACAAAAAAAAATCATGTTACCCTAGCTCCTTTTGATTTCTTCGATTTCCTCTCGCTGCATCAAACGCATCATCATCAATATCTGCGTACGGGTTGTCTTCTGGAATAGTTATATAGTTAGCATTGCATAGGAGTTCATCTTACAACCATAGCAAACAGTATTACTTATATTCCGTACAGAACTAAGCGCTATAGTAGAGTGTAATGTATAGTAACTGCCCTGGGTAACAGCCGAATCATTTGTCACTGCTTTGGTTTGAATTTTTTAATTACGACTGGACAATTCGAATCGAACTCGAATAAATTCGAAGCACAAATTATTCGAATCAGTCAAAAATTTGCCATAGGAAAAAAAAATTAATTGGGTTTATAACATTTTAACGAGAACAATTTCTGTAAACCTGTTTGTAACTTGGAAAATATGCAATTACTGCAAAAGACCAGTAAATTTTCTGCACTTTTGTTACAGTGTATTGGATGCAACGGTAACATCGTCTAATGGTTTTAATAATGGGGATTAATTGTAAAGGAAAGAAACAAAAAAAAATTCATTTACAGAAAATTGCTGAATTGATTCAAATCGAGAAATATTTTCGAATTAGGTTTCTAATTTCAAATGATTCGAACTTGCCCAGGCCCAATTATGAAACGCAGTCGCAGTCTAAAAACCACGCGTGTAAGACTGATTCAGGTTCGGAATTGGCCAGAGGGAAGCACATAGAGCGGTAGATTGTTTCGATCTCACCCAGGGTAGATATAATTCACTGAATTCTGCCTTAGAGTGCAGCTGTAGATTTTACCACCACTGCAATATAGGGGGAAGGTGAGTTCGATCTTACCCAGGGCAGATATCATTCACTGAACCTACTATAACGGTTCAACTGTGTATGAAATGATTTCAAACTACGAGTGCAGCTTCTGGTTTTACCACCTCTGCAATATCACCCCTGCAATACAATGGGTAGACGTTGTAAATCTCACCCAGGGCAGATACATTCACTGAATCTACTATGGCGGTTCAATTATGTATGAAATGTCTTCCGGACTAGAGTGCAGCTTCTGGTTTTGCCACCACTGCAATACAAAGGGTAGGCAATATGGATCTTACACAGGGCAAATACCATTAACTGAATCTACCATGGCGGTTCAATTATGTATGGAATGTTTTCCAGACTAGAGTGCCACCGCTGCAATACAAGTGGTAGATGTTATGGATTTCACCCAGGGCAGATACCATCAACTGAATCTACCATGGTGGTTCAGTTATGAGTGAAATGTTTTTGGTTGGAGGGCCTCAATTTCTTGCAATACATCTTCAGTATCTCTAAATATCTTTCGTTAAATTTGAGTTTTTTATTTTAAATTCACTCAGAGCAAGGCCACAGGAGACAAATCATACTTGAAAATTCTCCTGAAGCCACTAAAGTGCAAAGAGCTACATGAAATGCAGGAACTAATGAACTCCCATCCCTGATAGATGTCTATTATAGCAAGTTTTAAAGCCTTGTATATCAACACGATCAGGAAAACAGTGAGAAGGCAAGGAATTCCAAAGTTCAGAGATTCTTGGAAAAAACCCTCTTGCATAAAACTGTTTCCGTGACATTGTGGAACCTCCAAGTTACTGAAGGATCGCGTACTTGACACAATAGAAATGTCCGATTGGGGCTAGGTGCTGCTACCGGTGTTGGTTAGATCTAATTTAAAAAAAAAAAATGAATTAACATTAAGAAATGAAAAAGCTTAAAATCTAACCAACCTTCGATGCTGTGCTTTATCTGTAGATCATTATATTCATCTTCAAAGCTGTCCTGAAAAAAATAAACAACTATTAGTGGTCGTCGCTTTACCATAATTCAGTAATAGATCCCGGGTTCGAGTTCGGTATTCTTTCGGCATTCTTTACGCTTGTTTCATTTTAAATAAATAAAATATCTAGGCTCTTTTGGTTGGAAATATAAAAATAATTGTTGTATGTTTTAGCGTGCAGTAGTTATTACAGTTAGTTATATTTTTAGCAAATCCCTGAAAAACCTTTTCATAAATTTTTACGTCCCGGCGCTTTTTTTGAGCCTTTTATTATAACCACTTCTTGGAGTGGATCACCATGTCCAAAGCCCTGTACCGGCGGCCACTTATTGACGGACAAGGTTACAATTGCTGAATGATGTGATTTTTTCCTGTCTGGCTTAGCCTATCCAAGTGGGCCACAGACCAATTTAAAAAAGCTAGATTTATCGAATAATTTAGTTTCATTTGTGCAACTATACTTAATTTTACAGGAATAATGGCTTGGGGAGGAATTAAGATTTTTTTATTTGATTGGAACATAGTGTTAATCCTGGTGCACACCACAGGCTTGCGGATGCGACCGGTTGAATAAACAATCTGTTTTGAAATGTGTTTTGCTGTTTTTTGTTCTAAACCCATTTCATAGGTTCTTGTTTTCATAAAAAATTACTGGGCCACAGACATTTTGTGCAGCGAAAATGACCCACAAAAAGAAATAGGTTGAGAACCACTGGTCTAAATTTTCCAGACAAATTAAAAACTTCAACAGTCAGTGAACAATTTTGAGAACTATATACTTGAACGCTGTTGAGTTTTCTTCTTTCCTCTGCAGCTTTTATCTTTTCACTAGATGGCGGTGGTGGTCGGCTAGGCGGAGCTGCTTTTTGCGCTGAAAATAATGAAAAAATAGGTCATTAGTTAGTTAGGATATGGAATTCTAATAACCGATGCAAATTATCAACCAAAAATTCGTGTTTTAACCCTGGTTATTTGTAGAAAGGAGTTTCAAACCGGAGGGCAAGGAATTGGTAGATAGGTAGAGAGAAACCTACGGCCACGAGCTACCTGTAGTACCAGTAACTGTACTTTAAGCGAAAAGTATCCCAAATAGAATTGAACCGCTATGGTAAAGTGCAGTGATGGGTATCTGCCCGGGCGATGGTAAAATCACCCATCACTTCTTGTTTTCTTTTAGTCGCCTCTTACGACACGCAGGAAATACGTTAGGACTATTCTGAATACCATACCTGGAAAAAAACACACTATTGCGCTTTGCTGGGAAAACACACAGTTTTGGGGAAAAACACAAAAAACATGCTATACTCGTTATAGTGCGCTAAAGGCGCGCGGAAAATTGGCATATTTTAGTGGTGTTTAGTATGCTATTGTTCCAAGCTTGGTCCACCGTTCTAAAAAATTGGAGATGTCATGCCGCCGTCAAGGGGGTTAATGTATTTTTTTTTATTGAAATTCTCTCTGAGCAAGGCAAGAAGCAGTGCCTAAAGAGAACCAACTAACGGCCACTTCATAGCAGAGAGCTACTAAAAGATGTAGCACCAGCTACTGCAATCTAATCGGAAAACAACCAAAGCAGAACTAAACCACCACGGTAAAGTACAGTGAGTGATACCTGCCCTGGGCGATGGTAAAACCATCTACCACTTCTTTGCTACTTTTTAGTCGCCTCATACGACAAGCAGGAAATAAGATAAGACAAGTATCAGCCAGAACTGAATTCGAAAACAGAATGTCACACTTACCGACTGGCGTAGTAACAGTGGAATGCATTTTCTCATTGGCCATTTTGTCCGGCCTGGGGGGTGGGGGTCCAGATGGTCTCGGTGGCGGGGCTGTAGTCGGGCGTTTGGGGGGTCTACGGGGTCCAGGTTTGCGTGATATTGATGGTTGCTGCTCAGAACTCGGCGATGTTTGCCTGGGTGAAAAGAATGACAATAGCATAATATTTAGGGCTGGGCAATAAGATTCGGTGATTCGAATTCATTCGAAGCACTATTTGTTCGAATTAATCAGGACTCGTTCAAAAGGACAAAAACTTGCTCAATAAACTAGCTCAATAGAGTTTTTCGTTTTTATCGGCAAAATATAATCGATTTTGGTCAAATTTGACCAAAAACGATTATATTTTGTCGTTTAAATATGAAAATTGTTGCTCTTAGACATGTAAAAATTGAAAATACACTATAAACTATAAATTTCTTGATTTTTATGATGAGGATAAGTTATAATAGTAATGATGGGATATTATGTTATTTACATGAGAATAGAGATTCGATCCTACTCGAATAAATTATTCGAATCAGATTCGAATTCCAATCCGATTCGAATTCCAATGATTCGGATTTGCCCCAGCTGAGTGCTTCACTCTCACACATGGCTCCAACAAGAATATATTATTTTTCTATTAACAGTATAAATGCAGGGCTGGGCAAAATTGAATCATTCAGCATCATTTAATCATTCAGAATTTATTCTCAATATCAGAATCAACAAATCCATAGCTACAAATCGAATCAGATTCGAATTCAAATTCGAATTCGAATTTGATTCGGTTAATTTCTTCGAATCGAATCGAATCACTAATTTCATGCAAGTAACAAATATCCCATTTTTAGCATTACAACTTTTCTTCATTTCGAAAATCAAGAAATTTATAGTTTTTAGTGTATATTTTTAATTCATATTTCTTGTCTAAGAGCAACAATTTTTCATATTTTAACGACAAAATATAATCGATTTTGGTCAAACTTGTTCAAAATCGATTGCATTTTTAAGTTAAAAATGAAAATTCGAGTTCATTTTGTAAGTATTTGTTCTTATGAAAGATTAACGATTGATTCGAATATATTGCGCTTCGAAACGATTCGAATCACCGAATCGAATTGTCCAGTTCTATGCGAATCCACGAAGAATCGTAAAAGCAAATTATTCCTTTTATATTGCATGTAAATGTCTTTTTGTTACATTTTTTTTAAATGCTCGTCTGGAGAAGTTTGGACTCTGGCCAGACGAAAACGTTACAAAATTGAATTGTGTAAGTGTGAATAGGGCTGGGCAAATCGTTTCGGTCATTCGAATCGATTCAAAGCACATTTTACTCGAATCAATCGTGATTCGTTTATGGGAACAAAAAACTTGCTAAATGAAATATAGTTTTCATTTTTAACAACAAAATACAATCGATTTTGGTCAAATTTGAAACACTATAAACTATAAATTTCTTGATTTTCATGATGTGTTCAAGTTATAATAGTAAAAATGGGACATTTGTTATTTACATGGCATTCGTGATTCGGTCAGATTCGAAAACCCTATTCGAATCAAATTCGAATTCCAAATGATTCGGATCTGCCGAGCCATAAGTGTGAAGCAAGACTTTTAACATCTCTCTTAGACGCAGTTTGACATCAATTTACACTGCATTCTTCGAAGCAAAAATAAATTTCTAAAAGTTTGATTGTTAAAGTTTAATTTCACTTCTGCATCTGCATTTTCATGGTCGATTTACAACTTATTTGAATAATTTGGACTTCGATTTGGAACCGCTTTTTCGTCTAAATTTGCTCAGAGCAAGGTTTTACGAGTTTCCGGAAATCACTATTGGGCAAAGAGCTATATAAGTACAGAAATAAAGACGAAAGTATCTTCAACCAGATCCATGCACAGAAAAAATGAGAAATACGATAATCCAAAAAAAAAAACCTCCACTCCTATTCGGAACTGGTATCTGTACAAGAGGTCGTGGTTCGCCACATGGTTAAGCTGCATTCTCGGCTTTCTTCTCCCGCAGGATAAAAATGATATCCTATCCTACCATATCATGATGAGAAGGCTAACATCGAATGAAAGACTAGTAGGCTATTGGTATGAAAGAGGCATTTGGTTTCCAGTTTTTAATTCAATAAGTGAACTTACTTGTTCAAAGAGATTTCTCTAGCGTTTGCTGTATTACTTTCATCTTGTGAATTAGTTGATGACGTTATAGTGCCCGATATTGCACCATGTGACGTCAAAGTGCTTGGTACTCTGCCATTTAAAGTTGGACGTCCAGGTTTTCTAATGCTCTCTGAAGTCGGTGATGTGTCCCCTCGCGTGAGATTGGTTTCGTCGAGTTTTTCTTGGTTATTCAGTGCAATATCAGTTGTTCGCGCACTTTTCTGTGCAGTTTTTAAATGTTTAGGGGACATGGGGCTGCCCAGTGATATAAGTTTGCCTAACTCAGCTATTGCGGGACTGCGGGGTGCAGTTCTGAGCGAATCCATGTCGATATTAGAATTTTTGGGCGGGGATGCGTCATTTTGGGCTGAAATTACACTGTTTTGAAACTTTTTAGCTTTTAAAGGCCTTGGTGGTGGCCTAACTGGAATAATTGGGTCCCGAGATGGAATGCTTGGCTTCCGATCGCCGGATGATCCATTTTTGACTCCGTTTACTTCGACGTTGCTCGAGTCGGTATTTGGGTCCGGTTGGTCCGCTTTGGATTTAGAAATATCGTCGCTTGCTCCACCGGGAGTTGGTATATTCGGTTTCAAAACCGTGCTTGGTTTCGTTCCCGGTAAATGGTTTTCCGGGTGGTTTTGGTTTTTCTGGTTTTACCTGCATATTTGGTGCTGCTTGTGGTAACAGTTTTGGTGCCGCAGTTCCGTAGGAAAATTTGACGTCACAATTATCCGATTGTGATGGGTTGTTGTATCCGGGTAGTTTATATATATTACCGGATACAGAATCCGGTTTTTCTTGTTTAATTGATAATTTAGATGGGGTTGGGGGCGAAGGCTTTATTGGTGATATATTTTTCGCTTGCATATCTGGTGGTGGTAGGTTTTTATATCCTGGTAACCAAACTGTAGTTCCGGATATACGATCCGGACCCGATGACGACGGCGTTTTATGCTCCTCCATGTATATACCAGTGCCGGCATCCGGTGGAATCGAATACTCCGGTTCGGTGTTGAATTGTGGAGCGGGGGTGGTGGGTGGAGAATCCGGGTCCACCACAGTGTAGTAGACGGAGTCGTCAAGTTCCGATTCTTCCCCGGATTGCATCTGTGAGAGAAAAATTAAATGTTACCAGTACGACAGGAAATTTTCACAGCAAATATGATACAAATACGGCAAGACAATTTGTCAGTATTGAACAATGAAACAGAAATTTCACAATTTTTGGCGTTTTTGGTTTCCATAGGATATTGTACTAATTTGAACCTATTTTACCTATTTTTTTCCTGAAATCCATTTTTTTCAAAAAATTTCGCGTCAACACCGCGATCGTTGGTAACTTTATCGTGATATGCTATAAAAAACCCATTGTCAAGTGAAATTTTTTCGCTTGCTGATTCCATTATGAAGTCACAATTTGATCAAATAAAAACAAACTAAAATTTTTCAACAAAAAGTGCCGGATTTTTCGGCTTTTGCTTTCGACGCCATTGCTCATTCCCAGCAAACATATATAGACCAATTAACGAAGTAAGGGGGGGGGGGGGGGGTGTAGCCTGATCATGCCCTGTAGATACGGGCTTTAGAATAGTCCCACGTATTTCCTGCGTGTCGTAAAAGACGACTGGAAGAAAGCAAAGAAGTGGTAGATGGTTTTCTCGTCGCTCTCTACACTTTACCATGGTGGATCAATTCAATTTGCGATGTTTTCCGTTCAGAGCGCAGTTGATGGTACTAAAACTTTCAGTATCTCTTTGCTATTGTGTGGCCGTTGGTTGGTTCCCTTTTAGGTACTGCTTCAGGCCTTGCTCAGAGTGATTTTCAATAAAAAAATGCACCTCCCAAAAAAACTTCAAGAGTGGATAACATATAACAGCCTTATAAGTCAATTTTTTCTCAGTTATTAAAACTTATCCCGAGGACTCAGATACACTTGCGCTAACAAGCAAAAATTTTGACTCTTTCTTAATCAGTTCCCTTTTGATATTCGCAATCCTTACCTTTTCGAAGCTTTTGTCGACGGCTACTATCGGTTTCGAACTTGTAGGAGGAGCTTTCGGCTTCATGGGAACTCTTGGTAATAGAGACGATGGTCTTGTTGGACTGATATCAAATGCCGATGTGTTGTGTTCATGTCCTGCGGGGGAGTTTGAAGATTCTTTCAATCCTGGTGTAATAACTTGGGTAGGCTAAGCCGAACACGAAAAGATCATATCTTTCCAGCAATTGTGACCCTGTCCGTCTATAAGTGGCCGCTATTACAGGGCTTTGGACAGGGTGATCCACTATAAGAAGTGGCTATGAAAAAAAGAATATATATATATATATATATATATATATATCGCTTTTTTATAGACTCTTCTGTACAAGCAGCCACTTGTAGACGTACAGGGTTAGAATTGTGGGAACCTTTTCCTGTTTGGCCTCGTTCATCTAAGTTATTATTCCCCGGGTTGAGTGGTGGGCGTAGATTAGCAAGCCGGACTTGAACCCGCGATGCCAACATGTTCAACCACCAGGCCATTGTATTAATTTATACCACAAACGAACTTGGCAAATGGAAGCTTTTGAATGAGCAGTCTACTGGCGTAACAATTTGGCTTTTTGACCTCGATACTTTTAGGAAATACTGCATTATGGTGTCACCTGCACAAATTCTATAGGCTTTATGGGTTCATAAAGCATGGGACCAGTGCAGTAGATTAGTCATTAATTTGCATGAATGGTGTTTTTCCAAAGATTGAAACCATTCTGTTAATGAAATTTAGGCCAAGTTTAGGCAGAGGATGTTGACATTTCTTGAATTTTATAATATTTCTATATAAATCTTGTGTTTTAGAAGCTAGTCAGAAGGGCAAAACCGAATCATTTAAAATTCGAATCTGATTCAAATAATTTTTTTGCCTTGGATCAAATCACAAATTTTTTGTAAATAACAAATATCCCATTTTTATTTTTAACTATTATTGTGAAAATAAAGGATGTTGTCTCTTGCATTTATATATTATTTCTTATTGTATTTCTATATATCTTGTGTTTTAAAGCTAGTCAAAGAAATTTTAAAATTCGTACTTTTTTAGTTGGATCAAATCACAAATTTTTTTGTAAATAACAAATCACACTCCAAGTGAGCAACAATATTCATATTTTAGCGACGGAATATAATCGAGTTTGGTCAAATTTGACCAAATCGCCAATCCCTAGTCAGAAGGGATGGTACCCAACGCCCTCCATGTATCACTGGGTGGCTCCACGTTTTTTTGCTAAACACTTTTCAAGAACTTATCGTTCATTACCTTCTTGATCTGCTGTCTCTGGTTCTGGTGGTTCATCTGGTGGCATTGACAGCGGTCTTGGAGGAGCAGGAGGCATCTGAATAACAACAACAATAATAATAAAAATAAAAATAAAGAAAATCGAGATGAAAAATAAATATTTTGAATCAGACCGACCGCGACTTGGCGGCGCGATTCATCACTGACTTAAGGCCACAATACACGTGAAGTTGTCTTATCGATGTGTTGCATTACGTTTCTGGTAACAAAATAAAAACGGCAACACACACCGGCATTGCTTTATGTTAATCGTGTTGTAATGCCTACAAAGCACAAACGTAAAAAACGAAACGACCACCCTGTGCTAGCTTCCATAGCAAACCATTCTGTTTCAATGGAAGACGTAAGGAAATGCATGCAGAGCATTGCGCTTGCGTAAAACTCGAGGGTAAAATAAAACAAACCTAGAAAAAACGTAACCTACGCAAAACTGTAGTGCGACCTTTATATTTAGCAAAAAGTGGATGCGAAAATCACTGACAAAGCTAAATGGTGATTGCGCTAGAGGGCTAGGCCATAGAACACGCTTGCAACAAGGCGCAAATATGCGCAACGAAATAAGCAACGTTAGCTAGGCATAGCAAAACGTCGTTAGCGTTTGAAAGGTAAAAATGCATACGCAACTTTGTGTTAGCGTAAAACATGAGGTTAAAACAAAACAAACACAAAAAAATACAAACAAAGCAAATGTGTAATGCGGCCTTAATGATTACGTTTCGAATAATCGAATAAAAACGGCAATACACGCCTGATTTAATTTGCGTTAATCGTGTTCACATGCCTACAAAGCCCTAGCGTGCACGGCAAACCGTTGTTTCATTGGAAAACGTAAGTAAAAGCATGCAGAGCATTGCGCTTGTGTAAAACGCGAGGATAAAATAAAACAAACCAAAGAAAAACGCAACCTATACAAACGTGTATTGCGAGCTTTAAACCGTGTTTTTGGCTATTCGCTCACTGAAGATAAAAAATCCTATCCTGTCTTGTGAGCGATCTTATTCAAAATGCAATTAATATAAAAATACTCTTGTTGATCGTACCAATATATATTGATTTATTTTTGTCTAAACTCAGAAAAAATGATCAATTTTGACGAAACGGTCGCCTTGCACGACATGGAGGCTTAAATTAGTCTCTAAAGCATACCTGGGAAGGCATTGAGGGGGGTCTTCCGTTCGGCCAATCCTGCCTATAATCCGTTAAATTAATTTTCTTTTGTCTTAGTTTCACGGCAGGTTCGTTAGTTGACGTCATATATGTTGATGACGTCATGTCGGTCCCTTCAGATTCTGCGAGCTTTCGTTCAGCCTTTTTTCTTAGTGATTTGTACTTTGGCGGAGGAATGGGAGGCGTCGAGGACGGCATCTGGAACTAGAAATACAATTTAAAATTAAAAATAGATTTATCGGTCGAAAAATGAAATGATATTCGTACAATTAAAAAAGTGTGAGTCCGCTATATATAGTATATATAGGGGGCGCGATGGCCTAGTGGTTAAACATGTTGGCATCGCAGGTTGAACACCTCGGGTTCGAGCCCCGGCGAGTCCGGCTCGCTTATCCACGCCCACCACTCAACCCAGGGTGTAATAACTTGGGTAGGCTAAGCCGATAAGGAAAAGATCATATCTTTCCAGTAATTGTAACCCTGTCCGTCTATAAGTGGCCGCTCTAACAGGGCCTTGGACAGGGTGATCCACTCAAAAGAAGTGGCTGTAAAAAAAAATATCACATTCAGTGATGGACAAAACCGATTCATTTGAAAATCGAATCTGGTCCGGATAATTTCTTCGAATCGGATCGAATCATTAATTCCATATAAATAGCAAATATCCCATTTTACTATAATAAATTGTCTCTATTATGAGTTCATAGTCACGAATTACTAACATTAACATCAAAAACTTTACCAAATTCTATTGCATTCTGTCGTTGAAAAATGAAAATTGTAGTTTATCTAGGAATATTTTGTTCTCGTGAGCGATTCGTGATTGATTCGACTAATTTGTGCTTCGAATCGATTCGAATCTCCGAAAAAAATTCGCCCATCCCTAATCCCATAGTATTCTATGCCACCGATCTTTCTATGGCCGCCGATAACTCGGCGATAAATTTGGCTTTGCAAGTTGAAAGTCTCATATGCGACTCCCAGTTGTCCCGCTTGTAAACCCATGTCCAACGCCACACCCCAGGTTTAATAACCGGGGTAAACTTGGCCAAATAGGAAAGATAATACCTTTCCAACTGTATGGACTGTTTTTCTCTTGGGATGCAGTAATTTTTTTTATTGAAATTCACTTCGAGCAAGACTAGAAGCAGTGCCGAAAAGGAACCAACTTAACGGCCACTCAATAGCAAAAAAGCTACTAAAAGATGTAGTACAAGCAACTGCACTCTATGTGGAAAACATTCCAAACGGAAAAGAACTGCCATGGTAAAGTGCAGCGAGTGGTATCTACCCTGGCCATAAAACCATCTACCATTATATGCAGCTTTTTACCTTTGGTAACAGCAGGCTAGCTAGAAACTAAATCCAGATATTTCCCCCGACTTTACTCAGAGGGAATTTCAATTACATTCGAAAGTACAGCAGATTCATTTCAAATTACCATTGTATATCCTCCGATATTTTCCGATAATCTCCGATTGTTTCCGAAAGATTCCGTTAATTCCATATTCAAGCTTGCGAGTGATTGCGATCGATTTTGTGAAGTCAAAGGTTTGTATAAATATTCATGCTCCGTGACGTCATCACTTACGTCATCTTCTATTACTTCGATCGTTATAGTATCACCTAAGAGTGGTAAAGCGACGCATTAAAAGAAAAAGCCTTGGAATGAAATAAAAAAAATTTGGGGAGTGAAGGAATTAGCAAAAATCTGGGTCGGCAATGAGCAAATATATAGCGAATTCAGAATCGAATATTCGACTTTTTATTTATAGGGCTCTGGGCGAAATCGAATCATAAGAAATTCGAATTTGATTCGGATAATTTTTTCGAATCGATCCTAGTCACTAATTACATACAACAGCGGATGGACGGTTTTTACCATTGTAATTTTATCCATCTAAATCAAGAAATCTATATTAATATAAATTTGCTATTAGTGATGTGAACAAACCGTAAAAGGCAATTTCAATGCGCACTTTTATCTCTGAGCACAAAAAAAAATTACCCAAATCAAAAATATTTTTGGTGTTTCCTGCTTCAGATACGTGTATTTACTACACACGATCTGATATGACGTCACCTCTACCGTAATATTTCGTTGAGTTAAGACCGCAATACACGTGAAGTTGCCTGACCGATGCATGGCCTTGCATCTCGGGTAACAAAATAAAAACGAACGAACGGAAAATAAAACATTGCTCTGCGGTAATCGTATTCACATACCTACAAGGCTTAAACGAACGCAACGAAACGAGCACCCTCCGCCAGCTTGTATGGCGAACAATTCGGTTGCGTTGGAAAATGCATGGAACTGCGTGCAGAGCATTGCACTTGCGTAAAACGCCAGGATAAAATAAAACAAAACTAGAAAAAAAACGCAACCTACGCAAACGTGTAATGCGGCCTTAATTCTTTTCTGTCGCTCACGCAAATTATGACGTTAGAATCTGATCTCCTAAAATTTTCAACTTTCGGCCCTTTTTATGCCGTTTTACAGGCTAACATAGATGTCAAATCGCGTCATATAGTCCAACACTGCAATTCTCATTTTAATGCATCACAAGGATTTAATAATTGAACAAAAGTTCGCCGGCATGTTGCAGATATAATGACGTCAGAAAAATAGCAGATCCAGGTTTGGCACCTCGGCACATGCCCTCGAAGAACTTTTTTTTATATTTAAGGCCGAAAGCAGTACCTAAAGGAAACCAACTAACGGCCACTTCATAGCAAAGAGCTACTAAAAGATGTATTAACAGCAACTGCACACTAGGCGAAAAACATTTCAATTGGAACTAAACTGCTATGGTAAATAAAGTCCAGTGAGTGGTATCTGCCCTGGGCGATGGTGAAACCATCTATCTCTTCTTTATTCCTTTTAGTCGCCTCTTACGACACCAAGAAAATACGTTAGGACTACTCTGAATCCTGTATCTACAGGACTCAACTACTGTGGGTAAGTGTAATGTATAATTATTCTGATCAAAGACCCTTTTAGAAAATCTTCCCTGAAATCGCCACCACGCCAAAATATTCCAGCAAAATCATGCAATTAGTTCAAAGGTTCCATACGATTTCTAAACACTGCAATGACATACCACTGGTACAGCGATTCAAATTAAATAGTTATTATTTCATCACAAAGAATGTACAAAAACCTCAGCCAATCAGGAAGTAATTAAGACGCGGAATCCAACCGAGCTCAAACTGTTAAAAAGATCGCAGATTTAACGTATTTTCAACAGTTGTTAGTTTTTCTATTAATAAAAGAAATTGTTTGCAACATTACCATGCAAAGTAAACGTCACATATGGACCGCGCCTCGGCGACACAGTCCATCAGTGACGGTACTTTCACTCAAAAGTCCTTTCCAACAAATTTTAATAACACAAAAATTTGACACATTTTAGACGTTTTTTTTAACAGTGCGTGTGTGTGACGTAAGAATCCAAACAATAACAAAGCAAACGTCTTTTTTTCTGTTTGAAATGATTCCTTCAAATTAATTTTTGTGAGATCAAGCATGACCATGCTTGTTTTTTGTATACCAAACTGCCTATAATATAGCGATCATGTGTGGCCCATGTATGCTACCGAATCTATTATTGAATTCACGCAATGCAAAGATTTCGAAGACCGCCCACGGTAGCTATGAATCACGGTGTATGAGATAATGCTCAGTAAGATGAAACACTCTGCAATATATAAAATAATTACAATTTTTTTTTGCTTTGGTGCACAAAACCGCACCATTTTTCAAATACATCTAATTTTTTGATGAAGTTGTTCTAACCGCTAACATAGGGATGTAAATTTTAATATTTCGATTCGATTCCTTTCGAATCAATGATAATTCGAATCGATTCGATTAATTCGAATCTAATTTTGAGTAAATTTGTTGTGATTCTAATAAAATTAGGTTATGTATGCGATGTTCTGTCGTTATCGAATCTTGAAAGAAAATATATTAAAATTGTCAGGACATTTTGTGACTTTTTATGATAAATTTTATAGCATTTCGAGTTATATCGTTTCGAATCAATGGTAATTCAAATCGATTCGAAACTAATTTAAAGAAAATTCGTTGTGATTCTAATAAATTGTTTCGTGTGGTATGTGATGTTTTATCGTTATCGATCCTTGAAAGCAAATATTTTAAAATTGTCAGGACTTTTTGGTGACTTTTTATGATAAATTTTTGTCATTTTTTGTGCACAGTTACCAAATCAATACAAAGCAATTTCGTGTTTGTTCAGTGTTGCTAGGGTCAGACAAAACCGAATCATTTAGAATTCGAATCTGATTCGAATTACATTTCGAATCGGATCGAGTCGTAAATTCGATGAATATAACAAATATCCCATTTTAAACCATTAAAACTTGTCTCCATTCTAAAAATGAAGAAATTTGTAGTTTATAGTATATTTTCAATTCACACTAAGAAGAGCAATTTTCCTATTTTAACGACGAAATATAATCGATTTTGGCCAAATTTGACCAAAATCGACTGCATTTCGTCGTTAAAAATGAAAATCCCAGTTCATTTAACAAGTTTTAGTTCCACTACCTTTGAAAGTCTTTGCTTGAAAGAAACCAACTAACGGCCACTTAAAACCAAAGAGCTACTACAACTAGATATAGTATCAGCAACTGTACACTGAACGGAAAACATCCCAAATGGAACTGAACCGTTATTGTAAAGTGCCGTGAGTGGTATCTGCCCTGGGTGATGATAAATCCCCCTAACACTTTTTTGATTTCTTCTAGTCGCCTTACGACACGCAATAAATACGTTGAGACTATTAAAAAGTCTGTACCCACAAGGCAAGTAGTATTCGCTCTGGCTCTGGTTCAATACCTCGCTCGCTGTCTCTTCAATGTAAAATATTCACTCTATCCAAAGTTCTAACGTGCATAGATACTGACAAAAGAATTTCGAAATAGGTTCAGATCATGCGATTCGTATAAAGATATTCCAATATATAATATCTCGCGCTTCCCAATTCCAACAACAATTTTATTTGGACTCTTCGAACTAATTTTTTTACACCCGCTTCTTGGAGTGGATCACCCTGCCCAAGGCCCTTTACCAACGGCCACTTATAGACGGGCAGGGTTAGAACTGCTCAAAAGTTGAAATGTTGTACGGCCAAGTCTGCCCAAATTATTACACCCAGGGTTGAGTGGCGGGCATAGATTAACGAGCCGGACTCGCCGGAAATCGAACCCGATATTTTCAACCTGCGATGCCAACATGTTAGGCCATCGAACCCATTTACCCGAAAATCGCGCTAACACACGCAGCATAACAAACACATAACAAGAGCGGGAAAATCAGCAAAACTCAAAAGGAAAGTTTGAAAACATAAGACGTTGGACGCACATGCGCCAATTCGACAGGCAAGCACTAACGAAAAGGCACAGGATTTGCACAAAATGAATATAAACCGTCGCCGCTATTTCTGATGAAATTTACACATTTATTTACAGAAATAAATTTGTGTAAGTGTGAAGCAAGACTTTGAACCTCTCTAGTTAGTCATAGTTACTCTTGCTACTGTATCGTTGCATGTACTGTATACGGATCCGCAAACACAAAGGCAAAGAGGAAGGATAAGTAGTTAGTCCACGTCCCCCAAACCAATAACTTAAAAGTTTAAAAACATGAGACGTTGAACGTACATGCGCCAGTTCACCAGGCAAGCACTCACAAAAGGCATAGTCTATGCCCAAAATGAACATAAACGGTCGCCGCCATTTCTGATGAAGTTGGAATACAACCGTCCTTCTACTTAAAGCACAGTTGCTAACAGCCTGCCCTCGTCTTTAATTTCCAACGTGCACAAACTTTAACAGGTGCATTTCCAAATAAATGTTTTGATCGTGCGATCGAACGACTATTCCCTTGGTAGCGTCGGTAATCAAACAAACTTAAAATCGAATCCGAGCCCGAAATACATATTATTTTGCCAATCCTAAACCAAAGATGGATCACGCCTGGGAGGCGCGATTCATCTGTGGCTCATGCTTGGCAAATCATGTTCGTAACAAATTTTTCTGAATGAAAAAATGTAAACAAGCACAAGTTACATACAGGCAAGGACTCGGGATGTTAAAGTTCGACGCGATTGGCGAATGGCACCTAACGTATTTACTCGATTGTAAGCCGCGGCTTATAAAGTTTTTTTTCATCATGTTAGCGGCCTTAATTCAAAGGCGGCTTACATGTTTTCTTTGCGATGCCGATACTA
Organism: Styela plicata; assembly: GCA_963675895.2. Classification (NCBI taxonomy): domain Eukaryota; kingdom Metazoa; phylum Chordata; class Ascidiacea; order Stolidobranchia; family Styelidae; genus Styela; species Styela plicata. The sequence goes on along the minus strand of OZ023139.1, from coordinate 26,714,966 downwards.
TGTCTAAACTTTATCGGTCAGCTTTATCAGTAATCAACACATCTAGGCACCGGTACAGTACGCCTTATATTCAAGGGCGACTTACATTGAATTTTTAACACTATCACATGCGGCTTACATTCGAAGGCGGCTTACATGTTTTCTTTGCGATGCCGATACTCTGTCTAAACTTTATCGGTCAGCTTTATCAGTCATAAACCCATATTGGCACCGGCACAGTACCGGTATATGCGCCTTACATTCAATTTTTAACACTATCACATGCGGCTTACAATCAAGTAAATACGGTACTTAGCATAAGATACTTTGACAGAATCTTTACAATCGGAATGGATGGACAGAGACGAGGAATCCACAAATAATATATAAAATTAAACAATGAATCCACACCAGTCAGATATTGCTAGCTGGTTGCTAAGAGCGAATGCATAAACATGTAACTCGGAAACCAAATATTTTTGCGACGCACGGGGGTTCGCGTCATTTTTACGGCTTCCTTACCCAAACATGTTCATGGACAGGAAAGTTGGTAAAATGTTAGAAAAACCTCTAACCCCTACTTAAGGCCACAATACACGTGAAGATGTCTTACCGATGTGTTTGTTGCATTACGTTTCAGGTAACAAGATAAAAACAGCAATACACGCCTGCATTGCTTTGCGTTGATCCTGTTCACATGCCTGCAGAGCACAAACGCACTCAACGAAACGAGCACATTTCGGTTGCTTGCATAGCAAACCGTTCTGTTTCTTTTGAAAACGCAAGTAAATGCATGCAGAGCATTGCACTTGCCTAAAACACAAGGGTAAAATGAAACAAATCCCCAAAAAAGCAACCTACGCAAAGGCGGCCTTTAAAACTGGTATCTGCCCGAGAGGTCGTAGTTCGCCATATTTTTGAGCCGTATTATGAACTTTCCTCTTCTGCAGTATGAAACGCTTGGTTGAACACTGACTCGAGGCTAGTCAGGCGCGCGTAAATTTGATCATCGTATCTTTGCTATGGTTATTTTATTGAAGTCCACTCTGAACAAGGCCAGAAGCAGTGCCTAAAAGGAACCAACCAACGGGCCCTCAATAGCAAAGAGCTACTGAAAGATGCAATTGAATTGTGGTATCTTGCCTCGGTGATGGCAAAACCTTACGGTTGTTGGGTACAAGCCCCCTGGTAGGTTCACTGGCAGGCCATAGCAAATAATTCGAAAAAAAAACTAAAAAAAGAGAGTATATTTATATATATATAATAAAATATCATCTCATTTCTCGATATTCATCTCCTTTCAACTGACAATACCTTACAATAAACTTAATTTCCTGCACACGCGAGTTTGAAATATTTGACCTACAAATCAATACATCGAATATATTGACTTAAGGATTAGACAGCGCAAGTAAACATTCTGAACAAGGAACGCGGCTTGAGCGTGGTTAAAGAAAATTCGATTCGTTATGATATGATTTAACTTTAGGTTTAAAAACAAGAAGTGTATCCATCTGAAAATTTTATTTAAATTATTTTATTCAATACGAGCATCACATGAACCGCGCCACGACGGCGCGATCCCTTAGTGACTCATATTTAGGGCTGGGCAAAACCGAACCATTCGGAATTCGTATCTGATTCGAATAATTTTTTCGAATCGGATCGAATCGTTGATTTCATAAAAATAACAAATATCCTATTTTCACTATTACAATTTTAGTCTCACAAGCCCTTCTCCTAGGATTAGACAGCGTAAGCAAACATCTTGAACACGGAACGCGGCTTCACCGTGGTTTAAGAAAATTCGATTCGGTATAATATGATTTGACTTTAAGTTTAAAAACAAAATGTGTATCCATTCGTAAATTCATTTTGATCAATATGAGCAACACATAGACCGTCGCGGAGCGATCCATTAGACTCATACTTAACAAAAGGGTGCTTGGCTGACGGGTTAGATCAGTCGATTACGGCTGTAGGAATACGCTGGCATCACTAACATCCTGGGTTCAAAAATGTAAGCTTGCGTTAGAACATAGTTCAACTTTTTCAGACAAAATTGAAGTGATTTTGATCTTGTGCACTGTAAAAAATTTTTACTGGTATTTGACCTGGCACCAAAAAAACGGTGAAATACCAGTAATAATCACTGGTCAAAGCACAGTGAAATAACCCTTCAAAAGTCTGTAATTTTACAAAATCTAACAGTAAAATCACAAACAATGATAGTAATTTTACTCCTAGACAACCATGAAATTTACTCAGTCGGTCAGTATTTTTGCTGGTACATAAAAGTAAATTTACTAGTCTTGTCAAGTGATTTCACTGGTTATTGGAGAGTATTTTTACCGATTTTCCACCAGCGTTTTTACTGGTATAAGACTGTAATTTTGCTATAAACCCTAGTTATTTTACTGCTAGTAATGGAGTGAAAATACTGTTTGGAAGCAAGTGATTTTGCTGGTAAGCTCCAGTAAATTTAACGACGGAATACCTGTAAAATTACTGAAAAATCACAGGCACCAAAAAAACGGCAAAACCCCAGTAAAAATACATCCTCTGCCACAGTAAATTCATCTGTTTTAAAATGAAAATCACTGAATAAAGCACAGCACTTAGACTATGTTCTACCGAAGGCTTACAATAAACTTATATTTCTGTAGAATTAGAACATGATATTTTTGCATATTCGCTTGATATTATCTCATTCGTGTATCCTTGTAAATTCTCCCACAGGATTCAGGATTTCCAGGATGTCAAGGAAACAAGGAGGAATGATATGTAGTTCATTGCAATATATCAACGAATCGTATAAAACAATACATCACGTATATTGACTTAGGGACTAAATATGTTTTATTTGAAGGCACGCCTAAATATTTTGAACGAGGAAGTATTTTGTGAATTATGATCCACAAAAGAAAAAGTTCAAACGTGTGTTGCAGGTTTAACGCTTACCCAAGTCCGAGTCGTCTTCATCTTCATTCTGCGTTGTTGGATCATAATAAACTCCTTCGTCCTCTTCTTGTGATGTCACTGATGGGGCCTATAAATACAGTAGGAGTTCTTAACTGAAGTTACATTGATTCTTCGTAAAAGCGAATTTGAAAGGAAATCGTGTGATGACTGTGGGTAGGGCTGGGGAAAACCGAATCATTCGGAATTCGAATTTGATTCGAATAATTTTTTTGAATCTGATCGAATCACTAACTCCATGTAAAAACTAATATCCTATTACTACAACTACAACGTGTCTCCATTTTTTTTTATAATATATAGTTTATAGTGTATTTGCAATTCACACTACTAAGAGTACCAATTATCGCATTTTGTCGTTAAAAATGAAATTTTTACGTTATTTAGCAAGTTTTTGTTCCTATAAACGATTCATGACAGATTCGAATCCCCGAATTGAATTGAATCGCTCAATGAAAAGCCCTGGTACTCGGGATATAGTTGAACTGGTGATGGCAATCGAGTTTTAACTAGATTTCCCCCAGGAAACTAGGTAAAGTAGTATTAGGTAACCTGGTTTCACTTTTAAAACTAGATAGTATCTAGATCGAAAAACAAGTAAACTAGGTGATAAGGTAAGCTACAGTTTCTAGTTTTTTATTTTTTATTTTATAGCCATTACTTGGAGTAGATCACCCAGCCCAAGGCCCTGTACCAGCGGTCACTTATACACAGACAGGGTTTGAATTGCCGTAAAGATATGATCTTTTCCTGTTTGGCTCAACCTACCCAAGTTATCACACCTTGGGTGAGTGGGGGGCATGGATTAACGACCCGGACTCGCCGGGATTCGCGAACCTGAGATCTTCAACCTGCGACGCCAACATGTTTAACCACCAGGCCATCGCGCCCACAATAAATATTAAACTCATTTTAAAGATTTTGGAATCAGCTACTGTTATCAGTTTATTTACAATGTTTAAACTCACTCACTTTGATTTCTGGGAACATAGAAATCGGCCTTTTCGGGCTCACATCTGGCATCAGAGGAGATTTCCTAGGTGACGTCATCATGACGGCAGAGTGCGTCATATGCCTTGCAGAATACATGTTGGTTGGTGACATTCTTCCAGAAGATGGCGTCATTGGTCTTTGTAACGTCGGTGTCAAATGCTTGCTTGGTGACGTCAACACTTTACTAGGCGACTGCGGCACTCCTGGACTAGAGAGTTTGCTCTTAACCGCTTTTGTGAGTTTTCCAAACTTTTTGAATTTCTTCCCTTTTGATTTCTTACCGATATGGGCTGGGGATTGTTCTTCGGAGGATGAACTTATGGAGCGAGGACTGTCTGTTGATATCCGAGGGCTGTTAAAAGTATTGAAAGAGTAATTTTTATTTAGCTGATTGGCCGATTCCACCTTCGTGATTTATATTGCAATACCGAGTACTTTATTAAATATGTTTTATGTCTTTTTATATCCACGTACTTTTGTTTTCATTATTATTGCGCCCACGTATGTTTGCGCGTACTTTGTTTCCGGTGTATCGGTTATAAAAATTCAGAAATCACCGATACATTGGGCCTGCTTTATTTTACTTTATTTCTCGGTAATTTTACTTACAGATTTCAAAATGAATTTATCAAAAGTTTTTGCTCGGCTGATTATGAGCTGCTGATGGTACGCGACGGATAGATCCATTAACAGTCAATGCTTCCTAATCAGAATATTAGTATGATGAGCCGCGCCGACACGGGGGTATTTAGCACCTTGAAAAGGAAGGGAGGGCAAGTTTGGAACATTTTTTTGGAGTGAAACTATGACGTCATAATCGGCGCTGCACGCGGCCAATTTTTTTTCGAAAAATAGGGTTTTTATTTTATGACATAATAAAAAATGTGCCAAATCGCGGTGGAGGCGCTGAAAATGGGCTTAAAATGGGCTAATCATGTGTTATCAGTACTACGCCGAAGGCACGCCAAAAATTTGAGGTAGTGGATAAGCGTTTGCCCTCTTTCTAATAAATACGCATATGTTCTAAAATTAGAACATTTTACTGTTTAAATAATGTGATTGTTTGATAATTGGTTTAATGATGATGTAAGAAAAAATATAACCTTTGCGGTGCTTCGTCAGTTTCCAAGGTCAGTTTCCCCAAATATTCTTTATCACCTTTGACTATGATTAGCGTTCTCTCATTGGGTAGAAGATTATCCTTTGTGGTGTCATTCAATGTTTCAAATGCCATGTAGTTTCCTTCTTCAAAAGTTACAGAAACGTCCGAATAGTTTCGTGGACGTCCGCTTTCGTATGACGTTTCGGAGACGTCCGAGTAGTTTCCTGATATTCTCGATCCACTGGAGTGACTATGAGTAGATTTAAATGAAGATTCTCGTGAGTTTCCAAATTCCGGTGTTAATGCAGAGCCTGGAGGAGTATCGATTTTAGTGGAAAGCTGCAAATAAAAAAAATTTGATTACTAACGTAGGATAATAGAACTGAACTTACTGAAATTTTGGTGTCTTGTTAGTAGAACTGGGTAATTCGATTCGGTTATTCGAAGCGCAGATTTTTCAAATCGGTCGCAGGAGCAAAAACATGCTAAATGAAGTGCATTTTTATTAGCAAAAAGCTACTGATTTTGGTCAAATTTGACCAAAGTCGGTTGTATTTCGTCGTCGAAATGAAAATACATCGCTTTCAAGTCAGTTTATGCTAATATTCGTAACAGTATATTTCCTAATCATCATAATGTCATGGGAAATATCATGGGATATATGTTATTTTTATGAAATCAACGATCCGATTCGAAGAAATTATTCGAATCAGATTCGAATTCCAAATGATTCGATTTTGCCGAGCACTACTCATCAGAATTGCTTTGCCCCATTCATGTCCTGGTGCGTTTGTAGATTTTCTAAGTAAATTGGGTTTTGATCTCGTAGATTCAACAAAAAAGCCATCAGCGAATCAAACTTAAAAATATGTTCTTCAAAACATTTTCATAACAAGACCATCTTTGATTTGAAATAAAATTTTAATAAAGAATCAAATATACAATAAATATATATATATATATATATATATACAATATATATTGTATATATATATATACAATAAATGCAACATAGCATTTACCTCCGGATAGCCGGACTTTTCATCCAAAACCGATAGACTCGGACTTTTCCATCCCTGACCTGAAATAGAAAACAAATGGTCGACAAATATCATATATATTTTCGAAACGGATTATGAAACAAGATTTCGTTAAAATTACAAAGTTTTTTTTTTAGATCTTTCGGTGTTGACGACATTTTTTGTTTCTTCTGGTCTGGACTTCTGGTTTGGACTACGGGTGTTGATGGAACGCACCGCGAAGGTACAGTCCATAATTGGCATAAATCTCATAACTATGGCGTTTTTAACTTTGGAAATATGCATTTACTACAAATGACAAGTAAAATTACTGTACTTTTGTTACAGTGTAGTTATTTACTGGGGTGAACTTCATACAGAAAACTCGTTAAAAGTTAAAGTAGGTAAATCCGATATCAGCGAAATTTGGTAAAGATATTTTGAAAATAAACTAGGTATACTAATTTACCTAAAGTTACCGACAGTAGGGCTGGACAATTCGACTCGAATCGATTCGAAGTACAGAATATTCGAATCTATTGTGAATCGGTCATAGGAACAAAAGCATGCTAAATGAAATGCATTTTTTTTCATTTTTAACGACAAAATGCGACCAAAATCGGTTGTATTTTGTCGCTACAATAAAAATACATCGCTTTCACATCAGTTTATGCTAATGTTTGTGACTGCATATTTGCTAATCATTATTATGGGAGATTATAAATATTAGTAAAAGTAAAAATGGGATATTTGTTATTTTTATGAAATCAACGATTCGATCCGATTCGAAAAAACTATTCGAATCAGATTCGAATTCCAAATGATTCGGTTTTGACCAGTTCTAATCGGAACTTATTCAAAACTAAATTACCTTCGCCAGCTAGAAATAAATTATCGCCCAGAGATTGACTTCTTTTAAACACGCTCGTCGTTTTTACTACGTCATCATTGTTGATAACGTCATCTGGTGATGATGGTAACAGTGTGGACATGTCTACCATAGTGCGCATGCGCGGATCTTTTACTGTCTGACGTAATTTTTTCCAGCGTGAATTTATTTCCTCTGGTGCAATAATGGGTCTGTCCGTACTTTCGTCTGTTTCCAATATTGTCCCCGGGGCTTCGTATATTGACCTGAAAATGAACAAAGAAGATACAAAATTCATGGATTCAGCCCACCGAAACCAAGCATTTTTATCGAAATTTACACTCTGAGCATGGCCTAGCCCTGTAGATACGGGCTTTAGAATAGTTCTAACGTACTTCCTGCGTGTCGTAAGAGGCGACTAAAAGGAAGCAAAGAACTGATAGATGGTTTTACCATTGTCCAGGGCAGATACCACTCACTGCACTTCACCATGGAGGTTCAGTTCCGTTTGAGATGTTTTCCGTTTAGAGTGCAGGGGCTGGTACTACATTTTTAGTAGCTCTCAACTTTCAAGTGGCCGTTTGTTGGTTCCTTTCAGGCAGTGCTTCCGACCTTGCTCAGTGTGAAATTTAATAAAAAAAATAAAATAAAAAAGGCGGGAGCACTGCCTAAAAGGGACCAACTAACGGCCACTTAATAGCAAAGATCTACGACAAGATGTAGTACCAGAAACTGCAATTTTAACTAAAATAATCCCAATGGGAACTGAACCGCCATGATAAAGTGCAGTGAGTGGTACCTGCCCAATTCCAGGTAAAAGTACCTAGTTTACCTAGCATACTTAGTACATCAAGTTAAATTTCAAGGTACTGTTTCAAGAAAATATATATTAGCCTACATTGTTTAATTTTTACCGAGTTTTCTGTTTGATATTTTACCTGGTAACTTTACTGGGTTAAATAGGTATATTTAACTATTACATAGGTGCGCCGTTGGAAAACATAGTATATATTCATATTTTCATTTTAAAAAAGGTTTCAAACTGGACTATTCGAAAATTTTAACCTTCAAATCTATTAAAATGCCTTAAATGCAGCCAAACGACAATTACCGGGTTTACCTGGTTCTTAATCTGGGTTCTAACTAGTTTTAAAAGTGGAACTAGGTTACCTATTAATACTTCACCTAGTTCAGGAAAATGCTTGTTTGCCATCACCAATCTGCACGAGAGGTCGTGGTTCGCCATATTACTATCCTGTATTCTCGGCTTTTCTCTGCCGTAGGATAAAAAATGAAATTCTATCCTTTGTTAAATCATACACTGTAACAAAAGTACTGTAAATTTACCGGTCATTTGCAGTAATTGCATATTTTCAAAGTTGAAAAAACGCCATGTTGATGAGATTTATGCCAATTATGGGCTGTTGATGGACTGCACCTTCGCGGTACGTTCCATCGACACCCTCTAGTTGGCCCAAAAGTCAATTTTAAGTTTTTTTCAATATCGCCAATAGGTGAACTTATTGTCAAAGACCAGTAATTTTGTTGCATTTTTTGTTACTGTGTGAACAATTATGCTCACTTGTTTTCATGTCCCGGCTGCTTTCGTCCATCGTCTGGGAACAGCGGCTTATTGTTGGGTATACCCGAATATAGCGCGGTTTCTGACAAACATTTTGGGATGCCCAGAGGTCTTGGACACGCTAAAGGTCTGTTAGTAGGTATATCCGTGTATATTGCTGTTTCCGAAGCACACGGTATTAGATTAGGTAGACTTTTTCGGCCTGGGGAGGAGGGTTTTGGTTTTGGTGCTGTATCGTAGGTCGTTGTTTCACATTGTTCCAAAGCGTTTGGAGGGCTTGTCCTCGCCGTTGGTGTTGGTTTGTTCCTCGGAAGATCAGGACTAGATTTCGATTCTGCTTGGGTATCCCCGCTTGCACGGTTGTCGATTTCTTGTGACTTCTTTGCATCCGCAAGACGGTGGTACGGAGATCCTTGTTTTGTCGATAATGAGGCCTGGAAAAGTGATTACAATGGTGCTTTGTATGTGTGATCTGGTATAGTTTTAAATGATTATGTTAGCCAGTCAGCAAAGCTATTTACAAGTCGCTTAAACACTTTTATATATAACAGAGGGCACCCAAAGGCTTACGCTCTATCCTTTTGCCAGCAAAGGTCTTTCAGTCTGATTATTTAAAAATGATCGGGGGTTATAATGCGTTTCCACTGACCAAACCAAATCGTGGGAACAATGAAAAAACAGATTTTCTTACCTCTTTCGTGACACCTTCCGGTTTTTCTGATGGCGAAAATTTGTTCTTCTGTGGAGAAGGTGGCACAACCTTACTGAGATTCAATGCTTTTATTCGATCCTGCAGAGATAAGCCGTTGCCAGATTCCATGGTTCTTTTTCTAGTATTAGTATCAACGATTAGAAAGGATATTTAAGAGGCTGGATCAGAAACAAATATATGTTGAAGCTTTTTATTTCGATTTTCTTAAAAAAGATTTGCTCCGATGTACGAAGCTCCGATGTTTTAGTTTCTTAGAAACCCGTTTGACCTACGCATCACTAACGTCCTGGGTACCGTGTGGGATGATTATATGTTAGAAAATTGCTTAATATCTCGCCGGCGCACTGTGGTTCACGTAGCCGAACGTTTCGGCCTCCTCCACCAAACATGCACAGAAAAATCTGTAAACGGTTAAGCTAAAATCTCATCCCGACTTGGAACTAATATCTACACGACAGGACGTGGTTCACAGTAATATGGTTAAGCCGTATTTTTGGCTTTCACCTACCGCAGGATAAAAATGAAATCCTATCGTAAAAGCTTCGACGGACAGGTACCATTGAAATATATATGTAGAACACATATAGTGAAGTCACATCGCCAGTGTAGATATAAAAACAACAACGCTTATCCTGGCGAACCAGTGACCCGCGGAGAAATGCTTGAAGACCTCGGGTTCGAGCCCTGGCGAGACCGGCTCGCTTATCCACGCCCTCCACTCAACCCAGGGTGTAATAACTTGGGTAGGCTAAGCCGAACAGGAAAAGATCATATCTTTCCAGTAATTGTAACCCTGTCCGCCTATAAGTGGCCGCTGTTACAGGGCCTTGGACAGGGTGACCCACACAAAAAAGTGGCTATAAAAAAAAAATGCGGCGGTGACAAGCTCGCCCCAATGACCAAAATTCCACCAATACCGCAGAGGTATCATTGACACACCCATTTCAAGACAAATCCCCCAGCAATGGAAGACCGATAAGCCAAAGTGAGCTAGACTTATTAGCGCCGCACCGAAAAAAAGCGATTGACGCTAACTATTTACAATGGATAAAATATTTTGGAGTATGACCGTAGGCATACATCACCAAGTATCTATATATATATATATATATTAGGGTGCTCGGTTAGCTCAATCGGTAAAGCGTTGGGAATACGCTTCGTGCTACGCATCTCTGATCGTCGTTACGCAGGTTTGAATCCCGTGGGGGATGATGATTATATGCGAGAGGTTTGCTGGACGCCTCGCAGGCACTGCTAAAAGTTACTGTGCTGTTGCAAGCAGATTAATTTTGAGTGGTAAATATCTCGAAATAACTGAACCGCATTTTAGTGATATCCACCGTGGACAAACAAAAAATTATTCGAATCAGATTTGAATTCCAAATGATTCGGCTTTGTCCAGCCCGATCACTGTCTCTCTCTATATATTATACGTATTATTCTACCTTGACAAAAACGTAATTCCAACAATAAAAAAGTTACTCAGAATTGCGTAAAACAACACACACGTCATATACATCCCGATGTAGAAAGGAAATATCAGCAAAATAGGGCTAATGTAAAAAATGCGTATAATTCATTTGCATTCATGAGTAATTTAATCGCCTTGAGGGACATGTTATATCTCAGTACTGAACCGTTATAATAAAGTGCAGTGAGTCATATCTTCTCTGGGTGATGGTAAAACCATTCACCAATATTTCAAGTGTTTATCGCTGCATGCTTCACTGATGGGATCTGATATTAAAAGTATGATTATTTTTCAACGCCACTTCTTGGAGTGGATCACCCTGACCAAGGCCCAGTACCACTTATAGACGGACACGTTTATGGTTTTTGGGACGATATTTTTTCATTTACAGCCACTTCTTAGAGTGGATCACCCTGTACAAGGCCCTGTAACAGCGGCCACTTATAGACGGACAGGGTTACAATTACTGAAACGATCTGATCTTTCCTGTTCGGCTTCACCTACCCAAGTTACCCATGGATTAATGAATCTAACTCGAACCAGAGATATTTAACCCGCGATGTCAATATGTTAACCGCGAGTCCATCCCGCCCGAAACATGGCTTAAAACCCCATGCGGCGGGGGACAATATGAAGAAAAATATCAAATAAACATCACTATTATTCTGATAGTTATGGTATAAATAAATATATCCTACGTAGATTTGTTGTGATTCACCCGGATAGAAGTTTTGTTTTTTATTATTTTAAATCGTGACGTAGTGGGAAGGTACGTGCAATAAAAATACACTAAAAAATTGCATTAAAATTAAAGGTAAAAATTAACTGGCGTTTCATATACTTTCGATATTGGTATTTTTTGACCCTGCATGCGAAAAAACGGTTAGATTTTACACTTTTTGAAAAAATTCTCCCATTTTATTTCGATAAGCAAGAACATGTGATGGACCGTGTCTTGGCAACCCGATTCTAATTCAAACAATTTTTTCGAATCGGATCGACTCATTAATTTCCTGTAAATAACAAATATCCCAATATTAATATTACAACTTATCTCCATTGTGAAAATCAAGAAATTAATAGTTTGAACTATACTTTCAATTCCCACTACATGTTTAAGAGCAACAATTTTTATATTTTAACGACATAATATAATCGATTTTGGTCAAATTTGACCAAAATCGAATATATTCTGTCGTTAAAAATGAATATTCTAATTTACTAAGCAAGTTTTTGTTCCTATGAGCGATTCACGACTGATTCGAATAAATTGTGCTACGAATCGATTCGAATCACCGAATCGAATTGCCCAGCCCAACCCGATCCGTGAGGGATTTGTACTTAAAAAAGGGATATCTTTCTTTGGTCGATTATAACTATCATTTTTTTTTTAATTGAATCGTATTTTATGTAAATTCTGAAGGATTCATCTTGGAATGATACGATTCGGCATTCGTTTCGAACAGAAATATATTCCAAAGCAACGACTACTCCCTTTCAATTAATTTCGTTCCCCCAGGAAGTCCCAAATGATGGAAATAAGAACGTTACATCAGCCAGAAAAAGACGTCAGGTGCAGGGCTGTACAAAATCGAATCATTAAAAATTCGAATCTGATTCGAATATATAAATATATCCTCTAATATATATTTTTCGCGGCGCGTTCCATAAACACCCCATATTTGGCCAGAAAAATTAATTTTGACCTTTTCCATGACCGCCAAGTAAAATTACTTTTAAAATCCAGTGCTTTTGTTGCATTTTTTACAGTGTAGTTCTTTTTAGGCGATACTTGCTGAGAGCGAGATTCAATAAAAAAAGGCCACACTTTTGAAATTAATCCTACAGACTATGGTATGATAATGGCAACCAGTTATCTCTTTAACTAGCTAAAGTAAAACAAATGCATCATAAAACTAGGCAAAGCAGTTCTAGCTAACCTAGCTTCACATCCAAAACTACAGACTATGGTATGGAAATGGCAACTAGTTACCTCTTTAAACTAGCTAAAGTAAAACAAATGCATCATAAAACCAGGCAAAGCACTACCAGGTAACCTAGCTTCACATCCAAAACTAAGTAGTACCTTGATGATAACCAGGTAAACTAGGTAATCGTTGCCTGACAGTCAATTTTGAGATTAAAATTCTCAAATAGTCTATTTTGAAAGCCCTTTTTATATGGAAAATATAATTTACCTAATTTTTCTGAACAATTAACATTAACTAAATTTATCTTTTTTTACCTGGTAATTTACTTCAAATAGAAAACTCGGTAACCTAGGTATACTAGTTAAACTTGGTATCTTTACTTAAAATTGCCAACACTACTGCAGCCATTCTGAATTTCTGCATACTACGCAAACTTTACTTTATCCGACTGTTTCATCACAGACCTAAAATTATAAAGTGTTGTGTGACGTCATAAGAAGCGTCCAGGAAACGTTGTGACTCAATAATATCGTATATATGTTTATCTTTATTACTGAATAAAGACCCGATAATGCTTTAAAAATTTGCTGATGTATTATTTTAACCAAACCGGAAAAGTTGTATTATCGAGCATGTGTCAGAGATGAACCATGAACCTTAGGCGCGATCCCTCTCTGGCCATGCATGAAAAAGTATACAGACTGATGTTATATATACTGTAATTAAAATACAGTAAAATCGTTACTTTCTGACAGTAATTTATTTATTTTTTTATTTATAGCCTTTTCTTAGAGTAGATTGCCCTGTAACAGCGACCACTTATAGACAGGCAGGGTTACAGTCACTGGAAAGATATGATCCGAACCCAAGTCATTACACTCTATGTTGAGTGGTGGGCATGGATAAATCTTCAACCTCCAATGCCAACATGTTTACCCACTAGGCTATCGCGCCTTATCTTGGGATATCGAAATAAAACTATACATTTCATTTTTTAGTCAATTATAGGAGGTTGCCCGACGAGGTACGGCCTAGTGTTGGCAATTCTAGATAGAAATATACGAGTTTACCTAGTATACTTCGTTCACCGAGTTTATTTTGAAAGTACTTTTCCCTAGTTTCACGGATATCAGATGTATCTAATTTAACTTTTATCGAGTTTCCTGTTTGAAGTATTGCCAAGTTAATTTACTTGTTAAAGTTGGTAATTTTACTTAATTTTAACTATGTATTTGAACAAGTTAACTAGGCACCTAGTATGGAAAGTAGGTAAATTATATATCCATTGCACTGTAACAAAAATGCAAAAAAATCACTGGTCTTTGACAGTAATTTTACTCGGCGGTATTGAAAAAAATTCAAAATAAGACTTTTTTGGCCAAATATGAGGTGTTGATGGAAGGCACCGCGAAGGTGCGGTCCATCAACAGCCCATATTTGGCATAAATATCATCAACATGGCCTTTTTTTTTACTTTGGAAATATGCAATTACTGCAAATGACCAGTAAATTTACTGTACTTTTGTTACAGTGTGCGAAAATGTAACAGCGGACACTTATATACGGACAGGGCTACAAGTACTGGGAAAAGATATCAACTTTTCCTGTTCGGCTTAGCCTACCCAAGTTATTACACCCTGGGTTGAGTGGTGGGCATAGATAAGAGAGCTGGACTCGCCGGGGCTCGAACCCGAGATCTTCAACCTGCGATGCCAACATGTTTAACCACTAGGCCATCGCGCCCACAAAATACATCAAAACGAAGATTACCTAGTTAACCTGATTTTTTATCCAGGTACTAACTATAGTTTTAAAAACGAAACTAGCTTACCTAGTAATATTTTACCTGGTTTTAAGATGAATAATTTAGCTAGTTCAACTAAAAACTAGGTTGCCAGCAGCTTATTCCTTGCAAAAATCTAAATCATTGGACTAATAGAATACTATTGAAATTATACAATTACTTGTAAACAGACGGTGAATTAGGTGGAGTTTTTTCACAGTGTATGAAATAAATTCAATTCAATTAAATTTTGTTTGTTTAGTTCGCCCTCTGATCCGTTAAGAATTTAATGTTTTTATTTCATTGAAATTCACTATAAATGGCGCATTGCGTGTTTGCGTAGGTTGTAGGTTTTTTGAGTTGCTTTCTTAACCTTCTTCTATAGCCATGGCCATGCACGAATAAAATGAGCAAAAATATATTAAGATAAAACTGCATTCTCGATTCAGAATAGGTGCCTGCAATAGAGATCGTGGTGTATAAGGCTGGGCAGAACCGAATCATTTGGAATTCGTATCTGATTCGAATGTTTTATCGAATCAGATCAAATCACTAATTCTATATAAATAACAAATAACCCAGTTTTACCAACTTTTCACCATTGTGAAAATCAAAAAATTTAAAAGTTGATAGTGTATATTTTCAATTTGCACTCTATGTCTAAGAGCATGAGTTTTCATATCTTAACGACAAAATATAATCGACTTTGGTTCACGTGAATTTTTTTTTACCTACCTATGAACGATTCTCGATTCTAATCACCGAATCAAATTGCCCAGCCCTACTTGACACGCACCCCTCCCCACCACCCCAGATCGTTTCTTCTGATATTACCAAATTTCCCGCTACATACTTTTTTTATAACCACTCTTTTTTGACGCCCTTGTAAGGTCTTGTACCAGCGGCCATGTAAAGACGGACAGGGTTCTGTATAGTTCCAGGTTTCCGGAAAGATGCTGATTCTTGGACTTACCGTAAAAAAAAACACAAATATTTCACATATTTTTTTAATAATTCACTCAACATAATATTAACATTAAAATTCCACGTAAATTTGATGATATTTTTCATGAAATATGATTTATTTACCCAAAATGCATCTATCTTTGGTAACATGTCGCCCGAAGGCATTAATATAGATACTTATATGCCATGAAAAACTAGGTAAAACTAACTCAAATTTTAGTGTAAACCTATTCGGTAATTTGTCAAAATTTTGATACCAGGTTTTCTCTGGTCCATGTATGAAATGCTGATAGAACGCACCAAACGGTGCGTTTCATCAGCAGCTCATACTTGGACCGTAGATGAATGTTTTTTGCTACTTTTGGATAAGTGATTACCGTTAAAATGCAGTAATTTTTACGAATTTTTGGCAGGAAAACGTGTTCTTATATGCGATATTTACCAATTTCGTCATGAAATTTACTTGGGTTATAATGCAAGATCGCGATATGCGGACGAAATTTGAGCGTTTTGCGTTCGGTGTGGCAGAGAAAGTTAGTTTATAATGACGTAGTTTTTATTTTTTCATTGAAATTCACTCTGAGAAAGTCTGGAAGTGGTGTCTAAAAGGAACCAACTAACGGCCACTTAATAGCAAAGAGCTACTAAAAAATTCCGTACCAGAAACTGCACTCTAAACGGAAAATATCCCAAACAGAACTGAACCGCCATGATAAAATGCAGTGATCGCTGTCTTCCCTGGTCGAAGGTAATTCCATCTATCATTTATTTTCTTCCTTTTTGTCGCCTCTCACGACACGCAGGAATTACATTAGGATTGTCCTGAAGCTCGTATCTACAGGGAACTTTACCATGACGGTTCAGTTCCATTTTGGATATTTCTCGTTTGAAGTGGCCGTTAGTTGGTTTTATTTAAGCACTGCTTCCAGCCTTGCTCAGAGTGAGTTTAAATAATAAAAAGCCAGTACGTACAGTTAGTGATTTCATAAAGCATATTTTAAAATTGTTATGATTTTCAAATTTCTTTATTTTTTATTTTTTTATTCGAATCATCGATCAGGACAAAAAAACTTGCAAAATAAACTCGAATTTTCGTATTTTAAACGACACTTAATAGCAAAGAGCTTCTAAATAATTCGGTTTTGCAGAATTTTTTTTTGCCCCTGAATACTCGTTTTATTGCCGCCCAGCCTGAAAATGTTAAAAAACCGGTTCAAGTATAGGGTTGGGACCAGTTTTTTATTCTTTTTTAAAGAGAAGCCAGAGTACAAATTACAAATTATTAGATATTTAAATAGTTTTAAAATAATTTCTGATTAAGCAGTCGGTTAACAGGGCATATAATTAAGCAAACCAGATACTTGTTTTCCGCAGGAAATAAAACCAGACCATCCGATACAATTTGCAAACAGATGTCTAAAATTAGAAAAACTTTAAATACTTATAGGTACTGGTATGTGGGAGTTGTGATTATTCTTTATTGTGATAGTATTTGTTAGAGAATGCACTTGGTTGCAGGTAGCGATACAAAAAGAAGAGTGATGACTGAATATAGAGCTTTGGCCGAGTGATCTGGTAGACTATTTCTTCTTCAGCTGCTATAGTTTTTTTTTAAAGTTCAAACTAGGTTCAAAAGAACAATTTTCACAAATCTAGGTTGTGTATTACTATGGAATTTAGTTTCATTTCCAAGAATAACTTACAGTAGGAAGAGTGTATATAACTCAATTTTTAATCCAGTTTTGGCAAGCATGAGCCACAGATGGATCACGCCTCAGCGGCGTGATCCATCAGTGACTCATT
This sequence comes from Styela plicata, assembly GCA_963675895.2. NCBI lineage: Eukaryota > Metazoa > Chordata > Ascidiacea > Stolidobranchia > Styelidae > Styela > Styela plicata. The sequence goes on along the minus strand of OZ023139.1, from coordinate 26,697,778 downwards.
CTTGGTAAAAGAAGTTTTTCATTGACTGGGTTGCGCTACACACTAGCCTTGACTCAGTGTTGAGAGATGTGGCGAAGCAATCAATATACGTCCTTTGAGACTGTGGCGTTGATGGCTTTGTGTTTTTTTTTTACCGAGAAATAAAAATTTGCTATAAATTATGATTTGTTTGTTATGTTCGTTATTAAGAGCTTCTTCGATAAAACGGTATAAAATCAGTTGAAAAAGACCAGATATAAAATACACTTCCAAAAGGATCGTAAAATTTCATCAAAACTAAAACAGAGTATAAAAATCTATGTTAACGTGGCCAGATCAGTAAACAGAAAGTTTAAAACGAAACAAAGTGACCTGAAAATGTAAAGAACAAAAAATCGGCTACATTGTGGCGTAAAATTGGACAAAAGTTAAAATAGGTCGCGGTAAAAGGCGAGCCGATTTAAAAAAATATCGCTATAAATATAAATAATTTTTATGAAATTGGGTAAATCATTCTTTTTTTGTAAATTTCACTCAAGGCTGGAAGCACTGTCGAAAAGGATTTAACACTCACTCAAAATGCAAAGAGCTGCTAAAAATGTAGTACAAGGAACTATAAGCGGAAAACATCACAAACGGAACTGAACCGCCATGGTAAAATGCAATGAGGGGTATCTACCTTGGGCGACCTTTTTACCATCTATCATTCATAAGTATTATTCATAGGCAGGGCTGGGTAAATCTGAATCATTTGGAATTCGGATTTGATTTGAATAATTTTTTCGAATTAGATCGAATAACGAATTCCATGTAAAGAACAAATATCCCATTTTTATTTTTATAACGTGTCTTCATTGCGAATACCAAGAAATTTATAGTTTATTGTGTATTTTCAATCAACACTCCATGTCTAAAAGCAACATTCTTTAGATTTTATTGACAAAATATAATCGATTTTGGTCAAACTTGACCATATTCATAGGCAACCTATTTTCATTTTCCCAGGACACATCACAGTTACAGGGGTGCCCACACTTCTCCAAGTTTTGTTGTTGCTCCAGCTAAGTTTGAGGATTTTTAAAATTCAGCTTAAGTTTTTGTATTATTATGAACTCTTGTCCTTACGATTGAAACAGTCGTTTTCTATTGTTGTTGACTATTCCTTCACGATTTTCGATTTGACTTGAGCATTGATTAATATGAACTTTCATTAAAATCAAATATTTGTTACACGAGTAACTCGAGTTCTTAGAAGATGGAACAGTTTTTTTCTTTTTCTCTTGTATCGAAATTCTATGCCATATAACTACACTTTATCATAGCGATTTAATTCAGTTTGGAATGTTTTCCATCTAAGAGTGCAGTTGCTGGTACAACATATTAATTGTAGTAGCCCTGTGCTATCCAGTAGTCGTTGGTTTTTTTTACAGTGCCCTTTTAAGCACTGCTCTATGCTATCCAGTAGTCGTTGATTTCTTTTACAGCGCCCTTTTAAGCACTGCTCTATGCTATCCAGTAGTCGTTGATTTCTTTTACAGTGCCCTTTTAAGCACTGCTCTATGCTATCCAGTAGTCGTTGATTTCTTTTACAGTGCCCTTTTAAGCACTGCTCTATGCTATCCAGTAGTCGTTGATTTCTTTTACAGTGCCCTTTTAAGCACTGCTCTATGCTATCCAGTAGTCGTTGATTTCTTTTACAGCGCCCTTTTAAGCACTGCTTCCGACCTTGCTCAAAGTGAATTTCAATGAAAAAAAAAATAGTAAGTTAGAATGGGTTGAAGTTATGGGTATTGTGGTTTTCGAATATTTTTTTTACGGAGAATTATAAATTTGCTATTAATTATGCATTTGTTATGTTCGTTATTAAAAGCTTCTTCGATCAAATGGTATAAAATCAGTTGAATAAAAACACTTTCAGAGGAATCGTAAATCAGTTTATAATGAGTCAGAACTGTCAATTTTGATTCAATATTATCGTAAAATTACTGTGAAAGAGCGGTATTTTCATTTTTTTTTAATTTTTATTTTAAAATAATATTTTTTACTGGATAATTTTTCATTTATTTTTATACCGTGACCCCTAACACTGATAATTTGTGGTAGAATACCTAGTTCACCGAATTTATTTGTAAAGTACTTTTACCTAGTTTCACTGATATCGGATTTGCCAATTTCAATTTTTCTCCGGATTTGCTATTTGAAGTTTTACCGAGGCATTTTACCAGGTAAAATAATTAAATGATGTTCGAAATATGGTAAATTATATTATCTTTCTAGAAGATAAATTAAAATAGACAATTCAAATATTTTAACCTTCAAAATGCCTTAATACCGTCAGACGACAATTACCTGGTTCAAATGATTTTTATTCAAAGTAGTAAGTATTATTCATAGGTAGGGCTGGGCAAATCCGAATCATTTTTGGAATTCGAATCTGATTCGAATAATTTTTTCGAAACGAATCACTAATTCCATGTAAATAACAAACATCTCATTTTTATAAATACAACTTGTCTCCATTTTTATAGTTCATAGTGTAATTTCCATTCACATTACATGTCCAAGAGCAATAATTTTCATATTTTAACGACAAAATATAATCGATTTTGGTCAAATTTGACCAAAATCGATTGTATTTTATCGTTAAAAATGAAAATTCTAGTTTATTAAGGAGGTTTTTGTTCCTATGAACGATTCACGATTGATTCGAATAAATTATGCTTCGAATCGAATCGAATCGCCGAATCGAATTGCCCAGCCCTACTAGTAATATTTCACCTAGTATAAGAAAAAAAACTAGGTTGCCATCTCTAATGAACACCTCCAATTAGGGCTGGCCAATTCGATTCGATGATTCGAATCGATTCGAAGTACAGATTATTCGAATCAATTGTGAATCGGTCATAGGAACAAAAACATGCTAAATGAAGTGCATTTTTTTCATTTTTAACGACAAAATGCAATCAATTTTGTTTATAAAAACAACTATTCGATCAAATTCGAAAAAAATATTCAAATTCCAAATGATTCAGTTTTGCCCAGTCCTACCTACAATGCATCCCAACGATCCTTTTTTTTCTTAATATTTGTCATTTTTTGTTTTTAAATCCCAAACAAAACAACGTGATGAAAACAATTTTCTATAGTTTCATTTTCTACAATGATTATTTTTTTTGGATATTAATCTCGAAAATTGGTTGCCAAGTAACGTGTTACTATGACGACTTAAAAGTGATCGATTGTTATCTAACTTCCGGTTTCAGCTAATGCCAACAGTAATTTAATAATATTCGTTATTAAAAACGGTGCAGACAGCTCCGGAAATTGGATATTATTACTTTGTATTATGTTATGTATAACGATGTTATTATCACTTTTCCAAGCGCTATTTTGTTAAGAATGCTGTACAAAAAAGCGTAAATTGAAGGTTTTTGACAGTAATTTTACTCTGTGATAGTAACAGAACTATAAATTATATTTTTCGTCCAATTATGGGATGTTAATAGATCGCACCGGTGGCGGGTACGTCCATCAACAGTCTACATTTTCGGATAAATCTCATAAAAAAGCGATTCGATTTCATATTACATCGAATTGACGCTAGGATTGGCGATCGCCGTTCATCTGTGATACAAGATTAAGAATATGAAATAAGTGATTGAAAACAGGGAACTTAAAACTGATAAGAAATGCAAAAAATAAGCGTTTTATTTTTCTCATTGAATCGGGAAGAACCTTATTTTAATTTTACGCAAGTACCGTTGCTTACAAACGATTTTTCATAGCCTCTTCTTAGAGTGGATTACCCTGTCCAAAGCCCTGTAACAGCGGCCACTTATAGACGGACAGGGTTGCAATTGCTGGAAAGATACGATATTTACCTTTGGCCTATACATTCAGGGCGGATATTCATAATTAAAACGGTGCAGACAGAGCCGGAAGTTAGAATTGTTACTTATCTTTTCATTTTCTGTTCATTTATACTATTATTAACACCAATTTTCCAAACGCAATTTCGTTAAATTTCGTTTTATTAAGAATACTGTACAAAAAAGCGTAAATTGAGGATTTTTAGCAGTAATTTTACTCTGTGATAGTAACAAAGCTATAAATTATATTTTTTGTGGGATGTTAAACGCACCGGCAGGTGTGTCCACCAACAGTCTACATTGCATAGAATTGACGCTGAATTTTCAATCGCCCTTCATTTGTGATACAAGATTAATAAAATGAGATTAGTGATTGAAAATAGGAAATTTAAAACTCTGTAATTCCTCATAAAAAATAAGCGTTTTAATTTTCTAAAACCTTGAAATGAACGAAATAAAAAAACGAAAAAAAACGAGAAAAACAAAATAAACCTTATTTTCATTTTTTACAATTACCGATGCTTACAAGCGATTCTACCTTTGGCCTTTTACCTTTGACCTATACATTCAGGGCGGATATTCATAATTAAAACGGTGCAGACAGAGCCGGAAGTTAGAATTGTTGTTTATCTTTTCATTTTATGTTCCTTTATACTAATATTAACACCAATTTTCCAAACCAATTCCGTTAAATTTCGTTTTGTTAAGAATGCTGTACAAAAAAGCGTAAATTGAAGATTTTTGACAGTAATTTTACTCTGTGATAGTAACAGAACTATAAATTATATTTTTCGTCCAATTATGGGATGTTAATAGAACGCACCGATGGCGGGTACGTTGTGATAAATCTCATGAAAAAGCGATTCGATTTCATATTACATCGAATTGGCATTGGATTGGCGATCGCCGTTCATCTGTGATACAAGATTAATAAAATGAAATTACTGACTGAAAATAGGGAATTCAAAACTGCGTAATTCCTCATAAGAAATAAGCGTTTTAATTTTCTAAAACCTTGAAATGAACGAAATAAAAAACGAAAAAAAAACGAGAAAAACAAAATAAACCTTATTTTCATTTTTTACAATTACCGATGCTTACAAGCGATTCTACCTTTGGCCTTTTACCTTTGACCTATACATTCAGGGCGGATATTCATAATTAAATCGGTGCAGACAGAGCCGGAAGTTAGAATTGTTACTTATCTTTTCATTTTATGTTCATTTATACTCATATTAACACCAATTTTCCAAACCAATTTCGTTAAATACACTGTGACAAAAATGCGTAAAATCGCCTCTCTTTGACGGTAATTTTACTTAGTGTCATACAATGAATTTTATTTCACAGTATGTAATTGAAAATGATGTCGAAATAAAAACGGCTTAATAAATCGACTTAAAAGCGGATACTTGGCACAAATACCATAAGTAATGCGATGTTTGACCTTGGGAACATGCAATTACTGTAAAGTAAAGGTAAATTTACTATTTTTTGTTGCAGTGTTTGAGTGACTTATGAATCGCACAATGGATGCCGGTCAATCTGTGACAAAATAATATTGTTGATATTGGAATTAGGGGAATGAAGAGTCCATAATTACAAAATCAATATCAAAAAAATCGATTTTAAATGAACTTTGTCTCACTTTATGTAATTTAAATATATTCACAATTTCTTGTTTTTATTTCATTTTTTTGAATTCAATCTCAACAAGGCCACAAGCTGTGCCCAAAAGGAACCAATTAACATAACAATTAACAAAGAGCTAATAAAAAGATGTAGTACCAGCAAGTGCACTCTAAACGGAAAACATCCCTAAGGGAACTGAACCGTCATGGTAAAGTACAGTGAGTGGTATCTGTGCTGGGCGATGGCAAAACCACCTACCACTTACAACAAAAAGTACTTTTCTTTATTTGTTTAGCTACGTATGGATTTTGCTTGAGGTGGAGTCCAATTCGATGGTTTCACGTTTTTATTTGCGCCCGAACAGATCATACCAAACAGAAGGGATATGAAGTTAGGACTATCTGCCCTGGGCGAAACTATGCAACGAATATAATTAGGCGCTTTTTGTGGTGCACTGGAAACAATTAGGGCAATTAGGTTTAATTTGTATAATTTTTACTGTGACATTTAGTATGAAAGACCGATAGGTAAACGAATCGGTTTTGGCGAAACGAGGTAAATTTAGAAAAATAAATTTAGAAAACGATATTTATCACTGTGCAGCTACAACCGTACATGACCTATGAAATCATTAATCAAAATCGAGCATTTCAAATAGATATTTAATTTTTTTTTAATAGTTTTTTGTTTTCTGCGTTTTCTGCTGGTTTCACATTTTATGTATTTTCTTGTCATATTAGTTTAGGGATCTTTCGTTTAATAATTCGCGGAAACGAGTTAGTATGAATATGAAGCCTGAACTTTAACTTTTGCTGTATTTCCATTGTATGTTTTAGGCAAACGAATAGGTTTTGGCAAGCACGGGAGATATTGGCTAAATTTAGAAAAAATTATTCACTAAACAGTGTGACCGTGTACGAACTATAAGTTCATTAATCAAAATACAAGGATCAAATAGTATAACCATAACATGTTAGAGTTTGGAAACAAAAACATAACTAAAAATACACCAGAACAGCATTGGTTATTATAATGAGTTTTCTACAGAAAAAATGGGAATTTCCAAGGAAAAATTTGGTGACTTCGGCGATAATCTACTTTTTGCGTAAATACTTTTGTGAATCACTCTTGATGAGTCCGGATAACTCACTATAAAAAGTTTTGCTAAAAATCTGAATTCCATAATTTTTATAACTGCGAATTCACCTAAATAAAATTGGTGGCAGCGCCAACCAACCAACCAACGGCCACAGATATGACAAGATTGGGATAAAATGCATAAGCTGCATGGAATGTAGAACCGGTAGCTGTTCTGGCTATATATTCTTTGATCCTTGTGTTTTGATTATTTAAACGTATAGGTCGCACACGGTCATAGTGTTGAAATAACTGACCTGCTAAATCAAAATAATCCATTGAGTTTGAGGTCAATGACTCCTGATATAACAGGAATTATCATCCGGTCGTTCTGGTCTGCTTTTATCTCTCCGTTCAGACATACGATGCACAATATTGTCTAATTGAAAGTTGACCGTTCACGATCAGACCTACATTAATCAAACTGATTATTGAAATATTAACATAACCATATTAGAATATATATTTATTTTTTTTAATATTTATATTTATTGAGATTTAGTTTAAACAACGCCGAAAGTACAGCCTAAAGGGAACGAACCTAATGGCCACTTAAGAGCGAAGGGCTGGTACAAGATGTAGTACCAGCAACTGAACTCTAAATCGAAAACATCCCAAACGAAATTGAACCACCATAGTAAGCAGCGACTGGAATTGTTAGTCGATATAATTTGGCGCAAATTTGCCACATTCTTCTAAATGAAACTGAAACACTATGGTAGAGTGCAGTAAGTGGTATCTGCCCTGGATGATGGTAAAACCATCTACCACTTTCTTTGTTTTTCTTACGTTGGCTCATACGACAGGCAGGGAATGCCCCAGAACTAAAGCCCGCATTTTCGGGAATTCGGTGGTTTTGGTGACTTACCGTCAGGCACGGACTTTTGTAATGACTGTATTGGATACTTTTGTATTTTGCGAACGCCTTTTCTGTGAGTTGTGAGAAGCGTCTAAAAGGAGCATAAGAAGTCGTACATATCTTGTCATCACCCAGGGCAGATACCATCCAATGCACTCTATTATAACGGTTCAGTTCTGTCTAAAATGTTTCCAACTTTGAGTGCGATAGCTCGTGCTGCATTTTATACGTCTGCTCCTATTGAGTAACGCTTTCAACTTTGCTTGTTGTGATTTCAAAAAAAAAAAAAAAAACGGATAGGATTTCGGCCGTTTTGGTCTGTTTCATTTGACAAATGCGGTTTTGTTCCGATGTAAGTTCAAATAGTGAAAACGATTTAGAATTGGACCCGGATAATACGGTGTTCTGGTGCCCATTATCCTATTGTCTCCTCCAGCACGCTCTTCCTTAACCCAATCAAAATTTTTAATTTTCTCCTGCAAAACGTGAAATAACAATTATTTTGACTCGAAAGCAAGTTATTCAGCAATTAATTAAACAGAAAATCGAGTCATCGTCATTATGGACCGATGACAACTTTTTTGACAAAATATCTAATTTATACCTTTGATTGATTATATAACGAGGTGAATTGAAAGAATATTACTCCGGATATGGAAAGACTCCAAATGTATTTTAAATGGATCAGATTGGCCTCAGTTACGCCCCTTTTTAACATGGCTATGGGATTGGCGGGTTTTTTTATTGTAGAATTATAGTGTGTTAACTGCTGATGCTATCTCAGTTTTTTACCAAGCACGTTTACGCGATTTGCTATGGCCTGTCGGTAAACCTACCGCAGGTGTTTATACTCAAAAACCGTTAGGCACGGACCTGTGTGGTGAACGCGTATGTTCTATCTTACATCTACCGTTGAAGTGCCTGTCTGGAGGGTGCGTTCAGTGATGAAACGGTCAAGCATCGAACTACAGGCTTTTCCGACAATACGATCGCGCTCAACCGACTGACCCACTAAGCCGGAAGTGGGCTAACGAAGGAAAATTTTTATGCACTTTAAGCGGAGAGCCCAGTGGGTACGGGATTCAGAATAGTTCTAAAGCATTTCCTGCGTGTCGTAAAGAAGTAAAGAAGTAGTAGATGGTTCTGCCATCGCCCAGGGATACCATTCACTGCGCATTACCACAGCGGTTCAGTTCCACTATAATGTTTTTCGTTTAGAGTGCAGTTGCTGATACTACATCCTATTAGTAGCTCTTTGCTATTGAGCGACCGTTAGTTGGTTTCTTTCAGGCACTGCTCCCGGCCTTGCACAGAGTGAATTTCAATAAAAAAACATCCCAGACAGAACTGAATCGATTTCCATTGTTAAATATATTGAAAGAGTAATTTTGAACGTGTTTGAAATTGAGATTTCCAATTAACGAGAACCATTAATAGGGAATCATACGAAACATATGAAAAAGTTTTATTCTTTGTTTCAGGAAAAGTTGATGGATAAAACGTGTTATAAATTGATAGTTCATTGCAGTTCAGGTCGACGGTTACATTAGACGTATAGACATTAAAATTCGCAGTTATTGAGACTTGATGGCGCAGAGCTTTGAGAACGCTGGTCGATCGTGAATAGGGCTGAGCAATTCGATTCGATGATTCGGATCGATTCGAAGCACGAATCATTCGAACCAATCGTTTACCGTCCATAGCAACAAAAATTTGCTGAAATGAACTAGGATTTTTATTTTTAACGATAAAATGAAATCGATTTTGGTCAAATTTGACCAAAATCGATTATATTTTGTCGTTAAAATATGAAAAATTGTTGCTCGTAAACATGGAGTGTGAATTGAAATGTGCGCTATAAACTATAGATTTCTTGGTTTTCAAAATGGAGACAAGTTGTAATAGTTAAAACGGAATATTTGTTATCTACGCGGAATCAGTGATTCGATCCGATTCAAAAAAATTATTCGTATCAGATTCGAATTCTAAATGATTCTGTTTTACCCAGCCCTAATCGTGAACGAGGCATTCGGTCGATTATGAGCCACCGATGAATCGCTCTTTTTAAGCGCGATCCATCAGTGGAAAATACTCAAATAACTAATATTTTGAACACTTTTCAGTTCTGTTCGGTGGTGGAGACAATCCGAATGCAGAGAGCGACTTGGAGGCCTGGGGCGAGAGTCCCATTCCTAGCCTTGAATATGAAGTCTATGCAAAATTTCAATTTTTTGTTTTAGGAAAATTTGATAGACAAAACGTGATATAAATTGATAGTTCATGCAGTTCAGGTCGACGGTTATATTAGACGTATAGACATTAAAATTCGCAGTTATTAGGACGCAGGACTCTGAGAACGCTGGTCGAACGCGAACAAGCCATTCAGTCGATTATGAGCCACCGATGGATCACTCTTCTCATACGCGGTCCATCTGTGACTCCTAATTGAAAAACTTGTATCTTTTGAACGCTTTTCTGTTTTATTCGGTGTCGGAGACAACCGAATGAATGCTGAAAGCGAACTGGAGACCTGCGGCGACATTAGCAGCATTACACTGTTACAAAAGTACAGTAAATTTACTGGTCATTTGCAGTAATTGCTTATTTCCAAAGTTAAAAAAACGCCATGTGGATGGGATTTATGCCCATTATGGGCTGTTGATGAACCGCGATGCGTTCCATCAACACCACATATTTGGCCAAAAAAGTCAATTTCGAATTTTTTTCAATACCGCCAGGTAAAATTACTGTCAAAGACCAGTGACTTTGTTGCACTTTTTTGTTACAGCGTAGACTTGAACGTGAGCCGTGTGCAAAATTGATATGAGGTGATCAGTTCACATCAGTTCAGGTCGACAGTTATATTAGACATTCAGTCATTAAAATTTGCATCATTTTTAATTTGGGTGTCTAGTTCGATAGCGCAGACAGCGAGGAATATGGGCGGTGAAACGGAGGTCAGAAGACTTGTGTATGTGAAAATTTCGCGATTTTTTAAGATGTTTGCGCTTGGCTTCGCGTTGCAGTTGTGGGTAAGACGTTTAAACATGAAAATTCGAATCTTTTACCAGTTATATGTTCGTTTTAATACGTATACGTTCAAAAACAAGGGTTTAATGACTTTTGTCTGAGAGGCATTATGAATTAAAAACTGATTTTTTTTCAAATGGTACACTGTAACAAAAATGCAGTAAAATCAATGCTCTTTGACAGTAATTTCGTTCGATGATATTGAAAGATAACTGTAAAACAGATTTTCTCGGCTAATTATGATTTGTCGATGAAACGCACGGCGAATATTGTTTTGGTATTTATTTTTGATGGCTGCACCTAATCTGGCTTACCATCAATTTCAATAAAAAGTGTTATTTAAATATTTTAATAATTTCACATTTTTCTGGTCTGAAATGTTGATTCAAATGTTAATGAAAGACTGGTACCGTCAGTAAAGTTACTATTAAAAAGAAGCCATTTCGCTGAATTTTTGTTACAGTGTTCTCATATTACATTAATTCTTTCCAAGTTCTGCATCCCAATTAAAAAGGGGCAATTTTTTGTGTTGTAAATGTTAATTCAAATGTTAATGACCGTCTGGTATTGTCAGTAAAGTTACTATAAAAAAGTAGCCATTTTACTGCATTTTTGTTACAGTGTTCTCATGTTACATTAATTTTTTTCATGTTCTGCATCCAACCTGTCTCAGGGTGGATTTCAATAAAAACGGGACAATAAAAGTGTACTTTGTCGCGAAATTTAAAAATTACATTTAATTTACATTCGTCTGTTATTTATGATCCGAAATGTTCTATAGAATGTTAATGCCCGTCTCGTGCAGCTTTATTTTTTAACAAATATTTCAAAGATTATTGTGTCAACTGTCAAGTTGGAATGTCAATGTTCCCAATCATAAAAACTTCGTCAAAGCATCTTTTGTTAAGTATGAGTCACTGATGGATCGCGTCGACGAGACGCGGTCCATCTGTGGCGCATGCTTGACAAAATTAAATTCCTGATTGGGAATATTCCTTCAGCTTTAGAATAGTCCTAACGTATTTCCTGCGTGTCGGAGGAGGCGACTAAAATGAAGCAAAAAAGTGGTAGATGGTTTTACTATAGCCCGGGGCAGATACAACTCACTGCACTTTACCATAGCGGTTCAGTTTCGTTTGGGATGTATTCCGTTTAGAGTGCAGTTGTTGGTACTACATCTTTTAGTATCTGCTTTTAAGTGGCCGTTAGTTGGTTCCTTTTAGGCATTGCTTCAGATCTTGCTCAGGGTGAATTTTAATAAAAAAAATCTTTGCTCTGTTATCATTTTAATGTAAATAGCTATGGAAAGGATTTAAAGAACTTCAAGAACGATGAAATTTTTCGAAATTTTTGACATAAGTATACATCGCCCCATATAGGAAAGTAAAACGTGTTGTGTTGTTTAACCAACAGCAATGGCATATAATTTTAAAATTCCCTCTAAATGAGCAAAATTTTCGAGTGGCTTCGGTGCAATAAAGTTTTTTTGTGAACGCTTTCTGTATTTCTGTAAAATAATTATTTTTCAATGAGAAGGGGAATAAATAATAATAAAGATTGTAATTCGAAAATCATATTAAATTCATATTTGTCTGTTGTTTATGATCCGAAATGTTCAATAAAATGTTAATGGCCGTTTTGTACTGATTTATTTTTAATTAATACGTAGAATGTCAAATTTGAATGTCAAAGCTACGTATTCTCTGGATACAGTGTAATAAAAACGCAGTAAATTTAACGTTAATTATCAGTAATTGTAGAAATTTGAATTCACTGGGGGTTGGTCGTTTTTTATAATTTAAAATTTCCCTCAAAGATTCGATTATACAAATTAAACTGCGCTGCCCCACCTTGTGGCAACAATTGAAAATTAATTTTTCTTAGTGTTATTTGAAAAATCCAAATTTCGTCCTACATCTTGTGCAGTCAAGCTATTTTAATTATATTGATGATGGATTATTTCTAGTTTTGCTTTGCTCGATTTCCTCTAATATCACGTTCTCAGTATTTACATATTGTAAGGTCACTAGGCTTCCTCGTTTGCATGAATCTAATTATCTGTTTCGATTTCTGTCCGATGAAAACAGGCTCGTATTTAGAGATCTGTCATTATATTTTTCTGTCCAAAATGTTTTTTGAATAATACCAAATTTTATGAAAATAAATTTTTCCGCGATAATTTGAACACGTGGAATCGAACTTCTCGCTCATGTTCGAAAACGCGGACCTTCGCGGTGCGGTCCATCAACACCCCATAATTGGCATAAATCTCATCAACATGGCGTTTTTTTAACTTTGGAAATATGCAATTACTGCAAATGACCAGTAAATTTACTAAACTTTTTTACAGTGTGCACATATTTATAGCAGTGTTCATAATTTTGAAGCTTTTCGATTTTGTTCCGCAGAAACAAAACTCAGTCAACTCTGCTTGGACGAAGAAATAACAAATTTAGCTGATCAAATTTTGAGATAAAAAGTTTATATTTAGAAGTCGTACTGATGTTTCATGGGCCGGAAGGATTTTTTTGGATTTGACTCTGTATAAAGTATAAAAATAATTATTGTACTCCTGTATTGTTTTAGTTATAACTTATCTTGTTTTTATACTTAAATCGGTTTGTGTTGACACCAAGTTTATAACATAACAGATTGAATGTATAAAAGATCAATCTTTCCATTAAAAAGGTTTCATTTTCGTGTTGGCTACAAATATAACTACTTCGTTTGATTCCTGATAGATAAAAAACCTATATTAAGCCGTCCGTGATACCGTTTCCTATACGAAAATCACTTATTTTAAATAGTCTCAGTCATGTGTCAAAATCCTTTTCCAGTATTTGAAAAGCACAGTTCCGATCTTCGGTGTGAATGGGTCGTTTTATGAGCATTTCTCAGTTTTAACTGTTTTTGATGGTTTAGGGACCCTAGTTATATAAATAGTCTAGCTAGCTATAGGACAGGGCAAGTTGATTCGTAGATTCAAAAAAAAAAAATTATTCGAATCAATAGGGAATCGTTCATAAAAACAAAAATTGTAAAATGAACTAGAAGTTCCGTTTTTTAACGAGAAAATGTACAAATCGATTGCATTTTATCGTTAAAAATGGAAATTTAACATCATTTGTCAAGTCTTTTTTTCCTATGAACGATTCACGCTTGTTTCGAATAGCGCGTGTTTCGAATCGAATTACCCAGCCGTAATTGGGCAGTGTTAGCTCAAACTGTTGTTCCAGGCAGACTTGCGCAAAGAAAATTGAAAAAGGAAATTGAGAAACTGTTCCCGCAACAGAAAGTATTTCACACAGAAATAAACTAACAGTAGTGTGCATTAAGAGATATCTGCTCTGGGCGACAGTAAAAACATTTATACTTCTACGGTTTTTTATAATCTCTTTATTTAATATAAATTCCTTAGTACAAACATGAAGAAGTTCCATTTTTATCGCTTTTAGGAACAAAAAAGATAAATCATTATTTTCAAAATGATTCGTAATCTTTTGGTGAAAAAATTTCCCAAGCTACTTTCATTAAATGGACAGCGGATCATTGAAGGTCGTTCTGCTTCCTCGATTGTAATCTTATGATTATATGTCTGAAGTTTATTAATATCATTTGATGGAACAGTTTTAAGATATTTCAAATGCTCAAGAACGACTTTCGTTAAAATATAAAATTTTAAACTTAGCAGATCAACGTAGTGGCCGAGATAATTTAGAATTTCGCTCGTCTGGGACTGGCAGCTTGAAAGTAGGGGGTGCTCCAGTCAAACGCAAGGTTAAAATAAAACAAACCTAGATATAAACCGGAGGTTTATCAATACCATCTGATAAAAACAGCTTTGAGATGTTTCAAATTCTCAAAAACGACTTTCGGTAAAATATAAAATTTTAAAATTAAAAGATCAACGAAGTTAAGAGGATTCACGTAGTGGCCAAGATAAGTTAGAATTTTTCTCGTCTGAAACTGGAAGCTTGAAAGTGGGGGGTGCTCCAGTCAAACGCAAGGTTAAAATAAAACAAACCTAGAAAAAAACGCAACCTACGCAAACGTCAATAGTGGTCTTAACTGTCAGTGGTTTTCATGACCGAATATTTCTCTGCTTCAAAATAATTTTCAAGAATTAGAGTGGATCACATCTGAGCGACACCAGTTCAGCATTTATTTAAATTGAGTTTACGCGTCTTATTTTTTCTGGAAGCATATCACCAACATTGATTATACTTTAGAAACATTCTAGCAGAACAGAAATAATACTATAGAATGTGTTAATGTGTGTGTTTGGGGGGGGGGGGGGTAAACGATCTACCACATCTCACACCGGTCATATAATTGTCCCGGGTTTCCAATCCGGACTTGTCAAAACTTGAGGAAATCGCGACGCCGCCGGCTCATCACACTTTATCTGTGGATCATGTTTGGCAAACTAAAATTGGTTGATGTTGCACCATAATTCAAATAATTTATTTACTCAGAAATGTAAAGTGACGTCATAAAGCTTGATATGATTATTCCTTACTTGTCCAAACCTGCCTTCACACGTCAGATCAGAGTTTGAGTAGAAAGAACTATGTTTAGTACAGCGGCTCTCAACATGTGGGCCATGGCCCACCAGTGGGTCATAGAAACATTGTTAAGTGGGTCACATAGCAATTTTAAAAAGCTAGGTTTATTGAAGGATTTTGTTTCATTTGTGCAACTATACTTAATTCGACAGGAATAATAGCTTGCGGAGGAATTGAGATTTTTTGATTTGATTGGAACATAATGTTAATCCTGGTGCACACGGGCCTGCGAACGCGATCAGTTGAATAAATAACCTGTTGTGGAAATGTGTTTTGCTGTTTTTTTGTTCTAAACCTATTTTAAAGGTTCTTGCATTCATAAAAATTTATTTGACCACATAACTTTTGTGCAACGAAAATGGCCACGGAAAGAAAAAGGTTGAGAAACACTGGTTTAGTAGTAAGATTGGGTCTAGTAAGGTTTAGTACGACATTCGCGAATATATTTAAAATTAATCTTGGGGCGCCGGCGCTGCTAGTTGCTTGTATTGGTTTGAAGACTACTAGACGTTTTTTAAATTTTGTGTTGGCCCGGCTCTGTGACTCAGTCGGTTAAAGGTCGCACTACACGTTTGCGTAGGTTGCGTTTTTTTTTTTGGTTTGTTTTATTTTACTCTTACGTTTTACGCAGGCGCAATGCTCTGCATGCGTTTCCTCATGTATTCCAATGAAACAGAACAGGTTGCGATGAAAGCTAACGCAGAGTGCTTGTTTCTTTTTTTTGCGTTTGCGCTTTGTAGACGTGTGAACACGATTAATGCAAAGCAATGCAGGCGTGTATTGCCTTTTTATTTTCTTACCCGAAACGTAATGCAACGCATCGGTAAGATAACTTCACGTGTATTGTGGGCTTAAGTGCGATCGTATTGTCCGGATTTTTTCGATGCTTGACCGTTTCACCACTGAATGCACCCTTCAGCAAGGCACTTTCAGGGTAGCTGTAACATAGAACAGATACACAGTCACTACAAAGGTCCATGCCTAACGATTGTACCGCTTAAACGACGTGGTCCATCAGGGAAAAAAGAAGCAATAAAGTGGTCTTATTATCACCAAGGGCAGATACAACTAACTACACTCTGCTAGAGTGGTTTAATTCTAAAAGAGATATTTTATACTGAAAGTACAATTGCAGGTACTACATTTTGTAGTAGCTCTTTGTCATGGGCGTTTGTCGGTTCAATTTTTGGCGCTGTGCGCCTTTGCATTTTTATAGCCCCTCGTTGATGTGAATCACCCTGACTAGGACCCTGTACCAGCGACTGGAAAGATATGATTTTTCTGTTTGACTTATCCTAACTAAGTTACTCCTGGGTTGAGTGGCGAACATGAATTAACGAGCCCGATACCTGGGGAATCGTAGGACAAATCACCAAAAAAGGACAATAATGCACTTGTATGATTTTTGACCTCATTACCGTCATGAAATAATTATTTTATTTTGTCATCATTTTTTTATGACGTTTTATGACAACTAACTTGGCCTTTGCCAAAAAAAAAATTCCATTTTAAAATGTCGAAAATAGCGTCATATGTCTATGCAACCTGTCGCCATTGTTACTTAGTCTGTTGAAAAGGAGGGATTAGATTGGTGGGTAACTTGGATGAAAGTTACAACTATCTAGGAATTGGCAAAACCGCATCATTTGGTATTCGAATCTAATTCGAATAATCTGTTCTTCGAATCGATTCGAATCACCGAATCAAATCGCCCAGACCTACAACTGCCCTAACGTATTTCCCCGAGTGTCGTGAAAAGCCACTAAAAGGAAAAAAATAGTAGTGCCAGATGGTTTTACTATCACCCAGGGGAGATACCATTACTGTTCTTAAACTTAGCGATACGGTTCAGTTTTAGATGTTTTATCAGGTTGCAATTTCTTGTGCTAGGTCGCTTGTTGGTTCCTTTTCAGTCACTGATTTTGACTAGGGCTGGGCAATTCGATTCAGTGATTCGAATCGATTCAAAAGACAGATCATTCGAATCAATTGAGAATCGGTCATAGGAACAAAAACATGCTAAATTAGGTGCATTTTCCATTTTTAACGACAAAATGCAATCGATTTTGGTCAAATTTGACCAAAATCGAATGTATTTTCACGTTGAAATGAAAATACATCGCTTTTAACTCAGTTTATGCTAATATTTGTAATTTGTAACTGTATATTTCCTAATCATCATAATAGAGACTAAGATAGTAATAGTAAAAATGGGATATTTGTTATTCTTGGGAAATCAACGATTCCATCCGAATCGTAAAAACTTATTCGAATCAGATTCGACTTCCAAATGATTCGTTTTTGGCCAGTCCTACTTCCGATAAGATTGGTAGTGAGTTTTAATAATAAAAAATGAGACATCAGAAACTTCAGGTCAATCGATTCCATACCACTATCATAAGGAATTTTTATGACGTTTTACGACAGCTAACTTGATCTTTAACAAAAATTTGAAATGCTAATCCGGTCGGAAATGACGTCATATGTCTATACAACCGGTCACACCATTGATGCTTGTTACGCTGTGAAAAATCAACACAACAAAAAGGTGTATCTTTTTCAGAAATGTTTTTAAGGTTTTGATTTATATTTCAGTTTTCCGGAGATTGTTCCTGTATTTATGATAATTAATATTATATATTAATTAAAATTTATAAAGGCCGCTTTGCATTTTATAAATGTTAGACGGGTCGATAATGACGCCTTTTGTCCAAGGCTTATAATGTCAATGTCTAGAAGAATTATCATTAATTTGAAAGGTCAATTTTGTTTTTGATTAATTTCTTCAGGATGCTTATTGAAGTTCGGCGCATTCATTGTTCAAATTATTAGCGGTTTCGGCCAAGTATTTGTAATATGCAAAGTAAAGTTGGGAGAGGGGGACATGCCCATAAGTTTTGGGAGACGAAGGAGGGAGGGGTAGATTGAGGGTGGTGGGCGAGATGGCCTAGTGGTTAAAAATGTTGGCAACACAGGTTGAAGATTTCGGGTTCGAGCCTCGGCGAGTCCGGCTCTTTAATCCATGCTCATAACTCAACCCAGGGTGTATTAACTTGGGTAGGCCAAGCCGAACAGTAAAAGATCATATCTTTCCAGCAATCCCAACTCTGTCGTCTATAAGTAGCTGCCGGTACAGGGCCTTGGTCATGGTGATCCAGTCCACGAAGTGGCTGTAAAAAGAATACTATTTCTGATTACGAGTCTTTGGCATCTTTTTAGGAAATCATTGATACTTCACTTTGAGCCTAATTCAAATAGTCTTATGGAACCTTGCCATAATAATACCAGTCAGTGTCTAAGAAAACAATTTCCAGTTAAAGGGGTCAACTTTCGGTTGACAAACAAACAATCACAAACTTCGGTTTCGATAGCTGAATATTATTTTGTTTTGAAGGGAAAAAATTAGATAATTATGTCAAGATTATATCAAGCACGAACTACACTTTAACAAAAGTACAGTAAATTCACTGGTTATTTGCAGTAATTGCATATTGCATAAGTAATTGCACAAGTTAAGGAAACGCCATGTTGATGAAATTTATGCCAATTATGAGCTGTTGATGGTCAAATTTGACCAAATTGATTGTATTTCGTCGATAGAAATGAAAATTCTAGTATATTTAGCAAGTTATTGTTCGTATGAACGATTCATGATTGATTTGAATAAATGGTGATTCGATTCGAACAACTGAATCGGATTGCTCATCCCTACTCCCAAGTCATTGATGCTTAGATTGATACCATCACCACCATGTCGAAAGAGATTTCTTCTATCCATTCACTGTGGAAGTTTCACAGGGTCACACGCAATTTTATGCGAGAAGTTTTTTTCCACGAACTTCTGTGATTTGGAATTCATTGCCTTCACACTGCTTTCCCAATCGTGTGGATCTGCAAGTTTTCTAAATACCAGTCAATAAGTGTATTTTGGGAATGAAGGTTCTTCAGCCCTCGTCTCTGCCCTCATGTAGCTCTTAGTGCAACAGTGGTTTTGAATGACTCTTATCATTAAAAGACTCTTAAAACCTTGTTCTGAGTGAACTCAGATAAAACAATAAAAAACCAGCGTCTACAGCGTCTTTTTTTAAAAGGCAGTTACAGTTTTGACATTTTATTATTATACGTTACATTTATTTAGTGTTCAGAGCAAAAAAGTTATGTGAATAAATGATATAAATTTTCGTGAGTCGAGTCAGAAACACATTTATTTTTGTACACATATATTAAAAGCATTGGTTTTAGTATCCTTATGAGGATAGCTTTGGTCTCTTGTTTTCAAAATTTGCATTTTGTTTCGAATGCTGATCGGGTCGTTGATGACGCATTCGTGTAAGACTTGTGTCATTATTTTTCCAATGTCTAGAAGGATTATTTCAATTGAAAAGGTAGATTTTTGAAGAATCGGTTTTGCGAGTGTACACTACGTAACTTTATGTTCATTGTGCATTCAAGCATTTTTGTGATGGTTTCGTGTGTAGCGTTGTTAGTGTCTAAAATGTGAAAAATTTTCAAAAAGCTATAAATTTTAATTGCTTTTTGTAGCAATACGGAGAGGGAGTGCAATGCGTAATTGAGTGGTGCAACGCCCCTGGGTGCAATTCCACATGTATGCAATTCGCCGGGGTGCAAATCAACCAATGCATAAGTACTACAGCTATGCGCCATTCTACGACGCCTTTTCAGTCAATTAATGAAACCTTTTGAGGAAAAAGTATTTAAAAATTTGTTTACGATAATCTTTTAAAAGTTTGTCAATATAATACTAGCTTCTATGAAAACATAGCTCCGTATAAAATGCCAATTTCTTCATAGACATGTTTTTATAGACAGGTTTCGGTTTCGATATCGCATTAATTTCTGTTACATTTAGGTTAGAAAAAGAAAAAAATATGTTGAGAGTTTATCAGTTATGAGTAGGGCTAGGCAAAACCGAATCATTTGGAAATTAAATCTGATTCGGAGAATTTTTTTCGAATCGGATCGAATCACAAATTCCGTAAATAACAAATATCCCATTTTTAATATTGCAACTCGTTCCATTGTGAAAATAAAGACATTTATAGTTAATAGCGTATGTTTTCAATCCACACTCTGTGTCTAAGAGCCACAATTATCATATTTTAACGACAAAACGCAATCGATTTTGGTCAAATTTGACCAAAATCGATTGTATTTTGCCGTAAAAAAACAGAAATTTCACTTCATTTGGCAAGTTTTTGTTCCTATGAATGCTTCGCGATTGATTCGAATAATTTGTGCTTCGAACTGATTCGAATCCCCGAATCGAATTGCCAAGTCCTAGTTAGGGGAGTAACGGACGCATTTATTTTCAAATGGACATCATATCACAGGCTATATTTGTATGGATCGATGTCAGCAGACATAGAGCAACTTATGCGTTACTCGTAAACCCAGATTTGCATTTTATAAAGGGAGACCTATGTAAGACTTGTTATATAATAGAACAAATATTTATAATTAGGAGAGGTGATTTCTTTTTTGAACTTATTAAAAATAAATTCTTTTCAGTTTTGCATCATAGGATAGGATAGGATTTCATTTCATCCTACCAGAGAAGAAAGCCGACAATATGACATAACCGTATGGCAAACTGCGACTGAGCACTTGTGCTGATACCCTTTTCCAAGTCGGTGTGAGAGATTTTTCCGACGATGCTAAAATGTTGTTGTTGTTGTTGTTCGTGCTTAGAATGACGTCATTGTAATTATGCCACTTACAATACTGAAAATATCACCCTTGACAAAATTATATGAATCATCTTGAAAACAGCTTCAAAACTCGAGCGTAACTTAGACAAAATTTAGGCAGATTTTGAGAGAAAATTGCGCGACTTTTTAACGAACAGATGTAACATTCTTGTAAGACGAAAGGAACCAGATCATCAGGTTATTTTTTAAAAGGTTAGTTTGAAGTTAGGACCTCTTGTGTGGAACTGAATTAGCGACAACAGCGACGTAAAATGGAAAATAAGTAAGAGGAATAGGTTACACTGTAACAAAAGAACAGCGAATTTACTGGTTATTTGCAGCATTTGCATATTTCCAAAGTTAAGAAAACGCCATGTTGATGAGATTTGTGCCAATTATGGACTGTGGATGGACCGCACCCTGGCGGTGTGTTCCATTAACACCCCATATTTGGCCAAAAATCTCAATTTTGATTTTTTTCAATAACGCCAAATAAAATTACTGTCAAAGACCAGTGATTTTGTTGTAATTTTTTTGTTACAGTGTACATTCTGTACAGAACTAAATATAAGCAAGTGCAGTGAATGGGGTCACTGACGTGGACAGCGGTGACATCTTAAACCAGTTACAGGCTCCATTTCGTCGGCGCTAACGACGCGCAAATAATAATATAATAATCTTCGGTCACTGATGGATCGCGCCGTCAAGGCGTAGCCTATCTGAGTCTCGTGCTTGACAATAGAATAGTCCTAACGTATTTCCTGCGTGTCGTAGGCGGCGATTAAAAGATAGTATATCGGAGTGGTAGGTGGTTTTACCATCGCCCAGAGTAAATACCACTCACTGCACCATAGTAGTTCAGTTCCGTTTGGGATGTTTTCGTCCGTTTAGAGTGCAATTACTGGTACTACATCTTGTAGTAACTCTTTGCTATTTACGCGGTCCGTTAGTTGGTTTCTTTTAGGCTATGTTTCCGACCTTGCACAGAGTGAATTCGAATAATCAAAAGATTTAAAAATCTTAAAAATGGCATTCCTAGACGTCATTCTCTAACATAATTACTACGTTAACTAATTACAACATTAAATTTGTACATTATTTACAAACAGTTTAAGAGGAAAGGCTTGTCTGAGCATTTTCTCACACAATTAGGCGATAATTATAGGATTTTGAAAGTGTCTCAACTGCTCAAACCAGGTGACGCATTCCAAGGATTTATTTGAAGGAGTTTAGGGACTTTGAACATGGATCGTCATGTTTTGTCCACGACTGTGTTGTTGCTTGGTTTAATCGGTAAGTTTGAATTATATTTTTTTTTTTATTAATGCATATGAATATATGTTGAATACATACTAGCAGTTGCCATACCCTTAATTTCGTTCAAGTGTTAATACATACCCTCGTAACTGTTAATGGTCAGTTAAGAAGAGGTCCTTAGATGGGATGTAAATAGGGCTAGGCGAAACCGAATCATTTGGAATTTGAATATAAGTCGAATAATTTTTTTCGGATCGGATCGAATCACTAATTCTTTGTAAATAGCAAATATCTCATTTTTACTATTATAACTTGTCGCCATTGAGGAAATAAAGAAATTTATAGTTTGTAGTGTATTTTTAATTCACACTACGAGCAACAATTTGTATAATTTTACGACGAAATATAATCGATTTCGGTCAAATTTGATCAAAATCGATTGCATTTTGTCTTTAAAAATGATATTCCTAGTTCCCTTAACTTAAAGTCTTTTTTGCTATGAACATTTCACGATAGATTCGGATTAGTCGTGCCTCGAATCCCGAATCGAATTGCCCAGCCCTAGATGTACCCTGATTTCTATTCTTTGAAAAATTTTGCATGACTTTTATTTTCAGTTAAATTCTAATTTATTCGGTTGAATTCTTTACGAATATTGATTCGATTCAAAAAGAAAAAAAAATTCGGAAAAATCAGACCTTGGATTTCGCACGATGCTGGTCATATTTTCTTATTTATCTTGGGAAGAAAAAACTACAAAATATGTAAAATCGGGTCTTAAACAATTAAAATTTTAACAAAACGTTTGTCGATAATAATTTGTCGAAATAAAAATGCTTATTAAAATCACCAAAAGAACATGGGCATCTAAAGTGATTTAAATCTTGGATTTAAAGTTGTATCCTTCAGTAAGACGAACAGATACGCCATGTATTCCTTGGCCAGGGCTTAGCGATACGATTCGGCGATTCGAATCGATTCGAAGCACAGTTTATTCGAATCAATCATGACTCGTTCATAAGAACAAAAACTTGCTCAATAAACTAGAATTTTCATTTTTTCCGGCAAAATATAATCGATTTTGGTCAAATTTGACCAAATTCGATTATATTTGTCTTTTGTTGCTCTTAGACATGTAGTGTGAATTGAAAATATACTTTAAACTATAAATTTCACAATGGATACAAGTTATAATGGTAATAATGGGAATATTTGTTATTTACATAGAATTAGAGATTCGATCCGATTCGAAAAAATTATTCGTATTCGATTCGAATTTCATATGGTTCGGATTTGCCCAGACCTATCCGTGACCAAATCGAAGATTAATTTGAATATCTTTTATTTTAATTCTCATCTTTTGGCGGCAAAATTTTTTTTTTTTTTTGGGTGTCCGGAATGCTCATGTCATTTTCTTTGGATGTACAAAAAGCTACAAAAGCTTCCAGACACGCGAAAAAATATACTTTATTCTTCTTGCAAGGTATGTATCTAGGGCTGAGCAAAACCGAATCATTTAGAATTCGAATCTGATTCGGTTATTTTTTTTGGAATCGGATCGAATCACTAATTCCGATTAAATAACAAATATCCAATTTTTGCTATTACAACCTGTCTCCATTGTGAAAATCAAGACTTTTATAGTTATAGTGTATATTTTCAATTCACACACTCCATGTCTTAGAGCAGCAATTTCATATTTAACGACAAAATACAATCGATTTGGGTCAAATTTGACCAAAATCGATTGCATTTTATCGCTAAAAATGGAAATTTTACTTCATTTGGCAAGTTTTTGTTCCTATGAACGACTCGCGGTTGATTCGAATAGCGTGTGCTTCGAATCGATTCGAATCACCGAATCGAATTTCTCAGCCCTAGCTATATCATAAAACGCTGCCAAATTTTCCCCTGGTGGAAGCCATTTTCTTCGGGTGTTTGAGCAATTGAGTAGCGGCCATTCTGCCAGTCCGCAGTATGGTCATTAATTCCTTCCCAATCTTCCATTCCAGCCATCACATCAGCTGAGATCAAACTTATACGATCAACAGCCACCACACTGGAATGGAATATTGCAAAGAGTTTACAGCCAGGGAAGAAGCACACAGTTGAGGTATTGGAATATTACTAAATTCTGTGGCCTGTCCGTGAACCTACCGGAGGGCACGGACCTTTGTATTGTCTGTGTATCTGTTCTATGTTACAGCAATCCGCGAAGTGCCTTGCTGAAGAGCATGCACGCTGGTGAAACGGTCAAGCATCGAACCTTCGGTCTTCCGGACAATACGATCGCGTTCAACCGACTAACTCAACGGAACCGGTTTAAACATATTTTCAAGTTTACATGTTTCGGCGATGTTTGACCAATTATTTTTATTTTCGTCTAATTTTAAGCTCGATAATAATTTACCCGTACTTGAAATTGTCTAAAATTGCCTCATATTTTTCTTTGGAATACATATTGCGTAACCCATTATCTCATTTCAATATATTTCAGGAATGTTTATTTATAAAACCGCATCCAGCCTCGGGCCAAATGGTTACGACCGGTAATAAGGTACTTACGCTGCGGTAAAAACACTGTTAAAAATATGCCGTATTATTATTATAAAATTCAGGGTAATTGTATATTTATAGTGTAGTTGATAATACTGCTTCTTCTCAGGATTGGCCCGAAACAGAATATTCTACTATTTCGAATAATATTATAATTTCGAGTATGAAATACAGAATAAATTCTAAATCCAGCCTTGTTTTGAATGGCAGGTAGCATTTTATCTTTTTTAGAGAAAAATATATATTGCAAAATCCCAAATTTTTTGATTATATCATATAATTCCTTTATTACATGAAACTATGTTATTTAAAAAAAAAAAAATTTTTTTCCATAAATTTGTCCAGATTTATGCAATAAAAATGACATATTTTCATTCATTTCATTTCATTCATTCACCTTCCCGGTGCGTTCCATCGATACCCCATATTTGGCCAGAAAAGTCAACTTTGAATTTTTTTCAATACCGCCAAGTTCAATTACTATTAAAGACCAGTGATTTTGTTGCATTTTTGTTACGGGTGGGACTCTGAGAATTGAACTGTCGTCCATCAGGATGATACGCTCTCCCCAACCGACTTTGCATTGATATTAGTCAAATTTAAACAAATATAAGAAAGAAAATATATAATATATATATGAACGCTAATGTTTTTATTTCAGTTTGATAAGTTTCGTTAAACTTTATGCTAAATTTAGCTTTGCTACCATGCTAGATTTAAGACCGCAGATATGCGACTAACACAGATATTGGTAAATGATAACAAGCGGTTCTTTATATGAGTCAGAACCACTAAGCCGATGGAGGCAAAATACTTGAAATTTGATTGAAATCAAAACTTAGTTTGACGTAGAAAACTAAATTCCATTGAGAAAATTATTTTTTGTTTAGTTCGTGTCTCTGGAGTTCCGGTCGGAAAAACGCGCACGGTGACAAAATTACAGTAAATTTACTGGTCATTTACGGTAATTGTAAATAGTACAGTAATATTAAGTTGAAAAATACCCTATTGATAAGATTTATGCCAATTATATTTGACCAAAAATGACAATTTTGAATTTTTGCCATACCGCCAAGTGAAATTATTGTCAAAGATGTGTGTTGTTGAAGGAACGCGCCGCCGAGGAGATTTCAAACGTAGGAAACTTGAGATGAACCAATAGATACGCTTTAATAGACATCTATCGGGTATGCGGGGTTCCTTAGTTCCTATTCCTGCATTTCATGTAGCTCTTTGCACTTTAGTGGCGTCAGGAGAATTTTCAAGTATAATTTGTCTCCTGCGGCCTTGCTCTGAGCGAATTTTAATAGGAAAAAAGAGCAAATTGAATTGTTCAAGCGCAGGCACGACGTTCTCATGATTTTGCGAATGAAAACAAACGATTCCAACGTGAGTCAAAACCACTAAGCCGATATAGGCCAAATGGTTTTTGACGATTGATTGACCCAAATAAAACACAGAAAACCGAAGCCTGACATATCAAAAGATTCGCGCGCAAATATTTATTAGCATGTACCATCCGAAAAATCTTCTTTTGTGAAGTATGGGTCACTGATGGTTCGCGTCGGTGAGACGCGGTCCATCTGTGGCTCATGCTTGTCAAAATAAACTTCTTGATTGGAGGATTGAAAAGCGTAAAAAATATGATGATAAAATTTGAGATTTTTTTATTGAAATTCACTCGAAGCAAGGTCGAAAGCTGTGCCTAAAAGGAACAAAGTAAAGGCCACTTTAGCACAAAGAGCTACTATAAAATATGGTACCAGGAACTGCTCTATAAACGGAAAACATCCCATACAAAACTGAACCGCCATGATAAAGTACAGTGGGTGGTATCTGCCCTGGGCGATGGAGGAATAATCTACCACGACGAGCGATGAGCCTATAATTATGTAAATTATGACAAACGGTTCTCAGCACAAGTTCAAACCACTAATCCGAGGTTCAAATGATTGTTTGGTATTTAATTGAAACTAAAATATATGTAGAAAAAATTTGAGCCAGAGATATAAAAAAAATTGGCTTCGACGATGAAGATCGTCCGTATAGACACGTTGGCAAAAATAAAAACATCGTTTGCACATCACCGGTTGAGCAATTAGAATTACTATAGATATAATTCCTGTTAAAGACGGTGATATTTAAGAAATTTTTGCCGGAGTTTACGAAACCTACTCAAATTCCGAAAACTATCGCCGATATTATTTTTGTCAGATTATTCCTGAATAACAATGTTATGCCCCGGGGTGTTTATGTCGTCCATTCTCAGTGTAAATATTTTTGATTCAAGAAAAACATTGAATTTACTCAGAAGAGTGGCTGCACACTGTAAAAAAATGCAACAAAATTACTTGTCTTGACAGTAATTTTACTTGGCGGTATTGAAAAATTTTTAAATTGACTTTTTTGGCCAAATATGGGTCTTGATGGAACGCACCGGGAAGGTGCGGTCCATCAACAGCTCATAATTGGCATAAATATCACCAACTTGGCGTTTTTCTAACTTTGGAAATATGCGATTACTGCAAATGACCAGTAAATTTACTGTACTTTTGTTACAGTGCAGGAACAATCTTTTTATATTTTGTGAGAAAGGAAAGCACCAAGCGTACACCTATGTTTATGATTAGGGAGGGGATGTTTGGAGCATAGAAAATATATAAAAGTTTAGTTTTTCGGCATCAAAATTTTTGCGCCGTTGGCGCGTTAAATTACCTTTGGCTTTTTATAGAATACAAAAATTTTTGAGGCAAAAGACGAAACTATTCATAACACGGGCTTGTGCGCCGAAGACGTGCGGGGATTATGGGGAGGGGAATCAAGTTTCTGTTGATACAGTTTTGGGGTTTTGGAGGCTTAAAGGGATACTTCCTCACACCTAACCGTAACCGTGCCTGCTCATCCCTTATCTGCATATCAATAATATTATTAATAATTGTATCACAGGTCCTACTGAACGATGGAGGAAACCAAGTCCGAGTTATCGACGAACCTCTGGCACCAAAAGCGAAGACCTATAAAGCTTTCAACTTGAAGTCGAACAAATTGTATCAGCTGAAGATCAAAGTAGTCGGGGGAAGAGGGGGGCCGAACCTAGTTGAGCTGAGCAGACCTAGTTATACAAGTAAGCCATCTTTAAGATACGGGACCTGCATGGGTCAGGGTTTAATAAATTTGATAGAAATTAATGTTAAAGGTTATGAAAAGCTTCCAAAACAAATCAGCCTACGATTACTTATATGTGAGCAGCTGCTCTCTAAATGGACCGCTTGAGTAAAGTGCAGTGCGTGCGACATCTGTACTGGGCGAAAGTAAAACTATACAACACCTCTTTGTTCACCTTTAGTCTAGGACTGGGCAAAACCGAAACACTGGAAATTCAAATCTGATTCGAATAATTTTCTCGAATCGGATCGAAGGTTTGATTTCATAAATATAACATATATCGAGATTGAGATTTTATAAAGACACGGACTTTCTGGCCAAGCAGAACGTACTTCTTGTTTTAGCAGAGCGTAACAATGTGTTGAACAACAAAACGCACCCCACAGGTCATCGCCGCTACGATTTTTCATCGGTACCATGATGACGAAACGAAATGATATTGTCCCGTAAACCGGGCGTCGATGATTAATAGTTTTTACACCGAGCGTTCTCTCCAGAAACGGACTTCACGGGTAGCTACATTAAACAGTTTCTACAAAGATCTGTGCTATGCAGTGTTTAGAATAAGCCCCTCTTTCGGTACGATACTACAAAATCCCCGCTAAAAAGATATACGTCGATGTATACGTTCGCTTTAACCTAATAATTTTTTTTCTGTTTTCAGATCTACGTTGCTACTCATGCGAAGGTGCGTTCTCTGTGGACACTTGTACCGATTTGAAGGAATGTTCTCCGAATGAACGACAATGCTACACCAGGTTACGGTACGGAAGTATCACTGGACGAATGTACCTTTTCAAAGGTTGCAAAGTTACAACCGATGTCTGTACTCCGAATAAGGTAAAAAAATATATTATATTATCTAGTCCTGTATGGGCTTTCGAATAGTTCTAACATATTTCCTGCGTGCTGTAAGAGGTGACTAGAAGGAAGCAAAAAAGTGGTAGATGATTTTACCATCGCCCGGTACAGATACCACTCATTGCACTTTATCATGGCGGTTCAGTTTCGTTTCCGGAATGTTTTCTGTTTAGAGTGCAGTTGCTGGTACCATATCTTTTGGTAGCTCTTTGGTATTGAGTGGCCGTTTGTTGGTACCTTTTAGTTACTATTTTTCAATAATAAAAAAAAAAATATACCTTTCCAGTAGTTGCGAAGCATTGGTGAAAGAGAGGTAGAAAGTGTATAAGAGAAAATAAAAATAATAGAAAGAGTAGGTTTTTTATTCAAAAATTAAACTGATTCAAATTCAATAAAAAGTTGAAAATAGTAGTTTTTGGTACAACATTTTATGGCAGCCAGTCAGAAAATTTATTTTGTCGAGCATGAGCCATGGATGGACCGCGTCTGCTCGATCCATAAGTGACCCACGCTCAACAAAATAAACAAAACAACAGATCTTAACTTAACCGACTGTGGCGGTTGGTACAGTGCACGGCTGAGGTTGATTCTCTCAAATTAGCGACTAAAAATTGAAACGAAATATTGAAAATTATTAAAACAACTAAAAAATTAAGAAAATTAAGTTAATTTTAAACCTCTGTTTTCATGAAGAGTGAGAACTCGTTAAAGTAATATTTTGTCAAGCTTGACAAAACATGTCTAGTCGATAGTCTTCCGAATAAACAGGTCTTTGCAAATTGATTGCCTGTTAGTTCGCACTTTTTTCATTGAAATTCACTCTGAGCAAGGGCGAAGCAGCTCCCAAAGCCCATTTGCCCACCACTCAAAACCCAAGGTGTAATAACTTAGCCTTGACAGGGTGAACCACTCCAAGAAGTGACTATAAAAAGGGGGCAGGGGGAGGGGGGAGTTGGAGGAACTTAACAACAGCCGCTCAATAGCGAAGAGCTACTAAAATATCCATTTTAATCGCTCGTTTTATTTTTTACAGGAACGAATGAACCTCACAAGAGTGGCGAATGAAAAGATTGGTGATTTGTCAAATGCTCAAGTGCTCGCCACAATGCCTGGATTGAGATTTGTAAGTTGATTCTGACTAAGGATGGTTTTTATTATTCGAATCGATTCGAAAACTTCAAATGTGATTCAAATATTCCTTCAGTGATTCTGTGCCTTGTTAAATGCCTGATACAATAAACACTAAATCAAATAACCGTGCCCGTCTATATGTGGCCTTTGGTAGGGCTTGTCCAGGGTGATCCACTCCAAGAAGTGGCGATAAAAAAGTCTGGTAAACAACTCATCAATAATGAATGAAAATACTAATTTTATTTGCTTCCCTCCTTACATCGAGCCCAAATGTGTTCTGTGAATTCGGGTTTTCAGTACACTAATGGTGATGATTAGGGTTGAGCAATTCGATTCGGTGACTCGAATCGATTCGAATCCGTCTTGAATCGTTCATAGGAACAAAAGCATACTATATGTAGTTTTTTATTTTTTTATTTTTAACGACAAAAGGCAATCGATTTTGGTCAATTTTGGCCAAAATTGGTTGTTTTTGTCGCTAAAATGAAAATACATCGCTCTTAAGTCAGTTTATGCTAAGAGTTGTAATTCGTAGCTGTATATTTCCTAATCATCATAATGAAAACTATAGAAGAGATAGCCAAATGGAATATTTGTTATATTTATTATATATATTTTTAACGATTCGATTCGAAATAAATATTAGGATCAGATTCGAATTCCAAATGGTTCGGTTTTGCCAGGCCCTAGTGATGATACTGTAGTTTGATTGATATAGAATTATGTTTGAAAATTTCAGATCAACGAAACTTTAGCTCTTTGTATGTAATATTCTGATAACTCGATTTTGTTTTATACTCAGTTCGGCGACGTCCAGAAACTTCTTGCAAGATCTCCATCTATATTGAAACAAGTTAAGAAGAAGTTTGGTGAAAACAGGAAGAAAGAATTGGAGGTTTGTTTTAAATGTGCACAATATGGGCATCATGTGGTCAACACGCGATTCTGTTTTCAGACATAGAAGTATATCAAGTTTGCCTTGTTTTAATTGAACGCGATGTGATCTGCATGTGATCCATACGTGATTCTGCTTTCAGTCATCAAAGTTAAAGAGTTTCATGTGCACGGGATGTGTTCACCATGTGTTCACATGGTTTCCATGATTGCTTCTCCAGACAAAGGCATTTTCTAAAAGCTTGGATTCAGCTCGTGGGCGCAATAGCTTAACGGTGTGCGCGATGGCCTAGGGGTTTAACTTGTTGGCGTCGCAGGTTGAAGATAACGGGTCCGAGTCCCGGCGTGTCCGGCTCGTTAATTCATGCCCTCCATTCAGCCCGGGGTGTAATAACTTCCGTAAGGTATCATACCTTTTCAGCAATTCTAACCCTGTCCGTCTATGAGTGGTTGCTGGTACAGGGCCTTGGGTAGGGTGGTCCACTCAAAAAAGCGGCTGTAAAAAAAAAGAATTCATACCGGAGCATCTATGTCCTTGCGGCTCTCAAATACTTTGAAACCTTATAAATTTATTCCAAAAACACAACTAGAGCAGATACCACGCACTGCACTTTACCATGGCGGTTCAGTTCCGTTTCGGGTCTTTTTTCGTGTAGAGTGCAGTTGCTGGTACTACATCTTATAGTAGCTCTTTGCTATTGAGTGGCCGTTGGTTGGTTTCCTTTGGGAGGTGCTTCCGGCCTTGCTTAGAGTGAATTTCAATAAAAAAAGCTTTTTTTAACCGAGGTGTGTTTTGATGAATGGCATGTTTCGTGATCACACGGAATAAAAACAAAAATCTGTATTCCGCACAACACGATCTTGCTGTTCCAGTCAGACAAAGTATGTCAAAAGATATTTTGTTAAGTATGAGTCAATGATGGATCGCGCCGTCGAGGCGCGGTCCATCTGTGGCTCATGCTTGACAAAATAGTGATTTGATTGGAATCACCTTACCATACCTTGACCGCCATGTTGTCAAACAAACTTTATTCTGAGTTATCCGCGTTTGAACTAATATAATACGCCCTCCAGCAATGTTATAGGCTTTTGCTTAAATAGGCGATGATTGTTTTATAGATTGTATTTATCTTGAATTTGAAAAAAACAACAGCAGAACAACCGATTACTAAGTTTGATAAACCTAAAAGATTCCTTAAAATCTTTAGAAAAAACGTTCGAATTTCGAAAAGAAACGAAAAAAGCGAAAAAAACGTTAGAAATGCGAAACTCAAAGCGTAATCCCAACGCTTTTTATCGAGCAAACAGAGTTACCCTTTTAGGGTGAAATTGGCGACTTCGAACCCAATACTAAATGATTCTATCACCACCTAGGGCAGTTACCATTAATTTTTTTAAATAGCCACTTCTTAGAGTGGATCACGCTGTAACAGCGGCCACTCATAGATGGACAGGGTTACAATTGCTGGAAAGATCTGATCTTTTCCTGTTCGGCTTAGCCTACCCAAGTTATTTATATAAATAATATTAAATAGCTCAGACATCGCCCAGAGCAGATTGCTCTCACTGCACTCTCTATACAGCGGTTTTGTACGAACTGTGTACATAAATGTCTACGAACATTGCCCGGAGCAGATTGCTCTCACTGCACTCTCTATACAGCGGTTTTGTACGAACTGTGTACACAAATGTCTACGAACATTGCCCAGAGCAGATTGCTCTCACTGCACTCTCTATACAGCGGTTTTGTACGAACAGTGTACATAAATGTCTACGAACATTGCCCAGAGGAAATCGCTCTCACTGCACTCTCTATACAGCGGTTTTGTACGAACTGTGTACACAAATGTCTACGAACATTGCCCAGAGCAGATTGCTCTCACTGCACTCTCTATACAGCGTTTTTGTACGAACAGTGTACATAAATGTCTACTTACATCACCCAGAGCAAATCACTCTCACTGCACTCTATACAGCGGTTTTGTACGAACTGTGTACATAAATGTATACGAACATCGCCCAGAGCAGATTGCTCTCACTGCACTCTCTATACAGCGGTTTTGTACGAACTGTGTACATAAATGTCTACGAACATCGCCCAAAGCAGATCGCTCTCACTGCACTCTCTATACAGCGGTTTTGTACGGACTGTGTATATAACCTGTTACGAAGTTTGATATACAATAAAAAGGTATATATTGCTTATTTAAATAAATAGTAGCACATGGTTATAACTACAAACATTGCCCAGAGCAGATACCTCTAACTGCACTCTAATATAACGACTTAGTACGGACCGTACGGACTTTTACTCACGATGTGAAGTTTTTGAGAAGCACCCCAAAAGAGCGAACTAACGTTCCCTAATGAGGTTAGATCTACATAAAACGTGCAGCCAACGACAACATCTTAAAAATAATTTCTGTAGAAATTGAAGAGCTATAACAGAGTGCAGTGAGTGGTATCTGCCCTGGGATATAGTAAACCAATTATTTCTTTTATCAGCACGCACATGGCGCTTTAAAAATTTTGTGTAGCTTTTTGTCTCCTCGACATTTGGTTTGTTTTGATCACTTCTTTCAACCTTTGCTAAAAGTAAATTTCAATTTAAAAAAGGAAACGAGTCCATCGATGGCTAATCCTTGTGCAAATAAAAAGTTTGAACCTATGACGTTGTTTAATAACATGTCTCGGAAATCTTTATTATTGATAATAACTTGAAAAACTTGTAATTTGACGTGATGCGATGCATTACATGGTTTACATATTAATGTCGAATAATTTATAACATCATCATAAATATCACGTTTTACGCGCGTGTAACAGGAATTTATTTTCAATTTTATTTTCAATTTCTAACTTTGACAACAGTTTGGCAGCAGATTAAAGGTTTTCTCGCCATTTTTATACCTAAAAAATTCTGGAAGATTAAAAATAAAAACGATTTGACGTAGACACGAGCAAGGTGCCTATTTTTCCCTATTTTGGATAACGACCTTAATCAGGGGGGGGGGGGGTAACGTAATTTTACGAGAACATGGGATTAGGGCTGAGAAGAAACGAATCATTTGGGATTCGAATTCGATTCGAATAATTTTTCTGAATCATATCGAATCGTTGATTTCAAAAATATAACAAATATCCACTTAGTACAACTATTATTATAGTCTACAACATGATTATTAGAAAATATACAGTTTCAAATTACAAATATTAGCATAAAGTGGCTTAAAAGCGTTGTATTTTCATTTTAATGACGAAATACAACCGATTTTGGTCGAATTTGACCAAAATCGATTGCATTTGTCGTTAAAAATGAATAAGATGCACTTCCTTTAGCATTTTCCTGTTCCTATGGCCGATTCACAATTGATTCAAATAGGCTGTACTTCGAATCGATCCGAATCCCCGAATCGAATTGCCCAGCCCTACATGTGATACATGACATGGCGTACATATTTATATCACACGTTTCATCAGTGAATATAAAATATAAATATTTATATAAATATGAAAAATATAAAAATAAATAAATATAAATAAATATCACATTTTACGCGATTGTAACAGGAAATAAAAATAACCTGTTTCATCACTGATGACCGATTACTTAGCTTGCTAGATTGGTCATAAATTTACCCTTTTTCGACATTTTCGTATTTTACAAAAACCAGAAATATCGAAAAAAAAAATCTGTTTCTACACACAAGCAAGAAGCCCCTTTTTTCATTTGTTGAATAGCGGCATTAATCAGGAGGTTTCCTAATTGAAATTTTATATAAACATGCTATTCATTCACACGATTCGTCACTCCCCTGTAAATATCACATTTTGCGCGATTGTAACAGAAAATAAAAATATCTTGTTTTGTCACTGATAAACTATTAAGCTCTTTTTGAAAATTTCATGATTTCAAAAATCTTTTTCATCTACACAAAAGCAAGACACCACCTTTTCTCTTCGTTGAATAGCGACCATATCAGGGGTCTGATTTAATTGTGATTTGTTATGGACATGTGATGCATTATTACACGGCGTACATATTAATATCACGCGATTTATCACCCCGTGACAAGTATTATTTATCTACGCGTGTAGCTAGAAATAAACTTACTTGTTTTCCACTGATAAACCGATATCTTATCAAATTGATCACAGTATTATTCTTTTTAATTTTTTCATACTTTAAAAAATTTACGAAAGTTTAAAAAAAGCTGTTTATGTGAACACAAGCAAGACGTCCCTTTTCCTCTAAGTCGAATGACGATCTTATTCAACGGACTAACATAATCAAAATTTTACGTTAGGATGATGGTATGCCTATTAAAATGTCACGATTATTTTTGTTGTGACAAATACCACGTTTTAGGAGCGTGGAAATAAAAACATTATATTTTTATGACATTGACCGCTTTCTTTGTTTGACAAAATGACGGCAGGTTTACTTTTTTCATACTTTTTTGAAAAAATTCATGTAAAAAATATTAAAAATTAATTTTTCTGAGAACAACTGAGTCTGGCCTTTGTTTTGGTCAATAAACTCAGAGTATGCATCGACAACCAGTAGAGGTGATCGACATTTTGCCCAGAAACTGAAAAAAAATCGTTATTGACAAAAACTGATACACTAAATAAAATAAAATACAGAAACCACATTCTAAAAGGAAAACGTTCTCAGGGAACTGAGGTACTTTATAGTCCTAGGTTATTGAATTGGCCCTAGCTGAATCTGAGAGGTCTTTACCTCTTCTATCTATTAGTAAAATTCACTGCAAGCAGGGCCGTAAGTAGTAGTAGTAAGTAGAAAAGTAGAAGTAGTAGAAAAACACTCTCGCAGAACTTTTTTCACTCTTGAAATTCAAT
The DNA here is from genome assembly GCA_963675895.2 of Styela plicata. NCBI lineage: Eukaryota > Metazoa > Chordata > Ascidiacea > Stolidobranchia > Styelidae > Styela > Styela plicata. The sequence continues at coordinate 26,662,272 of OZ023139.1, read as the reverse complement.
CTGAGCAAGGTCGGAAGCAGCGCCCGAAAGGAACCAACCACTTAATAGCAAAGATCTACTAAAAGATATAGCACCAGCAACTGCACTTTTAACGGAAAACATTCCAAACGAAACTGAACCGCTCATAATAAAGTGCATTAAGCAAAATTGACCCTGGGCGATGGCGAAACCCACTACCGGTCCAGCATCTTCCGTTAAACCGATATCTTATATATCTTTCATTTTTCATTTTTGACATTAAGTTGAAGCACCATTTGCACTTTCAAATAAAATGCAGGGTTCAAAATAAATTTCCTGAAGTCTCTCCCAATTTACTAACGGCCTGAAGCAAGTGGTTTTGCGTTAACACTGAAAAAGTAATTACAGCAATAAAACATTTCTCCTATTCATTTTATTACCTACAATTTCAATCTGATTGCTGCCAGATTGGCTATCAGACAAGGTCGTTCAAAATGATATTGCTGTTTGTATGTATGTTTTAAACACTGTAAAAAAAGTACAGTAAATTTACTGGTCATTTGCAGTATTTGCGTATCTCCTGATTTAAAAAAAAACGCCATGTTGATGAGATTTATGCCGATTATGGACTGTTGATGGACCGTACCTTCGCGGTGCGTTCCATCAACACCCCATATTTGGCCAAAAAAGTCAAATTTGAATTTTTTTTATACCGCCAAGCAAAATTACTGTCAAAGACCAGTGATTTTGTTGCATTTTTTTATAGTTTGTAGTGTAAGCAAATCAATCGTGAATACATATGGGTGCCGGTATTTACGGAGTCTTTGCTACGCAGTGGACGAAGTCTACGAAAATAAAGTATATTTTTGTGGAATTTAGCCTAAACCAGGTTACTTGAATTTTTTTTAAATAGTCACAAACAGAGCAATAATTGATCGTGTGGATCTGCAAGCTTTCAAAGCTCGTAATACATGCGGGGTGACCCTGGGCGAGGCACTAAAACCCAGAACCTTGGGACTATGCTCAATAACTTCATCGGTTCCTCATATGTTCCACACGGGATGGAATGACAAGACGCAAGATGAATCTCGTGACCAGATTGTATTGTAAACATTGTTAATTGCAAAGTGTGGAATGAAGTTCATTTTATTTCATTTCATCAATACCAAGGGTGTGCGCATTCGAATGGTCAGACAATTTCGTTTTTTGACAGTTGATTCATTTTTCAGCGTAATCATGATATATTTCAAAGTTTACGTCGAAATAATAAGTGAAAAATGGTCAAATATCGACAATTTCATATATCTGAACATCATTCTATTTATATAGCGAATTTCAAATAAATCCCTATAGGTACAGGCTTTAGAATATCTGTAACGCATTTCCTGCATGCCATAAGCGGCGAATAAAAGGAATCAAGGAGGTGGTAGATGGTTTTACCGTCGCCCAGGGCAGATACCACTCACTGTACTTTATCATGTAGGTTCAGTTCAGTTTGGGATGTCTTCCGTTTAGAGTGCAGTTGATGGTACTACTTCTTGCAGTTACTCTTTGCTATTGAATGGCCGTTGGTTGGTTCCTTTTATGCACTGCTTTCGGCCTTGCTCAGAGTGAATTTCAATGAAAGAGAATTCAATCAAATTCAATGAGATATTTCATTTTGTTAAGCATGAGCCACAGATGCACCGCGTCTCCTCGACACGATCCATCAGTGACTCATACTTTACAAAAGATGCTTTGACAAAAACATTTGATGGGGTACCTTAAATAGAGAAGCTATTTTTAAATTCAATATCCGAAGTGATTACTGATATGTTTCCCGTCTTGCTCGAGTGAATTTCAAGTGAAAATAAAAATAAAAATGGGAAAGTGCTACCCCACTTCCTCCCAGAAATGAAACGTTGTCTCGTTGACTTTTTCTATTCTCAAACTTTAATTTATCAATTTATGATTCCAGGAAACTCTTCGTGAGAAATGTTCCTCCCGCGAAGACCCTGATGATTTCTGCCGGTGCTGCTGCTCGGCTGAACGATGCAATCATGCATTGCTCGACTGTGGAGTTACTCCTCCTCCCGATGGTAAGTCAGAAGCAGGATTACTTCTAGTCCTAAAATTCGAATAGACAGGTCATAGGTCGAATAGACAGGTCATAGACATAATACGAATTCTCATTTCAATAATTTGACGAGGTTTCTATTTTTGTTTTATTGAAATCCACTCTGAATAAATTCGGAAGCAGCGCCTAGAAGGAACAACCCAACGACTATTTGATCTCAGAGCTACTACAAGATATAGTACGAGTAACTGCACTTTAAGCGGAAAACATCCCGATCGGAACTGTACCGCTATGGTAAAGTGCAGTGAGTGGTGCCTGCCATGGGCGATGTTGGAATCAACTACCGCTTTGAGTGAGGTAGTCCTTATAGTTTGATTTAAACGGCGTTTTAAACTTTATATATATAGAATAGAAGTTTCAATATTTCAAATCATCGAAATTGGTGTTATTTGAAAACATTTAGTCCATTTATAGCAAAGTTCATACTTTATGTTACGTCACGTTTCAAAAAATTTTGCATGTATTTTGCATGGTTTCAAGATAAAACGAATTAAGAATAACTTTTAATTTCAGAACGCCAGACTACTCAGAGCGATTAAGAGACATGTCTGATTCAATTGCTCATTCCAATAAATCAGTATGCTATTATGAAGTTTAAGTACATATTTCATCACATATGATGCGATTTATTGCGGTTTTGATGAGTTTCGCCAATATAATGAAAAAATTATTCCTTACTTCAGTAGCCTCATATTATCGTTTAATAAAGACAAGTCATTCCTGTATGAAAATATTCTTTCAATTCGGATAGATATACAATTCGGATATTGTTTTCCTGGAATCATATTATGCTCTATTTGAAAAGATATTTTGGAAATATGAAATCTTCAAAATGTTTGTTCAACGGTTCAAGTTTTAAATGAACATACTGCTTGTTGTCATTTGACAAATAAGACCTGATAGTGAATCTAATTGCTCAACCGGTGATGTGCAAACGGTGTGCAAACGTCCATTGCCCTGATGAAGAACGTCTGTATAGACATTCGAAACGTTGGCAAAATATAAAATACCGTTTGCACATCACCGGTTGAGCAATTAGATTCACTATGAATTTCCCTGGTGGCAATCACTCAATCTTTAAATAAGATCTGATGTTGTATATGATATTGGCGCACCAAGGCTACACTAACACATTGTAGATTATAAAACCAAATTTAGATTCAAACAAGGTTTCATATCTATACGGAAAAACAGTTTTAGCGAACTTGTCATGCTTATAAGTCATTGACCAGATTAAAATATACAAAAGATATATATATATAATTTGCCTGCAGGTATCTCGAAACATCTGAACATTATTTTGAATAGTTTTGCCATATTTTGAGCAAAATATTGGGCCTTTTGAAAAAAATCAAAATGTTGCTCTCAACAATATTATTTTTTTTATAAAATTTATCCTGAGAATGGTCGTAAAGGGAACCCAAAAGTAACTGGCCGACGACCTCTGACTCTGACCAATTATTTTGTTCTGTGAATAATATGAATCTTTACGATGGTCAAAGTTTTAAACCCAGGACCGTATGTCTGACTTCATACCCCCCAATATCCGGAAACGTCATGCGCTCAAAGATATGAGTCATAATGACAATGAACTAGTCTGTTTTAGCTCTCTAGCGACATGCTGCGATCAATAAATAAGTTACAATAAGTTATCATCATTTAATGTACGTTTCTTTGTCAAAGATTTTCATAGAGTGTAGAAAGAATACTTGAAAGGAATTTATTTCAGCATAATTTATGACGCCATTATCTGATGACGTCACAAACTGTGAATGACCTTAAAGCAAAGTTTACAGCACTCACCAACAAGTTGAATTAGTTAGAATTCCTTTTTTATCTTTCCTGAGAGGAAAGCCGGTAGTACGGCTTAACTACATGGAGCACCAGGACCTCTCGTAACGCAACACTAATAACTAACGGTCGCCAATACGCAAAAAGGTACAGAATATAAAAACCACAACTGTAATGCTAAGAGGATACCATTCCAAAACGTAACTGAACCGTTATAATCAAGTGCAGCTGTATATCCACAGTTATGCACCACACCGCGAATGAAAAGTGGTAGATGGTTTTCCCATCGCCAAGAACCCCCGCGGGAAATACGTTAAAGCGAATCTGAAGCCAACTTAATCTATGAACATTATATTTTCCACAGAACGTGAAGACGAACCTTTACCACCGGATATTGCGACAACGAAACCGGAAGTGACGTTCCCGACTGTAGCACCGAAAAAAGTTGCCCCTGTATGTCAACGATTCAATGGGGGGTGTGACCATACTTGCATTCCGTTGAACAAAACTACTGTGAGATGCGAATGTTTTAAGGATTATAAGCTTCAGGCGGATGGGAAGACGTGTAAAAGTAAGAGATTTGGCTCAAAAGTTGAATCGATGGGATCGAATTACATTTATATCATGCGGGAGTGGAAAGCCTAGAATACAGCTTAATCATATAACGAACCACGAAATCTCGTGCAGATACCAGTTCCTGATCAGAGTTTATGGATTGACGTATTTTCCGAACGCATGGACCTGGTTGGCGGAGGAAGGCGCAAATAGTGCTTACGTGAACCACCGTGCACCGGCGAGGTGTCCAGCAGACCTCTTGCATATAATCATCCTTCACGGGATCCGAACAGAACGTCAGAGATGCTTAGCTCGAAACGTATTCCCAACGCTTCACCGATTGAGCTCACCGGGCACCCAATAGGCCTCATGTCCATTTCAGATGCTATTTCAGTTCGTATAAATTCACGGCCGCATGGTACGGACCTGGGCAAAACCGAATCATTTAGAATTCGAATTTGATTCGGATATTTTTTGTCTTCATCGTGAAAATCAAGAAATTTATTGTTTATAGAGTGTATATTCAATTCGCACTCCATGTCTAAAAGCAACAATTTCCATATTTTAACGACAAAATATAATCGATTTTGGTCAAATTCGGCCGAAATCGATTGTATTTCGTCGTTAAAAATGAAAATTCTAGTCCATTTAGTAAGTATTTGTTCCTACGAACGGTTCACGATTGATTCGAATATATTTTAGTTCGAATCGATTCTAATCACCGAATCGAATTGCCCAGCCCTACTCCCGATACTTGGAATAATAGAGGCATTTGCAAAAAAGATAGAGTAAAAATAAACTTTACTACAAAAAATGGTTGAGTTTACGAGCTCAAAAGCATCTTACAAATCTGGATACGTCGTATACGAATAACCGTTTTTATTTCGGGCGTTTCATTAGGGATGGGAAATTCGATTCGGTAATTCGAATCGTTTCGAAGCTTAAATTGCTTCGACCATAGAGACATAAACTTGAAATGAAATCGAATTTTCATCTTAACGACGAAATACAATCGATTTTGGTCAAATTTGACCAAAATCGATTGTATTATGTCATTAAAATATGTAACTTTTTGCCGTTAGACATGGAGTGGAATTGAAAATATATTGCCTTTTAGTCTGGTTATGTGAATAATATAAATTCACATTTTTTTAATTTTTATTATTAATTCGTATTTATAAGTTTCTTGGCAATTTTTAATCGTAAAATTGGCATATTTAGTATTGATATAAAATTCATGATTCGATCCGATTCGAAAAGTTATCCGAATCAGATTCGAATTTTAAAAGATTCATTTTGAGGTAGGGGCCTCAGCAAGTCAGTCGTAAAGATAATCGTAAAAAGCTTTAAACGCTAAACAGTTTCTATTTATTTTCAGCTCATCTGAAACGCGCCATTGCTGACGCCGGACCAGATATAGAAGTAACGTTACCACAAGACAGCGTCACGTTGAGTGCCAACAACACGTTGGGATCAGTGAAGAGGTACAGATGGTGGGATCCTATCGCCAGTGGAGACGGGGCCGGACTCACAGTTTCGGTAAGATCATGGGCGCGATGGTGATTAAACATGTTGGCATCGCAGGTTGAAGATCACGATGTCGAGTCCCGACATCGTTGGGTTTATCGTGAAAATCAAGAAAATTATAGTTTATAGTGTACGTTCAATTCACAATCCATGTCTAAGAGCAACAATGAACGATCCACGATTGATTCGAATAAATCTTGCTTCGAATCGATTCGAATCACCGAATCGAATTGCCCAGCCCTAGTGGTGACCCACTCAAAAAAGATCGTGTTTATACAAGATGAATTCCGATTCTCTTTGTCGGGTTAACCTAAGACAAACTACTCATCCTTCCCCTATACCTTTGCATAAGTGAATCCATATGCTGAAAGCAAGGATGATATAGAAAGAGAATAAACTAATAGACAAGAGGTTCAAGGGTCTTCCCACACACATACACAAATTTATTTCTGTAATGTTACAGAAATAAATTTGTGTACGTGTGTAGAAATACTCTTGATTCTTTGTCTATGAATTCCTATATTGGGTGTTAAATTAAAAAAAATGGTTAGGGGTGCCAAAATCGAATATACGTTTATTTCAAAATATTTTTTTTTTGAATTTATTATATCTAGTTTAATAAACAAACAAAAAGTTTTTCTCAGAAAATAGTTAATGACGTTAAAAATATCTTCTTTCTGAAAATGCACACTTTTTCAAATTTGTTGTTTTTAAATCACTGAAAAAATCAAATCAAATAATTTGCGAATCTCAAATCGAATCGAATATTTGTGACAGCCCTAATAAGGGTATTACAAAGTAATTATTTTAAAACCCAAGTGGCTTTGCTCGACATTTACGTCCAAGTTTCCATTTTTGTGGATCTTGAAAAGTGAGATTTTAAAGATCGGATTAACAAAGGCAATAAATCTGCTGCAACCCGCAACTACCCTATGAATGTACCGAATAAGTTTGGGCGATTCGGTTCGGTGATTCGAATCTATTCTGTGCACAATTTATTCGAATCATTTATGAATCGTTCATGGAAACGAAAGTTGCTAAGTAAGCTAGATTTTTTATTTTCAACAACAAAATCCAATCGATTTTGGTCAAATTGGACCAAAATCGATTTTATTTTGTTGTTAAAATAATATGAAAATTGTTTATCTAATATATATAAATTGAAATAACACGGTAAACTATGAATATCTTGATTTTTACAATGGAAATGAGTTGTAATAGTAAAAATAATGTTGGTTATTTACATAAAATTAGTGATTCAATCCGATTCGAAAAAATTATTCGAATAAGATTCGAATTCCAAACAATTCGAAATTGCCCAGCCCTAGCATCGACTGTTATAATCACGTTTTATTGATAAAGGACTCAAAGTTAGTCATTACCGATGCTGACACTTTGTCAGAACTAAGTAAAATTGATCTTGAGCCGTGATTCACAGATGCAAACATATCGCAAATAAAAATTCGACTTTTTCAGGATTCCCGGGAGTCGGATATTCTTGTTACGAATCTCAAACCAGGAAAATACAAGTTTATATTGATGGTAACAGGGATGGACGGACGTAGGACATCTGATATGATGATATTAACTGTAAACCCAAACGTAAGTGGCATTTCTTAGGTTTTTTAGCATTATCCGTGCCTTCGGCGCCATTGTGGTTATTTTTGTGAGTATTTGATCAATATTCTGTGACGTATGTGTCCGCGGAGAATCGTTCCTAGCATTTCTAATGAACGATAGCAGAACACCTGACGGCATTAATGATGATAATAACTGTAAATCCAAACGTACGTGGCATTCTGTAGGTTTTTTAGAATTGTCCGTGCTTTCGGCGCAATTGTCGGTTATTTTTGTGAGTATTAGATCAATATTTTGTGACGTACGTGTCAGCGAAGGATCGTTCTTAAAATTTTTAGAAATGTTCGCTCATTCGGCGCAATTTTGGAATTTTTGTCAGTATTAGATCAATATTTTAACAAACAAGGGTCAGCGCAGACTGGCTACTCTGCTACTTAAACGAATGGGTCATATTTGATGATAAATTTTTTATGGCCAGAAGATTTAAAATGTCGGTTTTTGAGTGTTGGTAGCTACCAATCTGCAGAAAAAGATTCAGAAAACTGAAATCGCAGTGTTGATTGTTTCCGAACTTTTTGACCATCCAAAGAAAATGAAATTAACATCTCAGTCACCCGAAGAAAAACAAGATTTTGTCGTCCTGATTCTGTCGTCCATGCGTAGCGCGTCTTGGACAAAATATCACTTTTATTTGAGTTTAAAACATGAAATGAAAGTGATAAAATTCGAAATTTTTACATCGAGTTAACTCAGACTTGCTTCTGAATAAGGGCTGGGCAAAACCGAATTATTGGAATTCGAATCTGATTCGAACATTATTATAACAATTAAAGGAGCGAAAATTTTCATTTTCATACGATAAAATACAATCGCTTTCGGTCAAATATGACCATAATCGATAGCATTTTGTCGTCAAAATCTATTTTATCAGCAAGTATCTTTTTCTATAAACAATTAATTCAAATAATTTGGGATTCAGATAGATGCGGAACACCGCATTGAATTGTCCAGCCCTATTGCTCTTCGCTATTTAGTAGCCGTTAGTCGGTTCTTTTTGGACACTGCTTCCAACCTTGCTCAGAGTAAATTTCAATAGGAAAAAACCTATTTCATGCATGTCGTGAGAACCGACTAGGGAGAAAACAAATAAGTGGTAGATGGTTTTATCATCGGCCAGTACAAAAGATGATTACTGTACAGAGATTTAAATATTCCAATTTTGATTCAAACGTTTTCGTTGCTTTTCCTGTCAGATAAGAATATCATTAAACTTTGAAGACCTCATCGTGAGTTGTTTTTAATGATCTTTAACACTGTTATCAATTTTTTTTATCAGCCTGCTTCCATAAATGCAACAGCTGAAGCTGCAAAGAAAAAGTTTAAGCCACGTCGACCCCGTGTGAGAGCGTTCGGTCAGAGTAGATTCCGTTCAACCAGGCATCGTAAACAGTGGAAGAAATATGTCGAAGTCCATGGCGTTAATTTTACTACAACTACGCCAGAGCCACGCCTTAGATTTACAACCACGAAGTCATCGTTTAACGTCATCAAACGCACTGGTGGACTCAAACCACGAAAGCCAAAACCAACGACGCCCGCACCGACAACTAAATCCGAACAGCCTGAGCCGCGCAAACCCGTAAAGCAGGGTCCAAAGAAACCAGGAAAACAGGGAATAAAACGTCCCGGAACTGGAACAAAACGCCCCGGAACTGGAACAAAACGCCCGGGAACCGGAAAAAAGGGCCCTGGAACCAGTCTGAAGCGCCCACTGACGAAAGGAAAAGGAACCAGGAAGCCAGTCACCGGAGGCAAGAAGCCAACTAAACGATTACCACAGAAAGGGAAAACTGGAGCACGTGTTGCAAGACCAAGATCTGCCGGAAAACAACCACCAGGTATGTCTTTTTCAATTCGGGCTCACAGGTAGGGTTTGAGCAAAATCGATTCGGTTCTTCGAATCAATTCGAAGTACAAATTATTCAAATCAATCGTGGATCGTTCATGAAAACAAAAACTTGTTAAATAAACTAAATTTTTTATTTAACTAAATGCTATCGATTTTGGTCAAATTGGACCAAAATCGATTGCATTTTGTAGTTAAGATATGAAAATTGCTGCCTTTTATACATGGAGTGTGAATTGAGAATAAACTACGAAATAAAAATTTGATTTTCACAATGGAAACAAGTTTGTAATAGTAAAAATTGGATATTTATTGTATAGATGGACTTCGTGATTCGATCCGATTCGATCAAATTATTCGAATCTGATTCGAATTGTGATTTATTCGTTTTTGCCCAGCCCTAATTCAAGGCCACGAAACACGCGGAGTTGTCTATCTACGCATGACGTTACGTTTTATATAACGAAACAAAAACGATTTTTTTGCTGTAAGAGTACTCACATGCTAACAAAGCGTCTGTCTATCTGTTCACCAGTAACCGCCAGGTGCCTTGCTGCAGGGCACGCTCGGTGATGAAACGGTCAAGCATCGACCTTCCGGACAATACTATCGGAAAATCAGAATCAGATTCGAATTCCAGATGATTCGGATTTGCCCAGCCCTAAAGTCTTTGTTCTTATAAACGACCCACGATCAATTCGAATAAGTAGTGCGTTGGATCCATTCAAATCACAGAATGAAATTGCCCAGTCCTAGCTTCCAACTTTGCTCAAAGTGAAAGACATGTCTAGTTTATTAAATAGCGAGTGGTTGCCACCAAGTAGACTGACAGTTCTAGTTGATATGCCCAACCGGTGAAATACAAACGATGTAATTTGGCGACGTTTCGAATGTCTATACAGGTAGGGTTCATCAGGGCAGTGAATATTAAAATGTAACCTTGTAGGTACGGACTTCAAAATAGTTCTAACGTATTTCCTGCGTGTCGTTAGAGGCGAAGTGGTAAGAGTGGTATATCGCCAAGGAAAGATGCCACTCACTGCGCTTTACCATGGCGGTTCAGTTCCGTTCCCCTTTTTTCCGCTTAGAGTGCAGTTGCTGGTACTACACCTTTTAGTAGCTCTTTGCTATTAAGTGGCCGTTAGTTGGTACCTTTTAGGCACTGCTTCCGGCCTTGCTTAGCGTGAATTTCAATAAAAAACACAAAAAGGGTACCTCATATATTTCCTTCAGTCCGATGGTTCGTTATTGAGTGTTATATCTATTCTTTACCGTAGTGCTAGATAGGTTTTAGAGGCCGTTTTTTTCGGTTTATAGAGTAGCCTTTTATTTTATAATTCCCTGCCCTGATGGAGCTTGTCTGAATAGACAGTCGAAACGCCGGCAATTAACATCGTTTGTATTTCACAGGTTGAGCATATCGAATAAAACTATGTCTAGTTTCCATTCACTTATACTTATTTATAATTATTTCTACAGCACGGCTTCGTATGGCACCTCCAAAACCACAACGTTCTCTTGTTCCCGAAAAACGTACTCCCGCCACCCGCTCAGCTGTTCCGAAAAATCCTCTGATGCCGAAAAAACCTCTGAAGACCAAGACACAGGCAAAGCCGAAAGTACAAGGGAAACCGAAAGCACCAGTGGGGTCGAAAGCACCAGTCAAATCACAACCCAAGCCAAAGCACCAGCGAAGTCGAATGTCCAAACCAAACCGGAAGCACCAGTCAAATCACAACCTAAGCCAAAAGCATCAGCAAATTCGAATGTCCAAACCAAAACGAAAGCACCAGTCAAATCACAACCTAAGCCAAAAGCACCAGCAAAGTCGGATGCACCAACAAAACCGAAAAAACCGGTTAAATCAAAAGCCGCAGTGAAGCCGAAAGTGCCAATTAAATCAAAAACGGCGGCAAAACCGAAACGACCAATGAGAAGAGTGCCTGTTCGACGACCAGGAATGGCAAATAGTAAACCAGGAGCACCGAAATTAGGAAACCGAGTAGGTCCGAAACGACCACTGTCCGGTCCGAAACGTCCTCTGACCGGTCCAAAACGTCCTCTGTCTTCGAGGAAGCCATCCACTAAGCCAATAGTCACAACGACATCTACCACAACTACACCCACTACCACGACTACTACAACAACTACTATAACCACTACTACTACTACTACTGAAGAACCGAAACGTAAGTACATGGATAAGTGGTAGATTGTTGTACCATCACCCAGGGCAGATTCCACTTGCACAAACTCAAATTTCAATATTAGAATAGAAAATATAAATAATAATAATAGAAAAATACCGACATTTAATTATGCCATCACGCGAACAAGAGTTGATGGACGAACTTCAGCTCAATCACACTTTATTATACATGGGACTACCAAGTCTAGTCGGCCTAAGCAATGAAAATTAAAAATTGATTTCATTTGAAATCACTTTTCGATCAATTTATTTTAATTGAAAAGCCAAGGCTACTTAAGAAACCTAAGATTTTTACTTGGGCCTGCGGCGCGCAGTAGATAATATACAATTGTAACCTTGTTTAGGTCCCGAAGCATCAGTTTTCGCGACTTCGGCGCAAATATTGGCTTGTTTTTAATAAAATGCATTTTTTTAGCAAAAACATTTGCCTGTTGCCTGTAAAAATAGTAATAGGAAATACCGACATTTAATTATGCCATCACGCGAGCAAGAGTTGATAGACGAACTTCAGCTCAATCACACTTCATTATACATGGGACTACCAAGTCTAGTCGGCCTAAGCAGCGAAAATTAAAAATTGATTTCATTTGAAATCACTTTTCGATCAATTTTATTTTAATTGAAAGCCAAGGCTACTTAAGAAATCTAAGATTTTTACTTGGGCCTGCGGCGCGCAGTAGATAATATACAATTGTAACCTTGTTTAGGTCCCGAAGCATCAGTTTTCGCGACTTCGGCGCAAATATTGGTTTGTTTTTAATAGAATGCATTTTTTTAGCAAAAACATTTGCCTGTTGCCTGTAAAAATAGTAATAGAAAAATACCGACATTTAATTATGCCACCACGCGAGCAAGAGTTGATAGACGAACTTCAGCTCAATCACACTTCATCATAATGGGACTACCAAGTCTAGTCGGCCTAAGCAATGAAAATTAAAAATTGATTTCATTTGAAATCACTTTTCGATCATTTTATTTTAATTGAAAAGCCAAGGCTACTTAAGAAACCTAATATTTTTACTTGGGCCTGCGGCGCGCAGTAGATAATATACAATTTTAACCGAAGCATCAGTTTTCGCGACTCCGGCGCAAATGTTGGCTTGTTTTTAATAAAAAGGCAATTTTTTAGCAAAAAATTTTGCCTGTGACACCCAATATGACGTCATCATTATAAACTTATAAACTAAACATTCGTAAATTAAATTCTGCTCCCCCCTTTTCAAGGCTTTAAATACTGCTAGCATTCTATTCCATTCGCAAAAAGTTATCGATTTCATCCGTGAATCAATTCGCACCGATTCACTGTGAAGGTTCCACAATGTCACAAACAGTTTTATGCAAGAAGCTCTTTCCGAAAATCTCTAAACTTTGGAATTCCTTGCCTTCTCGCTGTTTTCCTGATTGTGTTGATCTACAAGGCTTTAAAACTCGCTCTAATAGACATCTATCAGGGATGGGGGGTCCTTAGTTCTATTCCTGCATTTCATGTAGCTCTTTGCACTTTAGTGGCTTTAGAAGAATATTCAAGTATGATTTGTCTCTTGTGGCCTTGCTCTGAGCGAATTTTAATAATATATATTGTATATATATATATATATATATATCTTATGCATGGTTTCTGTCTACCCTCGGTCGTTAGTTGCAGCAAAATAACGCTTTTACTCGCATTTCAGTTGAATGTCCGGCCTTAGATTCACTTGAACGACGTCGTGTTTTATCAAACTGCTCAGTAGACGGACTGAAATGTGATTTTACATGTGAAGGTAATGAATTAATCCATTAGTCTAGTTTTTTTTTTTTTTTTTGTCAAGTACATATATATGACAAATATTCTTAAAAAATACAGATTTGTATTTTATAAGAATATTTGTCGTGTTTCCAATCAGTAATTTCATCTGCTATGTGGGGCATTCAGGCCAAACAACAGTTCCGCGCAAAACCTCTAGCCTTTGTGGCAAATGAATTGCCCAGTCGTTCAAATCTTCCACTAATTTTTGCGGTAAAAACAAAACAGAAAATATCCGATTCATTTTCAATTCATAAGGTTTCGTTTTGCGTTTGAAATTGACAATCTAAGAAAAAGCTGAGAAAAATAATTTTCATTTTATTTATTCTTTTAGATGGTATGAAGCTGCGAGGTGGATCCAAGTCCGTTATCTGTGATACTTTCGGTGAAAAGCCATCATGGATGAACGGGGCATCCCCAGCTGTTTTGCCGTGTTGCGAGCTCCCTTGTCCAGCAAACGCTCATGCTGACATCGTATTCTTGATTCATTCGGTTTCAAAGACCGGAAAGCCTGATTGGATAAAATTACTCAACTTTGTCAGCTCAATGGTAGGTGCTTTAGAATTCAACTGATTGTTTCTTGCTTTTCGCTGAAAGTTACTGAAGGTAGATAGCGTCACCACCGTCTTGTCTAGATAGATGGGGGGTGGCCGGTTAGCTCAATCGGCAAAGCGTTGGGAATACGCACACTCGCCGAGCTACGCATCTCTGATCGTCATGACGCGGGTTCAATTTCATACGGGGTACATGAGAGAGGTCCGCTGGACGGTGGACGGTTCACGTAAGCGCTGGTGCACAGGAAAAATCAGAAATACGATAATCCAAAAACCTTCACCCCGATTCTGAAATGGTATCTTCACGAGAGGTAAGCTGTAGCCATATGGCTTTCCTTTCCCGCAGGATAAAAATAATATCCAATCCCATACCATCACTACGCTCAGTACTAAAGCGTCACTGTATAAAGTATTGTATCGTTTCCCCCTCTGAGACATCTGCTCGTTTAACGTCTTATGCCGCATGTTTTCTTCGCCATAAATGTGTTCATTAGCTACTTCAATGCCTTGCTTCCGAGCTTTGGAATTAAAACTGTATTCGAGAAAAAAAATTATATTCGAGTTCGAACGAAATCCGAAAGTTCAGTCAAGAACCACACACGACTTAAAATTGAGGTTCAGTGGTTGTGAATGATATAGTCAAATCTTAGAGGCCTGCAAGGTTTCTAGAGATTTTTGTATTTCTTCTCGAAATAACTGGGTGAAATCTGGAAACCAGGTGTCTAAAAAGTTTTGTAAATCTAAGCCCATGGCTACTACCTCTTTTGTCTACTTAGAAATTCCGTTAATGTTGTAAATATTTTGAGTATGACCGCGGCTGCTATTATGAAGAGATAATATAGCTACTTAAAAAGTGGTTTCTGACAATACGCAACTTATATTCACTGGCACAAATTTAAGAGCCGTGTAGACTGTAGATCAATGCGATTGGGAAACCAGTATGAAGGGAGGGGATTGCGATAAATGTATAAAACAACTTACCCAATTACTGCTATGCTGGCCCATTAATCAAGTTAAGAACTATATAAAATGCTATGAACTAAAATCTGTTTTTTCACTTTTAACAGGTCAGCAAGTACACAATTGGTAAAGAGAATGTTTGCATCGGTGCGGTCAGATACAACAGCCGTATCGATACAAGATCAGAGATACCCCTGGATTGTTCGATAACAAAAGCCAACTTCAAGAAGGCGTTGCTTAAGATGCCGTTTGTAGGAGTCGGTAAGTTAGCGAATGTATTAAAACGAAAAATATCGTAGAAAGGGTATCGTTTTGTTAAGTGTGAGTCACTGATGGATCGCGTGGACGAGACGCGGTCGATTTGTGACCCATGCTTGACAGAAAAACATTTTCATTTTTTCCTACCGAGGCAGCAGCAAGGCCGCAGCAAGGAAGCAGCTCCCAAAGGGAAACAACCAACCGCCACTCAATAGCAAAGAGGTACTGAACGATGTGGTACCCGAAGCTGCACTCTAAACGGAAAACATCCCAAACGGAAATGAAATACCATGGTAAAGTGAAGTGGGTGGTATCTGCCCTGGGCGATGGTAAAAATATCTACTACTTCTTTGCTTCTTTTTAGTCGTCTCTGGTTTGGTAACCCTGTTCAGTATCCAAGCGTTTAAAAGTGCGATCGATTAATTCAAGTTGATATATTTTCAAGAGTTCGTGGTATTACGCAAGGTGACACAAGGGAGCAATTTTTATACAACTGTCATAACATGCGGTGAGCGGGGTTTTAGAATTAAGCGCGGTATATCCTTCGGACGATGTCGCAACGGCCTGTGCCTGCAGTCAAAGCCAGAAAGCCACGTTAAAACAGTCACGTGAAAACAGTCTGCTTGAGTTTGACGGGTTCTATACTATATAAGCGACGTCATCGCTTTTCTATCTTGTAGCAGCTCTTTCCAAAAAAATGTTTACCTTTGGGCGCTGCTTCTGGCCTTGCTCAGAGTAATTTTCCAAAAAAAAAAATTTAACGTAAATAGGTAGTTGAGCAAGATTTTACGTCATGAAAGCCTCTTGCAGCCTTGCTCTGAATGAATTTTGGTAAAAGAAAAGCAAATCTTGAGAAAAAATACTGAAATAGAAGCACATGGCTACGGAAAAAAGGGAAACTATGGAAGCCCACATTTAAATAATACTCGTTATCTTCCAGGGGCAAACACCGGAGCAGCGTTGAATTATCTCCGAACAAAAGCGTTCAAATCTCCGCATGCTCGACCTCATGCTCCCAATGTTGCTGTTCTAGTCTCCGATTCAAGATCTGTAGATGACGTCATCAAACCGGCAAAAGCCTTGAAGGCGACTGGTACCAAGGTAGATTACTGTTTAGTGTTGGTAACTTAGGTATTTCATAAACTGGGCAAAGTAAAACGAAATTACAACAAAACTAGGTGAAATATCACTGGGTAACCCGGTTTCACTTCCAGAACTAGTTAGTACTGCTGCCGTGCAATGAGTGAATTTTAAGTGTTTGAAAAGCTATCGAAAAGCTAAGTTGTCCAACGTAAAGATATGTCATTTCGACTTTCTCATGCGCCAATGGAAAGCTAGCGATGCTCGAGTAGAATTCGGTCTTTCGAACCTCATTGCACTGGATCACCACTAATTTCTCCACTTTTGTCCTTTAGATATGATGTTTTCGCTTAAAATTCTCGGTTATTTCTCAGAAGCACGGGATTGCGGTATATTTTTCCGAGTTTCCGATTTTCGGAAACAACTTGAAATCAAAAGTCCTAGTTGTAAATGATTTTGCTTCGGCCCATTTTTTTCTATTTATTCATATAACCATATTCCGGAGAGGACCACTCTGACCAAGGCCCTGTACTAGCGGCCACATATTGACGAACAGGGTTAGGGAACAGAGTTGTTGGAGAGTTATGGTTATTCCTTTCCGGCTTAGCCCACCCAAGTTAAATAAAATCTGGGTTAATGGCTGGGCATGGCTTAACGAGACGTACTTGCCGAGACTCGAACTCTAGATATTCAACCTTCGTTTTTTTTTCTTTTCCTCTCCTATTATTACTCAGGGAATTCCAGTTGTTAGAATATAAATTTTTTCCTCAAGTGTAATACACGCCTTCCTACACCAAGAGTCTAACGAATATTCTATTATATTCAATACAGATTGAAGTGATCGGCGTCAAGACACGCGGTGGATCTCCAAACACTCCCCAACTAAAATCCATCGCAAGTAATCCGGCCAAAATAGTCAACTTGCCACGAATACCGATCAAACCGCCACCACTGCTTGAGAAGCAAATGAACTTCCTGGTCTGCTCCAGAGGCTGTCAACGATACGGAAGAGAGCAAGCTGAACCTGCAGCGTCACTGAAGTCTAGTGGTCTAAGTCGAGGTCCTGGCTAGGAGAAAGTCATAAATTCTTCGTCAATAAGGCCGGGCAAAACCGAATCATATGGAATTTGAATCTGATTCGGATATTTTTCGAATAGAAGCGAAGCACTATTCCATATAAATAACAAATATCTTTCAATTTGTGCTTTCGACCGATTTGAATTGCCGAATCGAATTGCCCAGGCCTAGTCGTCAACATAAAGAAATATGATACTATGACATCACAACGTAATATAGAATATGTCGTCATTGGAAAGTTTTGAAACAATCTGGATCTTGAATCAAGATCAGAGAAATCGAAATATCATATGTTATTACGTCACAGTTTGTTTGTTTATTTCGAATTATGTTTCAACAATTTATTTTTTAATTTTTATTGTTAAAATAACGACTGTACATTGTTACCGATGTCTGAATATCGGAAGAAGAAGTTACTTTTGTAAAACCGAATTAAATCAGCGGCTCAGCACCAATTTTGGTATTCAGGATCGGATCTGGATTCTGAAACTCCCGACTTCCGACTCTAATCTTTATTTCTGCCCGACCAAATATTAGTGTTCCCTGGAATGCTGAATATAAGGCTCGATTGTCTGATACAATAAATAATTGTTATAATTTTAAAATGAGGTTTATATTATTAATGTACAATTTATACATTCGAATTAAAATTACTCGAATCATTTTAGAATTTGTCCAATACTGAGTCTGTAACGACGATATTGTTTGAGTAAAATGCGGGATGATAAATAAATTCCCAGTGTTCCCTGTACTATTTGCCAAATTATTGTAAATTGTTTAATAAAATTGCCGATAACCGATATATTGTAATCGAGCTTACTTAAAAGATAAAACACGGGTGAGAAAATTTAAAGATGCCGTGCATTAAAAGAAGAGGTTGATGGGATTATCATCGCCCAGGGCAGATACCACTCACTGCATTTATACCAGCTAACCTGGATATTAAACTTATTTGGCCTATTAAGCCATTTTGACCTTTATGAACTAATTTGACCTTGGAAAATTTTCAAGTTGCCTCCTTTTCAAGGTTCTGAATACGCTACTGTCAGTGAATAAAAAGTTTCTGACTGAGTTCAAATAATATTGTGTTGCACGAAGTTTAAAAAGTTCCAACGGCAGAACAAGAAAAAGAGTTCAATAGGGCTGGGCAAAACCGAATCATTTAGAACTCCAATCTAATTCGAATAATTCCTTCGAATCGGATCGAATCACTAATTCCATATAAATTACAAAATCCTTTTTAAGATGACAAATTGTTAAAATCAAGAAATTTATAGTTTTTAGTGTATTATCAATTCATACTCAATGTATGAGAGCATCAATTGTCATATTTTAACGAAGAAATATAATGGATTTTGGTCAAATTTTTTCGTAAAAAATGAAAATTTTAGTTCATTTAGCATTTGTTCCTATGCACGATTCACAATTGATTCGAATGAATTGTGCTTCGATTCGAATCGCCGTATAGAATTGCCCAGCCTTAGCGCCCACTCACCAAATTAATTTTAAAAGCAGAATCATATTTTCTTCAAAATCATAGGATTGGATATACGACGTAAGAATAAATCTATCCAAAAGTGGCAAACCGAGTAAAGATGTCAATATCCAAACAGGCCCATATCAAGGTTTTTTTTTTATAGCCACTTCTTTGAGTGGGTCACCCTGTCCAAGGCCCTTTAACAGCGGCCACTTATAGGCGGACAGGGTTACAATTACTGGAAAGATGATCTTTTCCTGTTCGGCTTAGCCTACCCAAGTTATTACACCCTGGGTTGAGTGGTGGGCGTGGATAGCCGAAAGTGAATATTTTACGCCTTCGAATACATTCTCAAATATAAAAATATATAGGATAAGGGGTGTTTTCGTGTACCAAAGTATGGTACAAATGCAGAAGATAATTTTTTGGTATTGTTGTCTGTCCTCTCCATCCTGATGTTATTGACAAATCATAAACCAGAATTTTCCATGTATTTTTTAAGATATTATAACAATTGATTCGAATCCAGTATAAAAGTAAATCGTCTGGCCAGATGGCCAAGGGCCTGTAATTGTACTGACCGCCCGTTCGTGTCTCTCTGTGTCGCTATGCCCTCACGAAACATGTGATGAGGTCATTTTGAAATGGCCAAAACTTTCGTGGCGTTATTTATTTGGGAAAGTATAAGCGACAGGTGGACCGCGACTCGACAGCGCGATCCATCTGCGTCCATCCGCGTCGCGCGGTTTTGACAGAGTGATTGAAATTATCCAGCAGACGCGTATGACTCACTTCCCTATCTGATAATTTTTTGTCAAAAATCTTTTGCTAAGTATGAGTCACTGATGGATCGCGTCGACGAGACGCGGCCCATCTGTGGCTCATACTTGCCAAAAATATTTTTTATTTTATTAAGATATTCTTATTTTAATAACTTCCGCTGCGATATTAATCAAAATCC
Source organism: Styela plicata (assembly GCA_963675895.2). Classification (NCBI taxonomy): domain Eukaryota; kingdom Metazoa; phylum Chordata; class Ascidiacea; order Stolidobranchia; family Styelidae; genus Styela; species Styela plicata. The sequence continues at coordinate 26,642,479 of OZ023139.1, read as the reverse complement.
CCACCACAAACAAAGCGGGCGCGATGGCCTAGTGACTAGACATGTTTGCATCGCAGGCTGAAGATCTCAGTTTGGAGTCCTTGATCCATGCCCACGACTCAACTCAGGGTGTAATAACTTGGGTAGGCTAAGCCGAACAGAAAAAGATCATACCTCTCCAGTAATTCTAACACTATCCGTCAATAAGTAAGCGCTGTTAGAGGGCCTTTGTGGAGATGATCCACTTTAATAAGAAGTGCCTATAATAATACAAAAAAGGCGTACAATATTATGCGGAGGGTTTTTGCACAAGAATATGGAGTCACTGGTAGATCACGTAGTCTAGTCGTGGCCCATTTGTAACTCATGATTCGCTCAGAGCAAGGCTGCGAGAGACAGTAAAATTACTGTGAAAGACCAGTGATTTTGTTGGATTTTTTATTACAGTGTAAGGTCGAAATTGCAAATTCCCCGATATACATCTTATGAATCCACAATTAAAAGTGTCGATGAAACAATATTTCAAAAAACAGTCGACTATTTAGCATGCCAGAGTCTCGTTCGTTATCGGAATTAACCAGACAAATCGCTCCACCAACTAAGAACGGCCATGCACCACCACCCACAGAATCAAGAAAAAGAGCTCTCAATCTGTCAATAATACCTGTGTCCGGGCCGGGTGGGTTTCCCCGTTTTGAGTCAAATTGAACCGTGGGCTCCACTCCTGGTCTCCACTCCACTCTTTTTCGAATCGGATCGAATCACTAATTCCATAAAAATAACAAAGGACTCATTTTAACTCTTACAACTAGTCACCATTATGATAATCAAGAAATTTACAGTCATAAATCAACGACAAAATTGAATACATTTTGGTCAAATTTGACCAAAATCGATGGTATTTTGTCATTAAAAATTAATATTCCGCTCAAGCAAGTTTCTGATCCTACGATGAATTCACGATCAATTCGAATAACTTGTGCTTCGAATCGATTCGAATTATATTCACCATCCCTACTCAATACTATGATCCGAATCGATTCGAAGCACAAATTATTCGAATCAATCGTGTATCGTTCATAAGAACAGACACTTGCTTAATGAACTAGAATTTTTATTTTTAGCGACAAAATGCCATGGATTTTGGGGTAGTTTGACCTAAATCGAATATACTTTGTCGTTAAAATATGAAAGTTGTTGCTTTTAGACATGGAGTGTGAATTGAAAATGCAATATAAACTATAAATTTCTCAATAGGAAAAAGAGGATATTTGTTATTCACATGCAATTTATGAATTGATTTGATTCAAAAAAAAATATTCGAATCAGATTTGATTTCCAAATGATTCGGTTTTACCCAGCCCTACACAGTACCCGTAGTTAAGTATTAGCATTGTGAAATCAAGCGGTCTACTCTGTCACAAATTTTATCAAGCATGGGCCACAGATGGACCGCGCCTGGGCGGGGAATTCCATCAGAGACGTACTTAACAAAAACCGTTTGAGCAAAATTTTAGTGACTGGGAATATGAAACCTAACATATGTTTTTATTGAAATTCACTCTGATCAAGGTCGGAAGCAGAGTCTATAAGGAATCTACTAACGGCCACTTAATATCAAAGAGCTACTGGAAGATAGTACCAGCAGACCCAAAAAGAATAGAGCCCCTGTGTTAAAGCGCAGTGAGCTGTATCTGCCCTGGGCGATAGTAAAATCATTTACTACTTCTTAAAACATTTGACATATATATTTTTGACATATATATATATATAAACGTTTCTGATTAGAAGGACTCTTAAAAGTTGAAAAAGGCTAGTAGTGATACGTTTAAAAATAATCAAATCTCAACCTTGAAAGTTAAATACAAAACCTGATGCTTTATAAAATGCGGAGAATTAGATATTTTAAACTCTCGGTTGCCCGGTTAGCTCAATCGGTGAAGCGTTGGGAATACGCTTCGAGCTACGCATCTGTGATCATCAAGTTCGAATCCCATGATGGATGATGGTTGTGTGCGACAGGTTCGTTCCGGCGCCTCACCAGTGCACGGTGGTTCACGTAAGCACTGCTTACGGCTTCCTTCACCAACCGGGTCCATGCACAGAGAAAATGAGAAATATGATAAGCCAAAATATTTCACCCCGATTAGGAACTGGTATCTGCACGAGAGGTCGTGGTTCGCAATATGATTAAGCTGTATTCTCGGCTTTCCTCTCCCGCAGATATAAACGGAATCCTTTTCGTATTGCGCAAAACACGGATCTTGTAGCCAAAATTGTCGTATATTAAGCAAACACACATCCATACCTGGTCCATACATGAGAATTACACCCAAGACACAACCCAAGTATGGCACAAACTTGAGATTCATACAGTATATATAATATAACAATATATCATATCATAATATAATCTCTGTCTAATATAAATATGCCTTTATTATGTTTCGCCCACGCAAGGCCGGATGTATATTGAGCAATAAAAAACAGTTGGTTTAAGGTTTGTAAACAAATGAACTTTTAAGCTCGATCATGTATGTTACAGGGATATCTGACAAATATTTTATACATATCACCTATGGCAGTGTATAAATTTGAACTATCACCCAAAATACGCTATAAAATTTCAACATGCAATCTTTTTTGGTAATTGGTCTAAAAAATATGCAAAAATTACAAAAATATATGTAAATTTCAATTTCGAGTGAAAAATTTAATTAATGCTTAAATGGCATATATATCTAGTTTTGAGATTGAATAACCTTAAAAAAACGGTGAAATTTGCGAATCGTTTTACAGTATTATATACCACGTTTTAAAATTGAATCCCTTTAAATCACAGTGAAATTTAAGATCTGGTTAAACAGTATTATATGTAAATCCAAAATGACGAAACGCCTATAGAATTAGGTTCCAGTTCAAAAATTCAATTTTTTCAAGCATGAGCCACAGATGGATCACGCTTTTAGCGCGAGACATCTGTGGATCATGCTTGATTGAATTTTTTTTTTGTAATTTGCGTGTTAACTGGTTGCATGGAACACCGACCTCATGAGGAAATAGGTCTAGAAGTCAGTTTTAGCACGAGGATATGAATATCTATATTGCGGTAAGTTCAGTAGCGTACTTGAACGTACATGGTTGGACTTTGAGGATTCGGATCGATTCTGGTCCATGCTCAGTTCGAACTCGATGGAATTCGATATTAGATGTGAAAATAAAAGTAGGCTACCTGAGAGTTGGTATTCGTGCTGAAGTCGCGGGTAAATTTTCTTGAGAATTTAAAAATCGCATTACAATTTGATTCGAAATTTATAGTTTTCGAAATTCTGTTCAAAACCGATATGATTTGGTATTCGATGTAATGTTTTATGCGCTGAAGTCGCCTGAATTTTCTGACTATGTCGGATTTTCGTTGTGAGTTTTGTTAACTAGTTGCATGAAACTCACACTGAATGAGGAAATGGCCTTTAATGCAGTTATAGCACGATGATATACGTTATATTGCGATAAGTTTAGCACAGTGGGTACTAAACAGTACACGTACAGTGAATTTACTAGTAATTTGCAGTAATTGCATATTTCCAAAGTTAAAAAAAAACGCCATGTTGATGAGATTTATCCCAATTATGGGGTGCTGATGGACCGCACCTTCGCGGTGCGTTCCATCAACACCCATATTTGGCCAAACAAAGTCAATTTTGAATTTTTTTTTGCAATACCGCCACGTAAAATTACTGTCAAAGACCAGTGGTTTTGTCACATTTTTGTTACAGTGTAGTATATGGGCTGAAATCGTGGTGGTAAGTTTGTTGTTACCTGGTTGCAACATAAGCTGAACGAGGAAATAGTCGTTACTGCAGTTTTATTAGTCGGATATGCTTTATTATTGCGAGATACAGTAGAGTGGTTGAATGTATAGATATGGCACTTTGGAATTCGCATCGATTCGGGTGCATGTTCGGTTCGAAAACAATGAAATTCGATTTAAAATAAACGTACACGAGAGTAGCATTTGTGCTGAAGTCGCGGTAAATTTTCTTGAGAATCCAAAAAATTTGAACAAAATGATATTATACGATCGGTTCTATCGATCAGATTGATAATATACGTTCGGTTCATAAGCGATATGATTTGGTATTTGAGGTATCTGGAAACCCTATATGCGCTGTAGTCGCGTAAATTTTTGGCCTAAGTCGAATTTTTTTTATGATTTTTGTTAACTAGCTGCATGGAACTCATACCGAAGGAGGAAATAGTTTCTAAGGCATTAATAGCAGACGGATATGTGTAATATATTGCATGTAATTCGAATACGATGTTCATTGAGCGTGCACTGTTAACAAAAAATGCAACAAAAGTACTGTGTCTTTGACAGTAAATTTTCTTGGCGGTATTGAAAAAAATTCAAAACAATTCGATTCGAAATTGAAACCAAATATGGGGTGTTGATGGAACGCACCGTGAAGGTGCGGTCGCATCAACAGCCCATAAATGGCCCAAATGTCATCAACATGGAGTTTTCTTGACTTTGCAAATATGCAATTACTGCAAATGCCCAGCAGTAAATTTACTGTACTATTTGTTAAAGTGTGATTAGTTGGCACTTCGAGGATTTGAATGTATCTGAAAAAATTCATGGTATATGACATTTTGTTTGACAACAATAGAATTGATATGAAATAAAAAATTTATCTCAGCAAGTAAAGTGTGCTGAAGCCGCGGGAGGCGAAATTTCCTTCGGAATTTTGTATTAATTTTTGATTGCACGGAACATTGGCTTCAGGTAAATGTCTTTAAATGCAGAATATAGCTTGCGTGTTCACATGTTATATTGAAGTAAATATAGTGGAATGATTCTGGAAACGTACATGGTTGGCTTTTAGGTATTCGAATCTATCCTATGCCTCTTCTCTTTGCAGTTCGAAAAGTTTAATTTTGCCTAATTTCAACAGTTATACTGCGATTATAATATATGTTTTAGAAAAAAATTTTTCTTAAAATTCGAAAATGATAGTATTCGGAATTCGATTCGAAAATTTTTGAAGATTCGATAAAACTGTATTTAAAAAATGGTTGTATCTGAGATTAGTATACGTGCCGAAGTCGGGGGGCAAATTTTCCTAAGACTATTCCGTATTAAATGGTTGCATGGAATATTACCTGAATAACGAAAAAATATTGAAATTTTTGAATTGTTTCCCTCTTAGGTTCCGACCTTGCTCAGATTGAATTTCAATAAACAAAATGTCGGCTATAAATATTCAAGAAATGTTGGAGCGATATTTTACATGTTAAGATATCAGCATTACACGGAAGCTTGAGCTTTTTAAAATTTTTGCTAAGTTCAGCTTAACTGGTTCAGACAAGCTTGAACTAGTTCAGACAAGACTGGACTGGTTCAGACAATATTGAAGTATCAGCTACCTGCTTGCACTTCAATCTTGTTTGAACCACTACAATCTTGTCTGAAATTGAATCTTGCAGGGTATGGTATCTACCTTGCCTGAAAAGTTAGACCATAATCAAACGAAATCTTAGGATATTATTATTTTCGTATTCATACCCAATATTACCCCTTTCCTGTATTTGTGTAACTTCATACTCTGATAGGATTTTATTTTTGTCCTGTAGGAGAGGAAAGCCAATAATACAGTTAAATTATATGGCGAATCGCCGCTTTTCGTGCAGATAGATACCAGTCAGTCGGGGTGAATTATTTTGGCTTATCTTATTTTCTCATTTTCCTGTGCATGGGTCTCCTTGGTGGAGGAAGCCGTAGGCAGTGCTTAAGTGAACCACCGTGCAACGGCGAGGAGCCCGGCAAACCTCTCGCATATAATCATCGTCCCTCACGGGATTCGAACCCATGACGTTAGTGATGCGTTCATAGAAACAAATATTCACTAATTGGACATGAATTTTCATTTTTAATGACAAAGAAAAATCGATTTTGGTCGAATTTGACCATTATACTTTGTCGTTAAAAAAGAAAATTGTAAATACACTACACACTATAAATTTCTTGATTTTCAGGATAGAGACAAATTGTAATAGTTAAAATGGGATCTTTGCTATTTACATCGAATTCGTAATTCGATCCGATTCGAAAAATAATATTCGAACTCTTATTCCCAACGCTTTACCGATTGAGCTAACCGGATACCCACGGTAAGGGAGTGAGAGGGAGTTCATTACAAAATATTGACAATTTGACTAAATAATTATTTCTCTAATATAAAGAAAGCAGAGTCGTAATACATGCACAAAGAAATTTCCTCAAAATGTTTGATTTGACTCAGTTTGTGATGTAAGCAATCCAAGTACCGTCTTGTGAGTTGCCCAGGGAGGGCTGGGCAATTCGATTCGAATCCATTCGAAGCACAATATATTCGAATCAATCCTGAATCAGTCATAAGAACAAATACTTACTAATTGGACAAGAATTTTCATTTTTGAAAAATGAAAATTATTTGAAGAATTTGCTAATTCACGTACCGTCTTGTGAGGTGCGTGGGCTTTGTAATTGCCCTAAGGCGTATCTTTCATACTGTAAAAGACGGCTGGCAGAGCGCAAAAAGATGGTACGTGGTTTTACCGTTGCCCATGGAAGGGCTGGTCAATTCGACTTGGTGATTCGAATCGATTCGAAGCACATTCTATTCGAAGAAATCGTGAATCTTTCATAGGAAAAAAAACATGCTGAATGAACTGGAGTTCATTTTTAACGACAAAATGCAATCAATTTTGGTCAAATTCAATCAAAATGGATTACATTTTGTCGTTAAAATTTGAAAACTGTTGCTCTTAGACATGGAGTGTGAATTGAAAATACACTAAAAATATTAAATTTCCTAATTTTCACACTTAAGAGACAAGGTATATAAGTAAAAATGGGATATTGTGTTATTTATATGGAATATGTGATTAGATCCTATTTGAATCAGATTCGAACTCCAAATGATTCGGTTTTGTCCAGCCCTCGCCCAGGGCAGATACTACTCACTTCACTTCATTCTAATATTCAAGTGACGGTATTTTATCTACAGTTTAGTAGGTGGAATTTCAATACATAATTTTCTTCTAAATATCAAATCCTGACTCATTGTGTGATGTAAATCCCCTATTAAAATTATATCTTTTGTTAAGTGCGAGTCACTGATGTAGAGCGTCGGCGTAATCAAGTTTTAAAACTGGTTTTTACCGATGATTTAAATAACTTTACAATCAAAATTTTTCATTTGTCTAAAGTACAGGAAGAGGAATTGCAATACACACAGAGAAATTTCCTCAAAATATCTGATTTGACTCATTTTGTGACGTAAATTATGTTGGGTAATATCCACGTACCGGGCTTTAAAACTGTCCTAACGATTTCTGAACCGCAGTGTTTATCATGTAGACATCGCAGAAAAAAGACCTCGGGTTTAAGTCTGGGCGAATCTGATACTTTAATCCATGCTCCCCACTCAACCCAGGGTGTAATAATTTGGGTATAGGTTAATCCGAATCAGAACGATCCTATTTTTCTAACAGCTATAACCCTGTCTGCCATTGAGTAGCCAGTGGTACAGGGCCTTGGTCAGGGTAATCACTCCAAGGAGTGATTATTGAAAAAGAGATAAAATGTCAAAAATTTAGAAATTTTTATACATTGCAAAGAACGAAGTTGCAAATCATAGTAAAAAACTTCTTTTAAAAGTCTGATTTGACTCATTTTGTAAATTATGTAAATTATGTTAAGTATTATTCACGTACCGTTTAGTGAGACGCGTGGGGTTTAGAAATGTCCCATCGCTTTTTATTCCATAGTGGTTCTTATGTTGGTTTCGTGGGATGAAAATCTCGGGTTTTGGTATTGAAGAGTTTGGCTCGTTAATCCATTCTGCCCACTCGACCCAGAGTTAGGACTGGACAAAAACGAATCATTTGGAATTCGAATCTGATTCGAATACTTTTAATACCTAATTCTCTGTAAATAAAAGTTCTACCATTTTACTATTATAACTATAATTTCATTGCAAAAATGAATAAATTTACAGTTTATAGTGTTTTTCCATTTATACTAAAAGCAATAATTGTCATATTATAAAGACGTAGTATAAATGCTTTTGGTCAAACGAAAATCGATTTCATTTTAACGTTAAAAATGAAAATTCTAGTCCGTTTAACAAGTTTTTGTTCCCATGAACGATTCACGATTGATTCGAATAAATCGTACTTCGAATCGATTCGAATCACCGGATCGAATTGTCAAGCCCTACCCGGTATGTAATAATTTGCGTAGACTTAACCGAACATGAAAGTTCATCTTTACAACATCTCTAACACTGTCCGTCTATACGTGGCCGTTAGTACAGGGCCTTGGGCAGGGTGATCCACTCTGAAGATCGGCTAAAAAAAGGTGAAATGCTAAATATTCCGGAAAAATTTAATAATTTTCATGAAGTGCAGAAAGAGGAATTGTAATGCAATACATATATAGAAATTTCCTGAGAATGTCTGATTTGACTCATTTTGTGATGTGAATTGTGTTAAGTATTAATCACGTACTGTTTAATGAGGTATGCGAGCTCCCTTCATGATGTAATTGGTGACCAAAAAAAAAAAAAGAAGTGATATGTGCTTTTACCTATTTTGCCCAGGGTAGAAACCGCTCATTGTGCTTCACTATAACGGTTCAGTTCGGTATAATAAAGTGACTACGCTTCTTACACAGCTGTTGGTTTTACATTTTATTTAGCTTTTCACCTTAATGATGACCCTTAGGTAATTGGTCCTTTTTGGGTTGTGACTGGCATGAAAATCAAATTTAATTTTTTTTTCAGTTTTTTTATTAAAATTGCTCAGAGAAAGACCACAGGAGACAAATTTTGCGTGAAAATTCTCCTGAAGCCACTAAAGTGCAAAGAGCTACACGAAATCAAATAGGAACTAAGGAACTAAGGAACCCCCAACCCTGATAGATGTCTATTAACGCGAGTTTTAAAGCCTTGTAGATCAACACGATCAGGAAAGCAGTGAGAAGGCAAGGAAATATAAAATTTTGAGATTCTTGAAAAAAAGCTTCTTGCTTAAAACTATTTGTGCTTAAAAAGTTTAGAGATTCTTAGAAAAAAGTTTCTTGCATAAAACTGTTTGTGACATTGTGGAACCTCCACAGTGAATAGGTGCGAGTTGGTAGCCAATCGAGTGGAACCGGTTAAAATTTTGTTCCGAAGAACGAGCTCCCTTGAACAAAGACCATTATAATATCTGTAAAATAAACAAAGTGGGGGAGAATTTCTCTGGCAAAACTTGCTCGCCGAAGGCATGCGGAACGCTTGATACATTTTTGGGAAGCTTCGTTATTCTGGATTATTGCGTATGAAAGCTTAATCTCAATGATATTTTGGAAATCCCTGCCTGAACCGGTTCGGCTCGATCGCATTGTCCGGAAGGCCAATGTTTCGATGCTTTATCGTTTTTTTTTTTCAAATTCAGTTTGAGCAAGGTCGGAAGCAGTGCCTGAAAGGAACCAACTAACGGCCACTCAAAAGCAGAGAGCTACTAAAACATGTGGTACCAGCAACTGCAGTCTAAACGGAGAACATTCCAAACGGAACTGAACTGCTATGGCAAAGTGCAGTAGGTGGTATCTTCCCTGGGGCATGGTAAAACCATCTACCATCATTTCTTTGCTTCTTTCAAGTCGCCTCTTACGACACGCAGGAAATTCGTTAGGAATATTCTAAAGCCCGTATACACAGGTCGGGTTTCATTACCGAGGGCACCCTTCAGCAAGGCACTTCGCGGGTAGCTGTAACATGGAACAGACACGCACACACTACAACGGTCCGTGCCTAACGACGGCAAATGATTCCAAAAACGAAATATTCTTCTGCTTATGCCAATTATAGGCTGTTGATGGAGCGCACCTTCGCGGTACGTTCCATCAACACCCTATATTTGGCTAAAAAAGTCAAATTTGAATTTGTTTTTCAATACCTCTCAGTAAAATTACTGTCAAAGACCAGTGAGTTTTTTGCATTTTTTTTAACAGTCCACGGTTCCGTTATTAGTATTGGGGCACAGGTATTGTATAAGTACTGTAAAATTCACGTTAATTTTGTACATTTTTTAACGACGGAAGCCGAATCGCAGAACATTTTGGAAATTTCCTCATATATGTGCCCTGACTCAATCCAGCTCATATGCAGTTTCGGCTAGTCATGCATTTTCGGAACAAATGTAGTAAAATTAACATGAATTTTCACGTTGCTCGGACTACTGACTTTTGTCAGTAGTCCATGTAACGTCGAAATTGAAGTTGATTTTACTAGTTTTTTAATTACAGAAAGCTTATACACTTCTAAAACGTTGACCTTGAAAAGAAAGAATAAAAAGAAAGGAAAGAATACAAATATCTATATTCCAAAATGCCAGTTAAATTTTTGGACTTTTTATTGCCTTTTAAAAGCGGCTTTGCGTCATCTCCCCACATTATAGAGCATTGTGTCCGAGACGGGTAAAACTAGAAAACGTTCAAACTATAGACAAGAGAATGAGGTTCAGCAGCAAAGGCTACGCAATAATGCATTGTAGGTACAGGGTTTCAGAGAATTAACACGTATTTCCTGCGTGTCGTAAGAGACGACTAAAAGCAAACACATAAGTGGTAGATGGTTTTATCATCGTCCAGAGCAGATTTCACTCACTGCACTTTACGATGGGGGTTTAGTTCTGTATGTGAAGTTTTATGCTTAGAGTGCAGTCGCATTATACTGAGGTATCTCTTTGACATTCGAACGGCCGTTAGTTGGCCCACTTTTAGCCATTGCTCAGAGCAGTTCTGCTCGCTCCAAGCACAATTTACCATAGCACACTGTAACAAAAGTACAGTAAATTTACTGGTCATTTACAGTAATTGCATATTTAAAAAGTTAAAAAAACGCCATGTTGATGAGATTTATTCCAAATATGCACTGTTAATGGAAAATTAAAAATTGACTTTTTTATCCAATTATGGGCTGTTGATGGACCGCACCTTCGCGGTGCGTTCCATCAACACCCCATATTTGGTTAAAAAAGTCAATTTAAATTTTTTTAAATACCGCCAAGTAAAATTACTGTCAAAGACCAGTGATTTTGTTAATTTTTCTGTTACAGTGAGTCCAGTTCTATTTGGAATGCTTTTCCGCTCAGGTTACAGTTGTCGTACTACATCTTGTAGTAGCTCTTTGCTATTAAGTGAGAAATAGTTAGCTAGGCACTGCTTCCGGCCTTGCTGAGAGCTATTCTAATCGCTTCAAGCGTAATGGATTCGAATCTGTCTTGAATCGGTCATAGAATAATCGGACCAGTGTTTGATGTTTACGTAAAATTATTAGCGATTCGATTTTTCAAATGATTCGGTTTTTCTCAGCCCCACAAGCAGCAAATAGGAGTTTGTCATAAAAGAAAAATTCGCTCCATAAGTAGAATGGCCTGTTGACAGCCGTGGATTTGCTACCAAATATATTAGCGAATCTAGGTATTTTTTTTTTAATTTTTTTTTATTGAAATTCACTCTGAGCAAGGTCGGAAGCAGTGCCTGAAAGGAACCAACTAACGGCCACTTAAAGGTAGAGAGCTACTGAAAACATGTGGTACCAGCAACTGCACTCTAAACGGAAAACATCCCAAACGGAACTGAACCGCTATGGTAAAGTGAAGTGAGTGGTATCTGCCCTGGACAATGGTAACACCATCTACCACTTGTAATTGTACTTCAAACTAACTTAGCTAATGACCACAGACAGCCTTCAAAGTAAGAGCGTGCAGCCCCAGCTATTTGTTCTAATTGTCCACAGATTTTAGAAAACAGGGAAATATGACGTCACCTGCACGATCACTACAGCGATTCAGCAAAGAAATGTTTTCAGCTCTAAAAGCAGCTTCTGGTTTTCCTGTTAAATAACTTTTTGTGTACCAGTAATCGTTAGGGCTGGGTAATATAATTTTGTGATCGAACTCGATCTGTAGCACAGACTCGATATAATTGCAAAACGACACATTTGGAATATATAAGCAATTGGAGAACTCGATCCGAAAAATATTCGAAATTAAATCGTACTATAAATTGTACATGTTAGCTTAAGCGCGACCCCTCCCCCACCCCCCTTAAAAATGCTTATTTAAAATTGCTCTTAATGGATTGCGTTGCAGATGTTTGCTCAGAAATGCTACGCTTTTAAATTTTGATAAAAAACCTGTTTATAGTCATGGATTCTGTATTACTTGGACTAGTTATTTGGATTATATTACCGTCCACGATTTTTGCCCAGGGTGAGTATATTATTTATTGAATCATTCTTCTTTAGAGATCCCAGGTGGAATAATTTTGCTTTTGTTAAGTGATGGAGCGCGTCCATGAGACTTCCTTGAATGATTCTTATTAAGAGATCCCAGTCGGGAAAATATTGCCAAAGCATATTTTGTTAAGTATGAGTCACTGATGGGCCGCGTCGATGAGACGCGGTCCATCTGTGGCTCATGCTTAACAAAATACAATTTCTGATTGACAAACTGACAAACTGTCTGTTCTCTGCTTTACTCTTCTTGTGAAGTAGAGGTATGTGTACTTGACAACACCCAGGGCAGATACCACTTGCTACACTACTAAGAAAATTTTCCCTTAAAGTGCAATTGTTGGTAATAATTTTTTTAGTATAAGAATTGGTCATTAGATCGGTTCTTCTAAAATGCTGCTTTATATATTTTGTTTTGTCAAGTCCTCGGAACGAAATTGCATATGATTTTAAAATTGCCCAGAGCAAATACCACTCTAGCGTCCACAGTTTTAGGTTAAAGGACTTAGTTGCCTAGTTTATTTTCAAAGCACTTTTACCTAGTTGCACTGATATCTGATTTACCTACTTCTACTTCTACCGAGAATTTTCATTTTAAGTTTTACCTGGTAAATCACTAGGGAAAATTAGTTAAATTTACCTCGTTTTCAAGTAAGTGCCTGGATCACAAAACTAGTTATCAGAAACTAGTTACAAAAAAATTAGTTACCAAAAACTAGCTACAAAAAAACTAGTTACCAGAAACTAGTTACAAAAAAACTAGTTACCAGAAACTAGTTACAAAAAAACTAGTTACCAGAAACTAGTCACAAAAAAACTAGTTAATAGAAACTAGTTACAAAAAAACTAGTTACCAGAAACTAGTTACAAAAAAACTAGTTACCAGAAACTAGTTACAAAAAAAAAACTAGTTACCAGAAACTAGTTACAAAAAAACTAGTTACCAGAAACTGGTTACAACAAAACTAGTTACCAGAAACTAGTCACAAAAAAACTAGTTACCAAAAACTAGTTACAAAAGCTAATTACCAGAAACTAGTTACAAAAAAACTAGTTACCAGAAACTAGTTACAAAAAAACTAGTTACCAGAAACTAGTTACAAAAAAAAACTAGTTACCAAAAACTAGTTACAAAAAAACTAGTTACCAGAAACTAGTTACAAAAAAAAACTAGTTACCAGAAACTGGTTACAACAAAACTAGTTACCAGAAACTAGTCACAAAAAAACTAGTTACCTGAAACTAGTTACAAAAAAAACTAGTTACCATAAACTAGTTACAAAAAAACTAGTTACCAGAAACTAGTTACAAAAAAACTAGTTACCAGAAACTAGTCACCAGAAACTAGTTACAGAAAAATACCTTCAACTTTTCACCTTAAAATGTATTGAATCCAACAAAAAAAAAACGATTTCCTACTTAACCTGGTTCTCAATCTATGTGCTAAACCTGGTTTTGTAAGTAAAAATAGTTCACCTAATAGTACTTTATCTGGTTTGGTGGTAAATTTGTTTTACTTTACTTGGTTTAAGAAAAAAACTAGGTTGCCATCCACCATATACTATATAATATACCACTCACTATACACTCGATTTAAACGGTTCAACCATTTTTTGAATGTTACAAGCTTAGAGTGCATTTGTGGTGCTACATTTTTTAGAAGATCTTTGTTTTTTTATCGTTGGATGCAGCTTCCGAACTTCCTTCCAAGTAAAGCTAGGCAAATTAGATTTATTAAAATTCGAATCTGATTCCTATCATTTTTTCGTATCGAATCACACGTAGACACACTGCAACAAAAATGCAATAAAATCACTGGCATTTTACAGTAATTTTGATTGACGTTGTTGAAAAAAAATTAAAAATTTACTTTTTTTTTTGGCCAAACATGGGGTGTTGATGGAACACACCGCGAAGGTGCGGTCCATCAACAGCCCATAATTGGCTGAAAAAGTAATTTTTTAATTTTTTATAGATCTCATCAACATGGCGTTTTTTAACTTTGAAAATATGCAATTACTGCAAATGACCAGTAAATATACTGTACTTTTGTTACAGTGTGGGCTGTTGATGGAACGTACTGCCCAGGTTCGGGTCATCAATGGTTCATGCCCATTAAAATTAGATTCGACCCGATTCCAAAAGATTATTCGAATCAGATTCCAACTCCTAATGATTCGGTTTTGCCCAAAACTACCACGCACAAGGCCCTGTAGCGGCATCTGCTTGGAGATGAATAGGCTCAGCACTGTTGGAAAGCTGTCGAAAGCGCTAAACTCACCGGGACTTGAACTCGAGATCCTTAACCGACAGTGACAACATCCCAAGCAATACGTCACTGCTCCTACAATTTTCAACGTTTTAACGTTATTTTTCAGATTGCCCATATGAACCAGATATCCAGCTCATTAAAGTTAACGGTGACTCATACCTTGTACCAACTGGAACCCTTAAAAGTGTCGAATATACAGTTTCCTTCAACTGCCCATTGGCCTCAAACGCCAAGCTATCATGGACGGATTTATCTGGCAACCCAATTTCAAACAGCACAATGTTTGTTACCGTGACAACGAATCTTTCTACGTCACATAATCTAAGTGAGGTCATCAGTGGAGATAACGTCATCATCGTGGATTGGACTAACATGTCGAATGTAAACCTAACCCTCAAAGCACCTGAGATTGAATCTAGCTTTTTAAAAGTCAGCATTGATAGAACGGATGGGCGGAATGGAACCCGACAAGTTCCAATCGCAGGAAGTAAGACATTTTTCTATTTAGCGACAAACTCACTGAAGCTTTGTAAAATTTGTCGTAAATCATGGCTTTGTTGCAAAATAAACAAAAATGTGGTTGAATAGCGGCAATTTATTTTATTTGCAATGTTGAAATTGTATTATTTCTAAATAGCAAATTTAGGAAACTTTAAACAATTCTTTAAGGATAAAACTGCTCTCAATATATACACCCTCACGCCCTATTTTCTTTTTTATTATAATTCCCTCTGAACAAGGTCGTGCTTAAAAGGAACCAACTAACGAACCCTTAAAAGTAAAGAGCTAGTGCAAGATGTAGTACTGGCAACTGCACTTTAAACAGAAAACATCACAAATAGAACTGATTCGCCACGGTAACGTGCAGTGAGTGTTATCTTTCCCGGCGATGATAAACCATCTACCACTTCTTTGTTTCCTTTTAGTCGTCTCTTACGACACACAGGTAATATGTTAGGGCCGCAATACGCGTTTGCGTAGGTTGCGTTTTTTCTAGGTTTGTTTTATTTTATCTTTGCGTTTTACGCAAGCGCAATGCTCTGCATGCATTTCCTTACGTTTTCCAACGCAACCAAACGGTTTGATATGCAAGCTTGTGGAGGGTGCTCGTTTCGTTGCGGGCTGTGTGCTTTGTAGGCATTTGAATACGATCAACGCAAAGCAATGCAGACATGTATATCCGTTTTTATTTTGCCACCGGAAACGCAACGGAATGCATCGGTGAGACAACTTCACTTGTATAGCGGCCTTTAGGACCGTACTTACAAGACATCCTATGTATTGTTATAAATTATTTTTTATTTCATTGCTGAAATATACTCTAAGCATGACCGTATACAGCGTCCAGAAGAATCCAAATACCGGCTGGCTGGGCTTACCGGATGGACTAGAATTTTTATTTTTAAAGGCAAAATGTCATCGATTTTGGTCAAATTTGACCAAAATCGATTATATTTTGTCGTTAAAAAATGGAAATTGTTGCTCCTAGACACGGGGTGTGAAGGTAATAAACACTATAAACAATACATTTCTTAATTTTCAATTAATAGAAGTTGTAATAGTAATAATGGGATATTTGTAATTTACATCAAATTTGTGATTCGATCCGATTCGAAAAAATTATTCGAACCAAATTCAAATTTCAAAGAATTCGGTTTTACCCTGCCCACTCATATATCAGAGAGATTCTTCGAAATAACCTGTATATGCGTTCGCTCTGAGTGGAAAACACCCCAAACTGGGCCTATATACCAGCACTTTCCAACCCTAGGCCTCGATTAGGGCTAGGCAAAACCGAACGATGAGGAACCATGGAATCGCTGATTTCATAAAATAACAAATATCCTATTTTTACTATTACTATTATTGATTATGATAATTAAGAGATTTACAGTTACGAATTACAAATTATAACTTGAACAGACTTAAAAACCATTTATTTTTCATTTTTTTCAACAAATTTGACCAAAATTCATCGCGTTTTGTCGTTAAAAATAAAAAAATTTAATTCATTAAGCGATTTTTTGTTCCTTTGACCGATGCGCGATTGATTTGAATAATCTGTATTTCGAATCGATTCGAATCATCGAATCGAATTGCCTGGCTCTGGTCGCGACCAAAAATGGGTTATTATTCGATCCATCAGAGTCGCTTCAGGTTTGTAACCAACGAATTCATTAATGCACGAAGAGTGTGGCTCGTATGGATGCGTCAGCCTAGTAGTTAACGTTTTTGCAACACAGGTTTGATATCTTGGGTTCGAGTCCCGGCGAGTTCAGCCCGTTGATCCATGTCCACCACTCAAACCAGTGTATAATATGTAATCTATCCAACAATTCTAATTCTGTCGATTATCAGTGGCCGCCGGTACGGAACCTTAATCGGGGTGGATCATTCCAAGAAGCGGCAATAAAAAAAAATGTTTATGTGACATTTCTAGACGATTCGAAGAGTAATTGTTCACAGTTGCCCTTGCGCAATTTGAGTCGCAAAGGCTTCGTTTTTAATTAGCGCTTTGAAATTCGGATTGAAAAAGGTTGAGAAGAACAGCCATATTAGTCTATAATACAATCCCACGAGTGGTATCTGCCCTGGCGATAGTAAAACGATCTAACACTTCCTATTCAGAATGCACATCGGGCAAAAAAACTGAGAATCAACTCTGGCCAGATTCAGAGACTGTACACAATTTAACAGAAGTTTTTTTAATCAATTGCAACATACCCATGGTCTGTGCTGCGTCCAGTGGGAGACCGAAAGTCACTGAAGGAAAAATGAAAATGCAATGTGCCGTAGACAGTTCTTGGGAGGTCAAAGAAGAATGCGTGCCAAATGGTAAAATTTTTTTCTTGCATTTTATGCCCTGTATGTGTGGGGTGTGCGAAAACCGAATCATTTGAAATTCGAATCTTATACGAAAGAACTTTTTTCGAATCGGATTGAATCAATAATTCCATTAGCCTACAATATATAAAAATCAAGAAATTTATGGTTACGAATTACTAATACTAGCACACGTGGACTTGAAGGCAATGCATTGTCAATTATCAATTCATGTCTAAGAGCAATTTCATATTATACCGATAAAATACGATCTATTTTAGTCAGATTTCACTAAAATTGATGGCATTTTGTTGGTGAAACTAAAAATTCCACTCTATTTACCAAGTTCTTGTTTCTACGAACCGATTCACTATTAGAAAAAGTGAAATTTTTCATTTTTGACCACAAAATGCAATCGATTTTGGTCAAATATGACTAAAATCGATTGTATTTTCTAGTTACAATGAAAATTGTCGCCTTTGGACTCGGGTGCAACTGAAAATACATCGCTTTTGAGTCTGTTCGTGTTTATACTTTTATTTTTAACTGTAAATTTCCATAGCACCGTGTTGTATAAAACCAATAATATTAAAATGTATAATTAGGATCAACGATTCGATCCGATTCGAAAAAATTATCCGAATCAGATTCGAATTTTAAATGATTCGGTTTTGTCCTGACCTATCTGTATGTGCAGAGGAATTGCTATCGCGTTTTTCCTGTGTACACACCAGTAGTTTTATTTATGTATTTTTTATCATAAAGATATCGCAATCGCATTGTATAGATGAAAGCATTGAAATTCTCCTAACGTGTGTCGCGGGAGAGCCCACTAAAAATAGTGGTAAATGGATTTACCGTCGCCCAGAGCAGACCTCCACTTTTTTATTGCAGTTTATTTCTGTACAGGGCATTTTCAGCTGATAATACGTTGCTAATGGGTTGTATTAGAGGGCACAAGGCTCTAGTGGGTATCATGTTAGAATCTCAGGTTGAAAATCTCTGGTTCGAATCCCGACGAGCCCGGCTGGTTAACGCATGCCCTCTAATCAACCCAGGGTGTAATTACTCAAATATATCAAACGGAAAACTCTTATCTTAAATCTCTTATATTTACAACAACTTCAACCGTCTGTTTAGTCTTGATTATTATCAAGTGATGCTGATAGTAGCGGCGCGCAGTTCATCAACAAATCATTCATCCACAGACGGTTTTGAGTATTATGAAATATATATTTTTTTTTATTGAAATTCACTCTGTGGTAGGCCGGAAGCAGGGCCTAAAAAGAATCAACTAACGGCCACTTAACAGCAAAGAGCTACTAAAAGATCAATCACAAGATCACTAAAACAATCAACCGCCAATTTATGCCTCCTTTTAGTCGTCTCTTACGACATGCAGGAAATACGTTATAGGACTATCCCAAATCCCATTCCAACAGGGCTGGTATATGCAATTACTGCAAATGAACGGCGATTTTACTGCACGGTTGTCATATTCATTGAAATCCCCCAATCTGACGAAACCTCTGGTAACATCCTAAACTTTTGTACACAGATGAAGTAGTCTCCATATCTCCATCAGCCAACACAATACGGGATTTACCTGATGGTGCCAAAGCGCATTTCAAGTGCAATATACGAAATCATTTTTCTGTTGAAGTCGTTGGGATTGATGGGCACATAAGTAACGAGGTAGGTGTAAGGGATGTGCCCAGCCTACCCAGTACCCGAATATTAAAAAGTCTCCAAATACTGTTAAAATATACATCAAGTAAAAATTTTGAATATCACGACATCTATAGTTTCTGAATGTTAAATTTTACAGAGAATTTATTATTTAACTTAGTGAATTTACTCGGCAAAATTTCAGACCTAAAACCCGGTAGGCAAGTTGTATTTTCGTAAAACCACGTGGAAGTACCTTGGTGAAATGGTAAACTATGCATACTAGGTAAACTGAGTACTCCTACCTTGAAAAGCCAATGCTAGTTAGTTAGTATTTTGCCGATAAGAACTCTAAAAAAATTAAAATTTACTTTCCTGCGGCGCTAACAATATTCAGATATAATTTCACCGCAAAAAATTGACCTCCGCCCCCCACTTCTTAAGGAATCGGTTTTGCCATGACCTATCTGTATGTGCAGAGGAATTGACATAGCGTTTTTCCTGTGTACACACCAGTAGTTTAATTTATGTATTTTTTATTATAAAAATTTCGGCAATTCCGTGTCGGTGTCTGCTCCGTAAATATTCAGATATAATTTCACCGCAAAAAATTACCCCCTCCCCCCACTTTTTAAAGGTTCTAAGTCGCCACCCATACCTACTTTCAGACTTACACAATTGAAAAGATCAACTTGGCCAATCACCACGGTGAGATAGTCAAGTGCCGCTGGACGAACAACTCGAATCCCAACCACACAATGTCTGGGAATGCAACCTTAAATGTCTTAAGTAAGTATATGTAGCCCAGGGCAGACCTAAGACTTGGACCGGGCAATTCGATTCGGTGATTCGATTCGAAAGGATATTAAAGAATAATTGAGTTTTTATATTTTTATTGAAATTCACCCCAAGCTGCAAGTAGGGCTGGGTAATTGGACTCAGCGATTCGAATCGAAACACAGATTATTCGAATCAGTCGTGATATTGACAACACCTCCCCACAAAAATGTATTTGTTTAAACTATGATCCACAGATGGCTCGCGCCTCGTCGGCGCGAACCATCAGTGTCTCTTGTTTAAAAAAAAAAATCGTGAAACTTTTTTGATTGGATGAGAACTTGCAACGTGAATTGAATCTTTCAAATTTACTGGAATTATTCAGGAGTTGAGTCGTCGTGGCAAAATAACTCGACCAAGTGCTGACAATATTTGACTTGGAATGTAAAAAGTATTTAGTCTAGTCTGGAATCACTCGAGAAACTGGGTGAAACTTGGACTCGACTCTAGGGCTAGGCAAAACCGAATCATTTGGAATTCGATTCTAATTCGAATAATTTATTCGAATCGGATAGAATCAATAAATCCACGTAAATAAAAAATAACCCCTTTTTTACTATTATAACTTATCTTATTGTGAAATTGAAGAAATTTATAGTTTATAGTATATTCTCAATTCACACTAAAAGCTACAATTTTCATATTTTGACGAAGAAATATGATCGATTTTGGTCAAATTTGACCAAAATCGATTGCATTTTGTCGTTAAAAATGAAAATCCTAGTTCATTTCACAATTTTTGTTCCTATGAGCCTACTCGACTCAAAACCCGTGTGTTCTTCGACCGACTTGAATAAAAACTCTGAAGTGAAGTCACTCGTTTCAACACTGTGAATACATTGTGCATTACATACATTTTCATCTTTTTCCAGCAATCCCGTTAGCCAAACACTCTCAGAGTGAGATGTCAGAATCTCCAATAAAAGGGGCATCAGCTGAACTACATGTTCCATTCTGGTCGAATCCACCTGTGAAAATGGGAAATGTGTCTGTAACTAAAGGTAAGCTATCGAATGTGTCTTTATTGTTTTTCTTCTTACCTTCCCTCCCCTTACTCAAAGTAAGACTGGAGCAAAATGCACTGTACTATGCTATGTAACAAATATACAGTAAATTTACTGGTCATTTGCAGTTATTGCTTATTTCCAAAGTTGAAAAAAGCCATATTGATGAGATTTATGCCAATTATGGGCTGTTGATAGAACACATCTTCGCGGTGCGTTCTAGTAACACCTCATATTTCGCCAAAAAAGTCAATTTTGAATTTCTTCACTACCGCCAAGTAAAATTTCAGTCAAACACCAGTGATTTTGTTGCATTTTTTGTTTCAGTGCTGTTTTACTTATCCTTGTCATTCCCAATCTGCGTGGAACTGAGTGAAACAGGCTTGCGAATTTGTGAATTTCCTTTGAGCAGAATAATAAAAAACTAATTATTCTGTGTGGATATTGACGTAGTCGGTTAATCACGATTATTCCCGCTGAAAAACCGGGATTATCAGATAAAGATTTTATGAGACAAAATATTCTCAGCGTAAAATCATAAATATTAGCTTAATCAAATATGGGAATGCAATATAAATTATTTGAGAACATACAAACCCGCAAGTTCGCTATATATTAAATTTTTGTTAACAGTTTTTTCACTTGATATTGAAATAAAATGATAGAATCGCCTATTTGGGTCCATTATGAGCTGTGGATAGAATACACCAGCCATAGGAACAAAGGGTGTAAAATGAAAGGAATTTATCACTCTTCAACGAAAAAACTGCAAACCCGTTTGTGCTCTGAAAGATTTGGAGTGCAATCACTAATAATGGCTGCACTGTAGCAAAAAATGCAACAAAATCACTGGTTTTTGACAGTAATTTTACTTGGCGATATTGAAAAAATCAAAATTGACTTTTTTGGCCATATATGGGGTGTTAATGGAACGCACCGCGAAGGTGCGGTCCATCAACAACCCATATTTGGCGTAAATCTTATCAATTCCGAATTTTTACAATATACAATTACTGCTAATAAACGTAAGTAAGTTAATTTACTGCGACTTTGTCACAGTGTGCATACTTTTTGGCGGAAATTGTGACAGAATTTGCCTCGGAAACAATGGGGCATTTGATGTCACTTGAAGTGCGTCACCATATTGAATGTTGATATCCTATTCATAATTTCTTTCTTTTTTATCAATTGTATGTCCTCTGTCCCTTGGTTTGGAAACTCCTTTAGTGCGTGGACAATAAATCATATTAGTTCAAAGATCAAAGTAAGGCTTATAGGCATCGTGATTTATAAGGGTCGCAAATTCGACGTTCATTATTCATTCCCAATATTCAGGCCACGGTTCATTTTACATCACCTGAACATCTTGATTTTCTATAAATATGAAACGATAAAATATTCACATTCGACGCGTATTAAGACGTCATAATTGGGTTTTGTTGACTCGATGACGTGTTCGTCTTTCGCGAATCCCGCCATATTAAAATTTTACATTATTTTTGTGGTGTTATAATAGCAAAATAAACTATACTTTGGTCTCGTATCAACATACTGTAACAAAAAATGGAACTAAATCACTGGTCTTTGGCAGTGATTTTACTTGGCACTATTGAAAAAAATTGAAAATATAGTTTTTCGGCCAAAATTTGGGGCGCGAAGGTGCGGTCCATCAACAACCCATCGGCGTGGATCTCATCAACATGGCGTTTTTTAACTTTAAAAATATGCAATTACTGCAAATGACCAGTAAATTTGCTGTACTTTTGTTACAGTGTATTTCACACATCTTTTTAAATTATGAGATATAATCTGCCAATAGTACAATTTGCAGTTCATTGTCATATTACTAAAGTTTTTTTTTCAAGTATGGGTTATTTTTGGCCGCGCCTGGTGCCGTGTGTTTCATCAACAGTCCAATTTGGCCAAAAAAGTTTGATTTTTAGTTCAATTTCAATATCGCCCAGTAAAACACTGTCCGGGAGTAGCAATTTAGCCGCCTTTTTTGTTACAGTGCACGCCGCACTTCATTCCCAGCAAGTCGAAAAATATCAACATCACTAGCATATTTAGAGAGGGGAGGTATGCACCACTGGACTACGGAAAAAATTGCAGGAAATCTCAAAATTTTTGTTTGATCTTAATAAGCCCAATTTAGGTGATGACCATTATATATATTTTTTTTCTAACAGGTGATGGTCAATAAGTCCAATAACTATTTTTCAAATTTTTTTTTCAAAGCGGTATTGATTTACTTTCCCCCCAAAACCCTTCTTATGGGTGCCATTATATATCATGTTTTGTATTTATTGAACAGGTGATGGTCACGAATACACCGACTTTTACTTCAAATCAGTGGGAATTCATCAAGCGGTACTGATTTACTTTCCAAAGGTAAAACCCTTGTTAGTGGGCGCGATGGCCTGGTGGTTTTCATGTTGGCGTTGCAGGTTGAAAAGCTCGGTTCGGGTCCCGGCAAGTCCGGTTCGTTTTAACCAAAAGTTTAATAATCTTGCCATATTATTCACCGAACAAAAAATATCAAATATTCCTTTTTCAATATTCCATGTCAAAAGTGTCCCCTTGTAAAGGGCCTGGGTAAAACCGAATCTTGTGTGATTCGACTCCAGGAAATATTATGTAAAAAAAGAAAGAAATCACCAATTAGAGGTGGCGGAACAAAAAAAAATTTTTTACAATTACCAACTTATTCACCATCGTAAAATGAGAAACCATTTTTATAATTTTTTCAACACTATTTGCAATCAAAAATCGCCGTTGTAAAAATAGGGCTTTATTTATTTAACATGAATCTTGTGATTCAATTCTATTGATTCGAATAATTTTTTTCGAATCGATTCGAATCGCGAATCGAATCCCTGCTACTTGTAATATATGTATATAACAAATATCCCATTTTTACAATTACAACTTGTCTTCATCGTAGAAATGAGAAAAAATTCATAGTTTATAATGTATTTTCAATTCACACTAGAAGCAACGTTTTTCATATTTTAACGACGAAATATGATCGATTTTTATTCAAATTTGACCAAAATCGATTCCGTTTCGTGATTTAAAATGAGAATTTTAGTTTATTTAACATGTTTTTATTTCTATGAACAATTCACTATTGATTCGAATAATTTGTGATTCGAATCGATTCGAATCAGCGAATCGAATTGCCCAGCTTTACTTGTAATACTCAAAATGAAAGATAATTTTCAAAAAAAATTTAGTAACTTTGAAATTTATCCTTATTTTCAGATTCAGATCTTGGATATTAGTGGTAGATGGTTTTATCATCGCCCAGGGCAGATAACACTCATTGTACCTTGCCATGGTTGTCCAGCTATGTATGTGGGATGTTTCTGCCGCACTTTATCTTCTACTGACTCTTTACGATTTGAGTGGCCGTTAGTTGCACTGTAACAAAAGTAAATTAACTGGTCATTTGCAGTAATTGTAGATTTCCTAATTTAAAAAAACGTCACGTTGATGAGATTTATGGCAATAATTCGCGGTGCGTTCCATCAACATCCCATATTTGGCCAAAATATCAACTTTGAATTTTTTTCAATACCGCCAAGGATAATTTACTGTCAAACACCAGTGATTTTGTTGCATTTTTGTTACAGTGTGGCCCTCCCTTTAGACTTGTTCAAAACAAACTTCTTTAAAAAATTATACCTCACCACTAAAGCTGAGTAATTTGATCCCGTGATTCGAATCGATTCGAAGCACAGATTATTCGAATTTGTCGTGAATTGTACTAGTCTAGTAACAGTTTGGCTAGTACCAACACAAATCTTAATAAATATCCCTTGTACTTCAGGTAACTTCAAAAGACTACGCGGATTATCACATCCGCGTTCTCGGACAAGACCAATTCTGTAATCCCATTAACGTGACTTTCAAGGCTGTTCTGCAGACCTCACCAATAGCGATTCATCCTGGCTATATAATAACTATAGTACTTGGATGCCTTCTTCTCCTTGCAATAATAGCAATAGTGATCGTCGTATTGAAATACTTTAAAAACAGCAAGTCATCTCATTCTTCTAATAATATACAAATGGCTCCGGCGAAGAAAATTAGTCAGCCGGTTGACGGTAAGGTTTTACATATATAAGCTAGTTTTGCGTGAATTCTGTGTGAATTGCGTGAATAGCGTGAATTCGTCTTAGATTACTAAATTGATTTTCAAAGTACTTTTATCTAGTTTCTAGAATATATAACTTACCTAGTTCAACTCTTAGCGAGGTTTCTGCTTGAAATTTTGTCTAGTGAAGTTAGTAAGTTTAGTTTGCGTAGTAAATTTAATAGGTGAAATAGGTAACTTTGTACTAATTTACAACTAGGGACGTAGTTGAAAAAACTAGATACCCAGTATACAAGACTAGATAAATTATATTTCCAGCATATAAAGGGCTTTCAAAATAGACTATTTGGAGATTTCGGTCTTAAAATCTATTAAAAATGCCTTAAATGCAGCCAAACGACTTTTACCTAGTTAGTCTGTTTCTTTTAATCAAGGTTCTATCTAGTTTTGAAAGAGAAACTAGGTTACCTTGTAATGATTAACCTAGTATTCTAATAAATTCGTTTTAGTTAACGTAGTTTAGGAACTAACCAGGTTGCCATCATTGATATACACTGTAGCGAAATTGCAGTAAAATCCATCTTTGACAGTAATTTTACCCAATAATAATGAAGCAAAGACAGAAAATCAACTTTTTCGGCCAATTATCAACAGCCCACACTTGGCTTTTATTCCCTCAGCAAGAAGTGTTTGCAATTGGAAAACGGCGCCGGAAGCGCGATAAAATGGAAAATTGGCTTTCGGGGATTACAATGAGCTAATTATATGCGATCAGTTCGAATAATAGTTTTTTCAGACATTGGTTACTGATTAATTAAATCGTCAAGAAGCTCTTGAATAAAAAATAAAACTTGTTATACAAATTTTAGCCTTGTAGTACAGTGTACACACTGTAACAAAAGTACAGTAAATTTACTGGTCATTTGTAGTAATTACATATTTTCAAAGTCAAAAAAACGCCATGTTGATGAGATTTATACCAATTATGGGCTGTTAATGGAACGCACCTTTTGCAGTGCGTCCCATCAACACCCCATGTTTGGCCAAAAAAGTCGATTTTGAATATTTTTAAATACCGTCAACTAAAATTACTGTCAAAGCTGTCAAATCACTGTCAAATGATGGAGGACTCGTATCTCGGAACGTACTCTAAAAGCTTTACCGATCGAGCTAACGGAGAGCCATATTAGATGGTTCTTTTCAGACGTTGTTCCCAGTTTGCTTAGGATGAATTTCAATACTAATATTAGCAATTTTTCAAATTATCAGGTGCAAAATCACTCCCGCGTACAAACCATCAGAATCAACAATACCAGCACGATACTACAGACGATGAATTCGACACGGATGACGAAGCAGGGTCACGTGACTTGGATAGCAGACCACCAATGCCTGTACCACCGCCGTGAGTTGGTTTCATTTTTTTGTAACTTTGCTTAGATAATAAAAATAAAAGATTTAAAATTCGAATATTTTTTTCAAATCGGATCGAATTCCAAATTTCTTGTGAATAACAAATCTCTATATTGAAAATCAAGTCATTCATAGTTCATAGTGTATATTCTGAATTCACACTCAATGTCTAAGAGCAACAATTTTCAAATTTTGACGACAAAAAAAATCGATTTTGGTCTAATTTGACCAAAATCGATTGCATTTTATCGTTAAAAATCGAAATTTCACTTCATTTGGAAAATTTTTCTTCCTATGAAGATTTCGCGATTGGTTCAAATAATTTGTGCTTTAAATCGACTCGATTTACCGAACTCAATTGCCCAACCCAGTCTTGGAGCGCGCCTCAACGACTCTCAAATACTTTTTTGATAGGCACTTCTTTGAATGGATCATCATGACCAAGGCCCTGAATCAGAGGCCACTTATAAACGGACAAGGTTAAAATAACTGAAAAAATATGATCTTTTCATGTTCGGCTTCGCCTACCCAAGTTATAACTCTCATCAAAACATGTTTGATAAAATATTTTTGGTTGGATCTTTAGATACCATTGCTTTCTGCCAAAAGTTTAAATTATGTCCGGCGCCACGCCA
This sequence comes from Styela plicata, assembly GCA_963675895.2. Classification (NCBI taxonomy): domain Eukaryota; kingdom Metazoa; phylum Chordata; class Ascidiacea; order Stolidobranchia; family Styelidae; genus Styela; species Styela plicata. The sequence goes on along the minus strand of OZ023139.1, from coordinate 26,615,420 downwards.
TACACAAAAATCTCATGATTGTCTTCTTGACGCTCTAAGCTAAAATTGGCAAAGTTGGAAAACTTTCGCGCACTTTTGGCGCATATTAGTGATATTGAGGTGATAAAAATTTTTCACGTTCCCTAATAATGTAGGAACGGGTTCACATGGTTCACAAATGTTTAGTCAATTTTTGGCCCTGAAACCCACGTTCAGAATTCCACTCAAATACCTCTTACTATTTGGGCTGGGCAACTCCGTGATTCGGATCGATTCGAAGCACAAATTATTCGAATCAATCGCGAATCGTTCATAGGAATAAAAACTTGCCAAATGAAGTGAAATTTCCATTTTTAACGATGAAATGCAATCGATTTTGGTCAAATTTGACCAAAATCGATTGTTTTTAGTCGTCAAAATATGAAAGTTGTTGCTTTTACACACGGAATGTGAATTGAAAATAGACCTGGGCAGTGCGTTCCATCAACGGCCCATAATTGGCGACAAAATCAAATGTTTAAGTTTTATACCAATATCACCACGTAATATTACTGTCAAAAAGCAATGATTTACTGCATTTTTCCACAGTGCCGAATCGGAGAAAATTCCGTAAAATCATCTGTCGCGAGTCACTGATGGTTCGCGTCAAGGAGACACGGTTCATCTATGGCGCATGCTCGACAAAACAAAATTTCTGAATGGCTAGTGGTTTTATGTAGCTGATTGCGTCATCAGAAGTGTTTGTTGGTTTGTTTCCTTCAGGTACTGCTTCCAACCTTACAGCGGATTACAAAATAAAAAAGGCATCGATGATAATTTTATCCCTGTTTCAAATCTTTTATTTTTAAACATGAATATTTTCACAGGCCTCGGACACCAAATCTTGAACCGTCGAATCCACATTCAAGACCGCCACCTTCACCTATCCCGCAACGATACCAACAACATAATCTTCCACCGCCTCGTGGCGCCAACCCGCCGCCCCCACCATCACCACGTGGCATGGATGGCCCTCCACTCCCGCCAGCTCATCGTGGCTTCGAACCACCGCCACCAGCTCACCGTGGCTTTGAACCATCGCCACAGCCTCAGCGTGGCTTCGAACCACCGCCACCAGCTCACCGTGGCTTCGAACCACCGCAACCAGCTCACCGTGGCTACGAACCACCGCCACCAGCACATCGTGGCTTTGAACCATCACCACAGGCTCATCGTGGTTTTCAATCCGAAGCACCGCAACCACCAGCTCATCGTGGCATAGTGCCACCAATGCGTGACGTCAGACCGCCACCGCCGCCACCAGCGTCACGGCGGCCAGAGTTACCAAACCCTCATAGAGGTCCTGGCTACAATGATGACGTGCGCACAAGGACTTTACCACAACAGCGCGGAATGAACAATGGATACAATCAAGGTTATCGATAATGGATTGCAAAATATACAATGCACAACCAGGATCGAGAGTAAGCACGATATTTTAGTTGATCATTGCGTAAGATAAACACAGACGCGGATGATATATTCATACATTTTTGTTTCAATTCAGCCGGTAGATATTCACAAAGTACGAATTAGTTTGGATTTAAGATATCCGGATATTTATGTTTCTACTTATCCGAGTATTTGTGCAGTTACTGAAAACTTTCAATACCGGTTTGTGCGAATTATCCATGCTTACAGAATTATCACTTCTCATTCCACAGAAATATAAGTTTATTGTCATCTTTCGGTTGAATATAGTCGGACTTCTTCAGACAACATTAAAGTAATAATCTTGTCTGTAGAAGTTAGACTATGTTCTAATTTTGTATATATGCTTATTATTATCTCATTCACAAATCCTTGTGGATTCTCTAACACACGGATCCAGGATTTTAAGGAAACAAGGCAAATGGAATTGGTAGTTCATTGCAAGATATCAGCGAATAGCGTGTAGTATATTCCATGGTCACTCGTTGTATCGGCATAAGCATTTTGGTCACTTGACCACAATCGATAGTATTTTGTTGTTATAAAATGAATTCCCCTTATAGCAAAATATAAATGACCCCTATAGTCATGGAGTTTAGTAATTCCTCACGCAAAATTTATTGCTTGTCGTAATTGAGGAACGATAGCAGGTAACATAACAGATAACAAGAAAGGTAACAGTGAAAATGAGATGTTTGTTATTTATATGGGATTTGTGGTTAAACCCGGTTCTACTAACTGATATTACTGAATGATTTCCCCATTAAGCTGCATTCTTTATTGTTAATTCAGTAAAATGCTACCTTTACAGCGTGCATTCAGGAACTTTTAAAAGGTAATATTTCAAATAAAAAGCATTTTCTCATTTTTGTTTTTGTTTTTAATTTGTTTAATTTTAGTCTACTGTTACGCTTTTTCCTTTTCTGAACTACTATTCTTAAAGATTTCTGTATTATACTGTATTATTTTTTTGCTAATTTAACGTACTTTAGTGTGTGGAGAAAAAATTTCAAACGTAAAATGCGGAATAAAAATACTTTTCATTTTTTGTTTTCATTTTTTCAATTGCAGCCCACTTTTACGCTTATCCCTATTACAGTGATTTCTGTATTGTTTATGAGCCGATTTAACATATTTAGTGAGGGCATTCAAGAAAGTTTAAACGTAAAAATGAGAAATAAAAATATTTTCCACATTTTAATTTCCGTTTATCCAATTCGAGTCTGTTGTTTCTCTTTTTTCATTGTTTCAGATTATTATTTCTTGAATATTTCTGTACTGTATTGTATCATTTTTATTTGATAATTTAACGTACGTTATAGAGAGCATTCTAGATATTTTATGTTATTGTTTATTTCAAAAATATATTGAGTGGAATATATATCACTGTCAGAATATCGAGTACTTTATTTTTTTCAGCGAATTGCTCAGAGGTTGGGGAAAATATATGAAAACAGACGAAGCGACGCAGCATGTCTTCAAAATAAAAAAAACTCTAACATAGGTTCATACCGGGCGTTTAAAGGTTTTGTTTTAACATAATTGTTTCCATGCGAAGGAAAATAACTCAGAGAAGCTCAAAATTTTGATTTACACTTACAGTAGCAAGAGCAACTATGGACAACAAGAAAGGCGCAAAGTCTTTCTACACACTTACACAAATTTACTTCTGCAACGTTTCGTCCGACCAAAGTCAGACTTCGGCATAAAGTGAAACAAGAAAACCCATACTGCAATTCTAAATTATTTCTTGAACAAATTGATGGTACCACCAAGCTTAAGATATTTATGTCAAATCAATTATGGACTGTTGATGGACCGTACCTCAGCGGCGCGTTTCATCAACAGCTCATTTTAGGCCGAAAAAGATTAAACTGTAATAAAAGTACAGTAAATTTACTGATCATTTGCATTAATTGCATATTTTCAAAGTTAAAATAACGCCATGTTGTTCTTGCAGTTTTAGATCAGTATCACAAAGTTAAATTACAATCAAAAATTGGAAGTTTCATTGCATTTTTTACAGTATTACTTCTATAACATGTGTTTCTGTAGCACACTGTAAAAAATCGAGGTAAAACTACTATTTTATGACAGTAATTCTACTTGATATTATTGTTTTACAACTGTGAAATCCTGTTTATGCCAAATATTGGACGTAGAAGGATCGCACCTCGGCGGTCCATACTTGGCATAAATCTCATGAACATGGCTGATTTTAAATTTGTAAATACGCAATTACCGTGAATGGGCAGAAAATTTACTGTACTTTTGTCACAGTGTTTATTCAAGAACTATAGGAATTCCTCCGGTACAATCAGAAATTCCATTTGGTCAAGCATGAGCCACAGATGGACGCGATCCATCAGTGACTCATACTTCACAAATGAGGGTGTTCAAAAAAGTTTGTTTGATAGAAGTCCGCTCCGAGTGAGCAGTGCTTAAAATGAACTCGCAGATTGAAGATCTCGCTTATCCATGCCCACCACTCAACCCAGGGTGGTAACAACTTGGGTATGCTGAGCCGAACCGGGAAGATGTTATCATTCCAACAACACTAATGCTGTTTGTCTATAAGTGGCCGTTAGTACAATAACATGTTCAGGGTGATCCGCTCAAATGCCCTATAGGAACGGGCTTTAGAATAGCCCTCTTGCTTGTCGTAAGAGGCAACTATAAGGAAGCAAAGAAGTGGTAGGTGGATTTATCGACGCCAGAGGCAGATACCACTCACTTCACTTTTACCTTTGATAGTTCAGTGCTGTTTGAGATGTTATCCGTCTAGAGTGCAGTTGTTGGTACTATGTCTCTTTGCTGTTGAGGGGCCGTTAGTTGGTTTCCTTTGGGAGCTGCTTCCGGCCTTGCCTAGAATGAATTTCAATATAAAAAATGAGGGGCTGGACAAAATTTTCTTACAGCCACTCAAATGATAGAAGCAACTACAAGACATAGTACCAGCAACTGCACTCTAAACGGCAAACAAAAATATTTTTAATTAAGTATGTGTCACTGATGGATCGCGTCGACCAGACGCGGTCCATCCGTGGCGCATGCTTGACAAAATAACATTTGTGATTGGTAACGGGTGGTCGCGAAAAACATAATTTAAGCAAACAAACATGGCTGATAAACACATTTGCTGCAAGTTCTTGAACACAAAAACAAATATTATTTATTTATTAATTGTGATGATAAATATAATGATCCGTGTTTCAATCACAAGATTTAAACATGCGAGCAGGTGTTTGTCTATAGCAGCGTTTCTTTTATGTTGCAGCGTCAAGTCGCTGGTTAACTTGCAAACGCCCAAGAGAATACAAATAGGCGGGCGATACTTCGTTGCATACGGAGCATTGAGGTTTATTTCTAAATTGCTGTCGTTCCGTTTCCGGAATTTTTTTTTTTTGAGCAGCATTTTGATCATTTCGTAATTATTCTGTGACAACTGAAACTCAATTTAGCGGCGGAATGAACCTTACCCAAGTGTTTACTTCATTGATTGAGTGATTGCCACCAGGGAAATTCATAGTGAATCTAATTGCTCAACGGGTAACCATCAGGGCAATGAAGAACGTCTGTATAGACATTCGAAACGTTGGCAAAAAATAAAATATCGTTTGCACATCACCGGTTGAGCAATTAGATTCACTGTTTACTTCATTGTTTACTTCCGTGATAATAGCCAATCATTGGAATTGTTTATGCCCCATGGTGATTCAACAATGCAACTTACGATCTCGGTCAGGTTTTTTCAGTTTGTAATTTGTGTAATTTGAAATGTATCTTCATCAGGGCAATGCAGTATAATTTGTAAGCAAGTCCGCGTTTAGTGATTTTCTAAAATATTTTCCCAAGTTTTTGTGGGTAAATTAAATCTCTACAATATTAATATGAAGGATTCATTTTTCGATGCCCCAGGTAGATCAAACGACGCATCAGGGCGTCAAGACACTCAGTTTGAGGAAAAGTGGACTAAAGAATGAGTAGATATCGCCAATCGCGCGCCTAGTGATTATCGCGTTCGTAACGCAGATTGAATTCTTGGGTTCGAGTCACGACGAGTCCAGCTCGATAATCCATGCCCACCACTCGACCCAGGGTCTAATAACGCTAAGCAGAAACGGAAAGATCATATTTCCCCACCAATAATATAATTATCTGTATAAAAGTTGCCTCTGGCACGGGGGCGTGGCCATGGTGATCATCTCAGAGACACTCAACCTGCGATGCCAAACATGCCAGTAACCACTAGGCCATCGCACCCACTGTATGTATGGGATACTTGAGATTACGACTGAACACACTATATATTATATATTTATATATATTTTATAGTATATCTTTTCATACCTATTTTATATTATGTTATTTATTCATATATTTATTAATCAAAACTATTTTTGTCAAGTATGTGTCACTCACTGATGGATCGCGCCGTCGAGGCGCAATCCATCTGTGGCGCATGCTTGTCGAAATAAGATTTCTGACTCAATATACAAACATATCATGTTCTCATTCAACAGAAGTAATTTTTTTTATTGAAATTCACTCCGCAGTGCCTGAAAGGAACCAACCAACGGCCACGTAATCGCAATGAGCAACTTCAATATATAGTGCCAGCAACTGCACTCTAAGCGGAAAACATCCCAAAAATGACCTGAATCGCTATGAAAAGCGCAGTGAGTGGTATCTGCCCTGGACGATGATAAACTCGTCTACAACTTCTTTGTTTTCTTTTTGTTGTAAGCTCTCGTTAGGTCGTAGTCCAAATTCTTCAAACAAGATTAAATAAATATATAATTGTTAGACTATGTTCTAACGAAAATCTTTCAATTAACTTATATTTCTGTGGAATGAGAACATGTCAGTTTTGTACACATGATTAATATTATCTCATTTGTATATTATCGCGAATTCACTCCGCGTACAGATCCAGGGTTGTAAAGGAACAAGAAGAAGGCCTGGGTAGTTTATATCAAGATATCAACGAATCGCGTGAATGAGGTAGCCATATGTTTTGTGGATATCCTCAACCGCGAAATATTTCCGTTGTTTGTAACATATGTTCAGATTAACGATGCAAATATTGAGTAATGGTTTCTAACACGTAGGCTCCTCGACCTCCCGTGAAGCAGCAGGTCTGAATCGGGTGAAGGTTTTTACCTTGAGATTCATCCATATTAAATTTCTTTTGCATAGCTCGAAGCGCATTTTAAACACTTTACCGATTGAGCTAATCGGGTATATGATAACCCAGTTTGAAAGATTTGAAAGTTTACCCTTGTAGAATTAATGTCCACCCCTTCCCAGGGTGTAGTTAGAAGAAGGAAATATAAGAGAGAGATATGATATATGCAGATTTCATACGCATGCTTACAGACAAGCGTATGCAGGAAAAAAATGCAATGGAATGTACAGGTTAACATTATTCTTAGAATGCTCTATTTTTAAAATGAGTGAGTACCATGGGAAATACCTTCGGATTTGCATATCGCTACGCTTTTGAGCCACGGCTTCAAGGTGGATTAGAAGGAAACTAATGATGGGATGCAACTACGGCTGGGCAAAACCGAATCATTTTGTATTCGAATATTTTTTTTTTTTCAGAATCGGATCGAATCACTAGTTTTATGTTAATATTGAGCATTCCACTTTTACTATTCTAACTTGTCTCCATTGTCAAAATAAAGAAATTTACAGTTTACAGTGTATTTTCATTTCACACTAAGAGCAAAAATTTTAATACTTTTAATACTTAGCAACGAATATAATCGATTTTGGTTAAATTTGACCAAAATCGATTGTATTTCGTCGTTAAAAATGAAAATTCCAGTTCATTTTTCAAGTTTTTGTTCTTACGAACGATTTACGATCGAATAAATTGTGCTTCGAATCGATTCGAATTGCCTAGCGTTAGTTAGATGCAACGAATTTTCTACCCGCGCAATATTGATTGTCTCGATTTCAACCTCAGTCGAAATTATTTTTATTCGAAATGCGCAAGAGACCGTGAAGTGACGAAATTTGTAAGGAAAGAAAGCATCAGGTTTTGCATAAGGAATGGGACAATTTATCATTCGGAGGGGTAAGTGGTTTTACCATCGCCCAGAGCAGATCCACTGACCGCTTTTTATTGCAGTTGTCCAGTTCCGTGCGAATTGTTCCCGAATTGGAGCACAGGTACTTGTCTTTTGTTTTATGTACACTGTAAAAAAGTGCAAAAAAGCACTGGTCTTTGAGAGTAATTTTACTTGACAGTATTGTGAAAAAATTAAAAATTTGACTTTGTCGGCCAAATATGGACGCAACTTCGCGGCGCGGTCCATCAACACCTCATATTTGGCATAAATCTCATCAACATGGCGTTTTTTAACTTTAGGAATATGCAATTACTGCAAATGACCAGTAAATTTACTGTACTTTTGTTACAGTGTAGCTATTTTGCCACATGAGCGGTGGACGTTAGTCGGTTTGTTTAAGAAGGTCTTTCCGGCTTCGATTTGAGAAAATTGTAATAAAAAAATATTTAATATTGATAAAATCAATATGCAATTTAACAATAATAGGGAATTTGATATAATTTGTTTTGACAAACGTAAGCGCTTTCCTGTTTTTATGTTTGCGCAACCATTTTACGACGTAACTTAAATATTTGTTTAGCGACACGCCGCCATTTTAATCATTTTCTACGTTTTGAAATGCGTAACGTTACCAACATTATAAATATCATTATTATTCTGAACTAGGAATTTTTTGTGATATTTACTGTGGCATAGTTAATGGTATGTAGTGTATACTTTAACAAAATTTAGAAAAACAACAACGATGGTTTTACCAGCACTCCGGGCAGATCAATCGTCACTGCACTTTATTATAGTTGGTCAGTTCTGTGTGAGATGTTTCTTTTTACAGTTAGGGCTGGGCAAAACCGAATCATCTGGTTTTTGAATCTGATTCGAATATTTTTTTCGAATCGGACCGAATCACTAATTGCATGCAAACAGGTTTACCAATTGCCGCCATTACGACAATCAAGAATTTATTGTTTATGGTACATTTTCGTCCACTCTGCGTGTCTAAGGGTAACAATTTTCATATTTTAACGACAAAATGTAGTAGATTTTGGTTAAATTTGGCCAAAATCAATTGCATTTCCTCGTTAAAATGAAAATTCTAGTTCATTTAGCAATTCTTCGTTTCTTTTGAACGTTTAAGTATTGATGCAAATTAATTGTGCTTCGAATCGATTCGAATTACCGAATCGAATTACCCACGCCTACGTACTGTACAGTTGTTGGTTCTATGTTTTGTAGAATTCTTTACCGTTGATTGATCGATAGTTGATTCCTTTTAGGCAAAAAAAGAGTGTAAATTTCAGATGCCAAAATTAAACTATTGGACTAAACTACTACTATATGGAACTATATATTTTGGCGAGAATATGCCTCCCCCTCATATCCGTAGCTCCGTTGCCAGCACACCCTAAATAAGGTTGACAGCAAAACTAACGACTCCTGAAAGGTCAAAAACCCATATAATGGCCTAGATGTTATTATGTTTGCACCGAGGGTTAGAGATCTCGGATTAGAGTCCTTGCGAGTCCGTTAATCCATGCGCAACCGCTCGATCCAGGATATAGTAACATATGTTGATTCGGCCGAACCGGAATGATCTTATCTTTCCAACAACTCTAACTCTGTCCGTCTGTAAGTGGCCGCTGGTAGAGTGTTGTTGTCAGGTTGATCCACTCCAGGGTAGGCTATTTAGAAAAAAGTCGATGACTGCACCCTGAGACGAGACCATATCATACAGAACAGAATCAATAAAATAGGGTTCTGAACGTGGTATCTTCCTCGTGGTAGATGATGGATTCATCGTTAAATATTGTTGAGAATGAATCTTTCAAAAAGTTCTCGGAATGCCATAGCAAATAATTCGGAACGACTGGACAACAACTTCTCTTTTTTTTTTATCAAAATACTATAAAAATCCAATTAACTTGGCGTATTTTTTAACAGTGTTCTATTTATACTTCCCTGTGTCCTTTCACGTCAATATTTGGTTTCAGCGAATTTTTGTTAAGAACGTGTTTTGTCAAGCATGGGTCATTAATGAATCGCGCTCTTCCAGGCGTGGTTCATCTATGACCCATACTTGATAAAATTTCTCTCAACCACTGAGTATGACGTATATTAGTTTATAACTTTTTTGATCAAATATTTGAAATTATGAATTAAAACGAAAGTTTGCTTAGTTGTGGGTAGTGCGTATGCTATTAAAAATCATATCGTGTTAACTTGGATATTATCGTAATTCAATTTCTCGTTTTGCCATTTTAGAACAAGCTGGTCTAAATCGATTTGGAATCACTAGAACCGCCATGACGATTCCATTTTTTCAATTTCAATTAAAGGAACGAATATTTACTAGTAATTTACTGTTTTTTTTACTAATTGTTTTTGAAAGCTTTTCCAAATTCATTTTTGAGTATTTGATTTATCATTAGTTCGTCAATTTACTACGTTTTTAAAAACTTTATAGAATAGGTATTTTTAATATTTGATTTGTCGTTCAGGCGATATCTGCGTGTTTGTCTGAGTGTGTTTGCCTTCGCGATAAATGTCCGATGAGATAGCGATTTTGTGCAGTTATTGGATATTAATCGCTACATCTAAACTGCGCAATGTAAGTGAGGTTTTTTGAACAATTCTAACGTGTTTTCTGCGTGTTGTTTCCATCCGATTTAGTCGATTTTTTGTTGATAATGTTTTGTTAAACGCGTGTCACTGATGGATCGCGTCGATGAGACACGGTCAATCTGTGGCTCATGCTTGACAAAATAAATTATTTCATAGGGTAAGAGGCGACTAAAAGGAAACCAAGAGGCTGTGGATTGTTTTACCCGCGTTCAGGACAGACACCACTAACTTCACTTTATCATAATGGTTCAGTTTTAATTGGGTTATTACGCGGTTTTATAAATTACCTCAACAAGTTATCCGCGTATTGTAAGAGGCGACTGAAATAGAAGACAAAGTTATAGATTGTCCTATTAGCGTTCAGGGCAGATAACAGCCAGTGTACTTTATTCGAGTGGTTCAGTTTTAATAAGAATGTTCTTACTTAGTGCGCAGTTGCTGATACTTTTATTATTGAAATTTACTCTGAGCAGTGCCTAAAAAGAACCAACTAACGGCCACTTAATAGCAAAGAACTGCTCTAAACGGTAAACATACTAAACAGAACTGAATCGCCAAGTGGCATTTTCTCTGGGGATGGTAAAACCATCTACCATTTCTTTGCTTTCTCTTAGTCGACTCTTTCGACACGTAGGAGATAAGTTAGGACTGTTTTGAAGTCCCTACCTACATTATGTAGTAGCACATTGTCATTTGAGCGGTCTCTAGTTGGTTCCAGATTACTGAATATATTGGTCATATATTTTTATTTATTTTTTTATTTTTATAGCCACTTCTTAGAGTGGATCACCCTGCCAAGACCCTGTAACAGCGGCCACTTATAGACGGACAGGGTTACAATTACTAGAAAGATATGATCTTTTCCTGTTCGGCTTAGCCCCGAGACCCGCCGGGGCTCGAACCCGAGATCTTCAACCTGCGATGCCAACATGTTTAACCATTAGGCCATCGCGCCCACATATGGAGGGATAGTAATAAATCAGAAGACTAATTTTTAAGTTTTTTCAATTCTGTTTGTAACTCTATAACTACCAATTAAGATAAGGATAAATTATTCAGATAAGAGCCGCCACTAAAACTGGGCAATTCGGTTCTGTGATTCAAATAAATTCGGAGCAAAAATGATCCCAATCAATTGTGCATCGGTCATAGGAACGAAAATTTGCTGAATAAACTGGCATTTAACGACAAAATGTAATTTATTTTGGTCAAATTTGACTTAAAATCAATTGTATTTTGTTGTTAAAATGAAAATTTTCGCTTTCGGACTGAAGTGAAGTTGAAATACATCGTCCTTAGGTCTATTTAAGCTAATATTTGTAATTCGGAACTGTAACTTCTTAATTATCATAATGGAGACAATAATAGTAATAGTAGAAATGGGATGTTTGTTACTTTTGGGAAATTAACGATTTGATCCGATTTGAAAAAATTATCCGAATCAGATTTGAATTCCGAATGATTCGGTTTTGCCAAGCCCTAACCGACACTCAATCCACTGTATTATAAATGTTCAACTCTGCATAGGAATGCAGTATAAGCAAATGCGCCGAATAAGTGGGAAGTTACAACTTTTTTCGCGCAATTGACAGTAATATGTATTGTACCAAGTAATTGGTACATAACCGAATAAGGTAGTTTTGTAAAAGAATCCTTGTTAAGTATGAGTCACTGATGGATCGCGTCGATGAGACGCGATCCATCTGTGGCTCATGCTTGACAAAATCTAATTTCCTATTAGGAAGCTACGCTGGTGTCTTTTAGGCGCTGTTTCTGGCCTTGTTTACATCTAGTACCAAGAACATCTAGTACCAAGTTGAAGTGGACATCTTTTGCAATACAGTAATATATCTCAGAATCAGGGGAAAATATTCAACGATAAATCCAGGAACCTTCGACCTATTTGCGAATCAATAATTAGAATAGGAATGTTTATTTAGGGGAAGGGTTGGTAAGCGCGTTCAATCGATTTACAACAGAAATAAAATCAAATATTTGATTCTGTGAATTAAAGTGAAAGTTGCTAAATTTAGGTAAAACCCAAAAATTATTTGTGGAACATCAGCCAGGAACACGTCCTTGAATTCGCAAATAAGAGCTAAGAGCCAATAAGGGCTAATGGGGTATTGTACAAGTAGAAACATTTTCAAAAGGACTGCACCACTATAAAAGAGTGCAGTAAGTGATATTTCCCCTGGGCTTTAGTAACATCATCTTCCACATCAGGAAATTATGTTGAAATATGTTTTGTACGACGTGGTTCTATTATATAGTTTTGATAAATATTCGTTGTCCTAGAGTAAGGTAAAAGTTTGTTGAAATACGGTTAGTTAGGCAGCACATAGCACGCTATTTAGTGAAAAATAAGGGCTAAGCAAAAACCGAAGCATTTGGAATTCGAATCTGATTCGAATAATTCGTTCGAATCACTGATTTTATGTTAATAACAAATATCCTATTTTTACTATTATAACTCGTCTTATTGTAAAAATGAAGACATTTATGGTCTATAGTATATTTTCAATTCTCCTTAAGAGCAACAATTTTCATATGTTAACGAAGAAATATAATCGATTTTGGTCAAATTTGACCAAAATCGATTGCATTTCGTCGTTAAAAATGAAAATCCCAGTTTATTTAACAAGTTTTGTTCCTATGAACGATTCAAGACTGATTCGAATAAATCTTGCTTCGAATCACCGGATCGAATTGCCCAGCCCTAGTGAACATGTTTAGAGTCGAGATATAGAGGGGGGGGGGGGGGGGGGGGGGACATTGATTCTAAATATGCCAGTAGACATAGTCTCATCAACCAACCGAGTTTGCAAGGGTTTGAATTCGAGATATTTAACTTGTTCTGTGAGCATGATACGTATTCCATCGCTCACATTATGTAATATTTCGCTTGCATCGTAAAACCTATTATTATTTTTAACAACTATTTGATATGACGTTGTCCTATTCGGGGTTGGGTAAAACCACATCCTTTTGAATTCGAATTTGATTCGAATCGAATCGCTTATTTCGTGTAAATACCAAATTTCTCATTTTTAGTATTACGACTTGTCTTGATTGTGAAAATCAAGACATTTATAGTTTTAGACATTTATAGTATTCTCAATTCACACTCCATGCTTAGGAGCAACAATTTTCATATATTAACGACAAAATACAATACGATCGATTTTGGTCAAATTTGATTGCCTTTTGTTGTTAAATATGGAAATTTAACTTCATTTGGCAAGTTTTTGTTTCCATGAACACTGTAACAAAAGTACAGTACCTTTACTTGTCATCTGTAGTGATTGCATATTTCCAAAGTTGAAAAAACGCCATGTTGATGAGATTTATGCCAATTTTGGGCTGTTGATGGACCACACCTCCGCGGTGCGTTTCATCAACACCCCATATTTGGCTAAAAAAGTCAATTTGGAATTTTTTCCAATACCGCCAAGTAAAACGTTTGTCAAAGACCAGTGATTTTGTTGCATATTTTTTACAGTGAACAATTAACGATTGATTCAAATAGTGTGTGCTTCGGATGGATTCGAATCGTCGAATCAAATTACCCAGTCCTAGTTATATTATATATTTATATACAGGGTTTGAATTCACAAGATAAAGCTCATCTGTTTAGAAAGCATAAGCAACCATTATGTAATATTTAACATCATAAAGCCGTGGTGTAGTCGTGGCTCATTTTTGACTGAAATATATTTTATATGACGTGGGTCTATTATATATTTGCGCACAAATATTTGCTCTACCTGGATAAAAGTGAAAGTTTGCTGAACTGCGGTTAGAAATATTTTTTACCAAACATGATTTGCTAAGTATGAGTCACTGGTGGATCGTGCCGATTAGGTACGGTCCATCTGTGGCTCATGCTTGGCAAATTAACATTTCCGATTAGTTCATTACATACTTTAAAAAATTTAAGTAAAATCGCGGTTCTTTGAAAGTAATTTCATTAGGTGCCCTTTGGGCTTTAGAATAGTTCTAACGTATTTCCTGCATGTCGTAAGAGGCGACTAAAGGGAAGCAAAGAAATCTGGTTTCACCATCGCCCAGAGCAGATGCCACTCACCGAACTTTACTATGGTGGTTCCGTTCCGTTTGCGATGTTTTTCGTGTAGAATGCATTTGCCTGTACCGCGTTTTTAGCAGCTCTTTGCTATTAAGTGGTCGTTAGCTGGTTCCTCTTAGGCACTGCTCCCGGCCTTGCTGAGAGCGAATTTCAATAAAGAAGGTACAAAGTCTCTACTTCTTCGAAAAATATAAACTGTTGATGGAGGGGGGGGGGGGGGGGGGGGGGGGGGGGGGGGGGTGGGGGGGGGGGGGGGGGGGGGGGGGGGGGGGGGGGGGTGGGGGGGGGGGGGGGGGGGGGGGGGGGGGGGGGGGGGGGGGGGGGGGGGGGGTGGGGGGGGGGTGGGGGGGGGGGGGGGGGGGGGGGGGGGGGGGGGGGGGGGGGGGGGGGGGGGGGGGGGGGGGGGGGTGTGTGGGGGGGGGGGGGGGGAAGCACCGCCAAGTAGGGCCGGGTATTTCGATTCGGCCATTCGAAACGATTCGAAGCATAATATATTCCAATCAATCATGAATCGTTCATAGGAACAAAAACTTGCTAAATAAACTAGAATTTTTATTTTTAACGACAAGATGCTATCGATTTGGGTCAAAGTTGACCAAAAGCGATAGTATTTTGCCCTTAAAATATTAAAATTGTTGCTCTTAGACGATGTAGTATGAATTAAAAAACACTATAAAATGTTAATTTCTTGATAACCATGATGGAGACAATTGTAATAGTAAAAATGGGATATTTGTTATTCACATGGAATTAGTGATTCGATCTGATTCGAAAAAATTATTCGAATCTGATTCGAATTCCCAATAATTCGGTTTTGCCCAACCCTACCGCCAAGATGCATATCCCAAGGATGAACAGAGATGCATTGTTTTTTGTCGCAGTGTACCTATCGCTAGCCCAAAATTTGAGGTACTCCAAGCCTTGCCCAAGTATGAGCAGAGATGTACTATCCGCACAATAGTTATCCCAGTATTTGTCGCGTTTAAAGTAAAAAGTATCCGATATCAGTATTCTTTTGTCCCTCTGTAGTGAAATAACGAGTACCAATTGCCCGCTTTGATATCGGACCTTTTAAATAAATACACAATACATAATATTATTATATAATAATATATTTGTTTTCTTTCAAGTTTCCTGACTATTCCTTGTCGTTAAAGCCGATTAAGTGTTTGATGCGTTAAAAGGTTGAACTTAATCCACACTGTAACAAAAATCCAACAAAATCGCTGGTCTTTGACAGTAATTTTACTTATTTAAAAAAAATTTAAATTGACTTTTTCGGCCAAATATGGGTGTTGATGAAACGTAAAGGTGCGGTTCATAAACACCCCATATTCGACATAAATCTCTTCAACATGGCGTTTTTTTAACCTTAGAAATATGCAGTGACTGCAAATACACAGTAAATTTACGGTATTTTTGTTATAGTGTAACAAATAGTTTTGGACAGTAGCGGGAGGGTACAATGATCTCCAAAATATAGTAAGCTTAGATCGGTATAATGTATTTTGCATCAGTTCGTGATGCATTTTCAAAATCCGGATAAAAAATAGCAAACAATGCAACAATGCAAACAACCGAATTTATACGTTAACCGTATATAGTGTTAGTTGCGAGAGATCTGCTGGACGCCTCGCTGGTGCACGGTGGTTCACGCATGCGCCGCTTACGGCTCCCTCCACCAACCAGGTCTATGCACAGGAAAAACGAGAAATACGATAATCCACAAAACCTTCACCCTGATTCGGAACTGGAATCTGCACGAGAGGTCGTGGTTCTCCATATGGTTAATCTGTATTCTCGGCTTTCCTCTCCCGCAGGATAAAAAATGATATCCTATTTATTCACCTCGGTTACGGTGCTTTTTGTTAAATTCGTAATTTGATGAATATTAAGTCGAATTTTAAAATTCGACATATTTTTACTTTACACTTTGGGAATCAAGAATCGTTTTGCTCAGAATTTCATTTGTTGTCTTAGTCTAAAATAAAAAAAATAATTGCGTTATTAAAATATATATATATATATATATAAATGTGTTTTTGACGTAGATGCTCTGAATGATTCATTTGAGTAGATCGCTTGAGCAGGGCTATTTAGTATTTCCTGTCAGCTCTGATTTCGACTTATCCAAGTTATTACGCCCTGGGTTTTGTCGTAGAGATAAATTGATTCATAAGTCGGACTTCAAAGCCACTTATTTGGATGGGTTAGCCTGAACAAGGAGACTATGTAGCAGCGGCCACATTAGAGACGAACAGGATTAGTGTTGTTGCAACTCAGGCTGGGCAAATCTGAATGATTTGAAATTCGAATCGAATTTGAATAATTTTTTCGAATCGGGTCGAATCACTAATGTCATGTAAATAACAAATGTCCTCATTTTACTATTACAACTTGACTCCACTGTAAAATCAAAAAAAATGTATAGGTCAAAGTATATTTTCAGATCACAATACACTAAGAGGAACAAGTTTTATATTTTAGCGACAAAATATATTCAATTTTGTTCTTATTTGACCAAAATCTATTAGATTTCGCCGTTTAAATGACAATTCTTGTTTAATAAGAAAGATTTTGTTACAACGAACGATTTGAATAAATTGTGTTTTGAATCGATTCGAATTGTTCAGCCCTATTTGATTTTTCGGTTAATTATTCTTTCATTGCTGTCTTTATACGCTTTGTTTATTCATATGTCTTGGCAGATTTCCTCAAATATAATCTATTGACTATACCGATGTTTTAGGTTTCCAGATATCGTGTTAGGTTTCATTTTTTGAGCAAAATCGATATTATTTCAGTCGCTCATTGGAATCACGCGGGGGAAATTTGTATTCCAAAGAAGGCTCAGTCGTTATATAAAGGGCAATGAGGGGTATTTGCCCAAGGCGTAGACAAACCAATCACCATTTTCTTGTTTACTTTAGTCGCCTCTTATAGCACGCAGTACTTAGGGGAGTATAATAGGAACATCTTGCGAACATAGCAATTTATATGTAAATATATATTTTTTTATGACAGTATTCTGATTTGGGTACTCTCTTACAATCACTCTGAGTAATTAGTATAGCTACACTGTGGCAAAAGTTCAGTAAATTTACCATTAATTTGCAGAAATTAGATGTTTTTCAATAATGAATTATGTCGAGTATGGAGTCTTGATGGACCGTACTATCACCATAATTGGCTGGAAAAAGTTAAATTCAACATTTTAGTCCGATCTCAATCAGAAAAATCATTTTGGCAAGTCTAAGTCACACATGACCCGCGCCGTTTCGTCGCGTTCTATTGGTGACACTTACTTTTTATTGAAATTCACTCTGAACAAATTCGGAAGCAATGCCCGAAGGGAACCAACTAACGAAAGAAGACCTAATAGCAAATAGGTTATTAAAAAAATGTAGTACCAGCAACTGTACTCAGAACAAAAAACATCCCAAGTGGAACTGTAGTGCTGTTGTAAAGCGCTATTAATGGAATCTGCCCTGAGCGTTGGTAAAACCATCCACCCACTTCTTTGCTTCATTTCAGTCGACTTTTACGACACGCAGGAAATTCGTTAGGACTATTCTAAAGCATGTACCTATAGGCCTAGAAGAATGCGAATTAGGGCAAAACTCTCCTGGCTGGCATATCACTGACTAAAATTACTAAAAAAGATTGTCAATTTTACTGAATTTTTGTTATAGTTTATATGGCCCACATTATTGGTTTGTCCTAGTAAAGGTCACAATACACGTTTCGAGTAGGTTGTACTTTATATATAGGCTTGTTTTATTAACCTCGTGTTTTACGTCAGTCGCAACCTTACGCGTGTATTTTTACATCTTCCAACGCAATCAAACGCTTTGCTCATCAACTTAATGGAGAGTTCACTCTTCGTTGCGCGGATTTGGGCTGGAGTGATTAACAACGCTAAGCAATGCATTTGCATTGTAGGAATACTGTAACAAAAATGCAGTAAAATCACCTCTATTTGACAGTTTCGACAATTTTACTCGGTGATATGGAAATAAATACACAGAATGGACCATTGTTGGTAATTTTAGCAAAGGTATCTAGTTTACCTAGTATACTTAGTTTACCGAGTTTATTTTAAAAATACTTTCAACTGGTTTCACTGATAACTGACTCACCTTGTTGCAACTTTTACCGAGTTTTCTATTCTAAGTTTTACCTAGTGAATTTACTATGTAAAGTTAGGCAAATATACCTAATTTTCAAACTAGGTACATAGTTTAGAAACCTAGGTAAATTATATTTTACTTACGAAAAAGACTTTAAAATGGACTATTTGAACAATTTTAATCTTGAAATGTATTAAGTGCAGCCCAACAACGATCACCTAGTTGACCTTGTTTTAATGGTGAAACTAGGCTATCTAGAAATATTCAACTTGGTGTTGTGATAAATTTGTTTTACTTCAGCTAGTTGAAGAAATACTAGGTTGGTATCCGTAGTTGAAACGCACCGACGAGGTGAAAAAGCAGAAACTTTTGCTATCTATGTGAAATTAATGATTCGATCCGATTTGAAAAAATGATCGAAACAGAATCGAATTCTCAATGCAATGGTTTCGCCCAGCCCTGCAACTCGAGACATCGGAAATACAGAAGCCAATTCCCCGTGCATTGTATAGTGATTGCAATTTAGTTTTTACTTAAACTAGGTGTAAAGTAAAATGCGACCAAGATTAACTTTTAAAACTAAGTTGTACCTAGATAAAAAAAAAGTATCAAAATACCATGTAACAAAATAAAAACGGCAATACATGCTTGCATTGCTTTAAGTTAATCCTATTCACGTCACAACAAAGCATAAACGCACGCAACGAATTGAACACTCTCCGTTAGTTGCGAAGCAAACCGATCGGTTTCATTGGAAAACATAAGGAACTGCGTATCTAGCGTAAAATACAAGGGTATAAGAAAACAAAGCTGGGAAAAACGCAGCCTACGCCAAATTTTTATTGTTATCATGAGTTTGATGCATGACCCCTACTCAACAAAATATGCCCGGGCACCAAACTTCGAAGTGTCAAATTGTATCAGCAACACTTTCTTGCTCAAATTTGACTAAAATCGATTGTACTTTATCGTTAATTATTGGAAAATTTTACTCCACTCAGAGAACTTTTTGTTTTTATCCCAATTCACGATCGTTGCGGATAATTTATGCCACGGATCGATTTGAATCACCGAATTAAAATTGGCTATTTCTTAAAATCGACATCTCTTGTATTATGGCCTCGAAGGTGAATTAACGTTGTTTCCCCAGTATAAAATTTAATATTCTCACGCATGGCCCATACTTAACAAAACATTCCGGTCCAACAAAGTTCGGGCTGGGTCAAAGTATCATATTTTATTATGAACACTTCCTCGCTGCTGTGCAATAAGGAAATGTTCACTCGTGATTCACTGGATTCTAAAATATCAAACCTTAACTGCAATCACGTGCATTACGGTCTTAAAGATTGTGAACTTGGTTTCACCCAGTAAGGAATTTAATATAGTCACACATGAATCACTGATGAATCGCGCTTTCGTACTTGAAAGATTGAGACTAAACTCTGATGTCAAATTAATTGTTACAATAAGACGACTTACATAATACAGCGAATTAGTTTAGCAATTGTACGTGGTAATTCTTCTTGTATCATGGCGTCTTTCAGAAATACACAGATTGTGGGTTTTTTTCGTATTTATTATCATATTATTTTTTATTGAAATTCACTCAGAGCAAGTCAGGAAGCAGTGCTTTAAAATAATCAACTAACGGCCACTTAATAGCAAAGAGCTACTAAAAGATATAGTACCAGCAACTGCACTCTGAGCAGAAAACATCCCAAACGGAACTGAACCACCATTGTAAAGTGCAGTGAGTGGTATGTGCTCTGAACGAGGGTAGAACCACCTACCACTTCTTTACCACCTTTTAGTCGCCCCATACGGGACACATGAAATACGTTAGGACTATTCTGAAGCCCGTACCATACAGGGCCAAAACAATACAAATACACCTAATTCCTTTATATTAATTGGGCCGTTTATGTTGAAACTTTTAACGATTTTATTATAATTTATGATTAAAAAAAATTCAAATTTTATTGTGTCCACTTCCCGTTATGATGACGTAATATTCATCAACGTAACCGGCAAGACTGCCTTATTCCCATTTATCGTGGCTTCAAAGGTCAGGAACTATGAAATTTAATATTGTCACCATCAGTGACCCATATTTATTTGGTTTATTTCTCACCAGGTCAAAGTGTCAAATTTTACAATGAACATTTTCTTGCTGTTGTGCAATAAGGAAAAATGTTTACCTGTACTGTATTCTCGACGTACTCGATTTTAAAAATATCAAACCTTAACTGAAACATGACTCAGCGATTTGCCATTTCCTTCTTAAATAATGCCAAATTACTTTTTGTTAAGCATGGGATACTGATGGATCAGTGACTCACGTTTAACAAAAACATGCGTGTGCAAATACTTCTGTCGAAAAACATTTTTTTTCTGCACAGAACCTTTCACCGCTATATGACCGCCCTTTCATGAATGAATCATCAATTGAAACGAAACTGATATGCACAATTGTCAATCAATTGTACTCAGATTTGGGGGTTTTATTTTGATTTTCTCATCTCATCAAAATTGTGTGAAAATGTAACAAATAAAAATTTTGTTAACTATGATGTAAGGAATAGTGACGCGTCGATATTTGGCGCAGCGGATATAGCTTGTCAATTTATGATGCGATGATGTGCGCGACAGGTGTACGTTTTGCGTAGTTTGCATTTGCGTGTAGGCTCGCTTAATTAACCTCGTGTTTAACGTCAGTAACGTTACGTAACATTTTGCACGTATCCAACGCAACCAAACGATTTGTTACTCATCTAAATTGAGAGTTCAATTTTTGTTGCGTGGTTTTGTTCTAGAGTGATTGTTAACAGCAATAAAGGCATCTGTGTACTGTAGGAACACTGCAACAAAAAGACAGTAAAATTACCGCTCTTTCACAGTAATAATGTAATGACATAATGTGTTCCGCAAGCGAAAAAAATCGCTAAAAACAGCGAGTGCGCGTGAAATTTTTGCAATTTTTAGTGTATTTTGATTCATTTGCTATATTTACTAACGGCAGTGGAATAATGCATTGCTTACATCTTTTCTTTTCTTGGTTAGATATGACTTTAGGCCAAGCCGGGAAAAAATATTATATATTTATAGTTCATTGTAAAGACGTTTGTGTCGATGCCGCATCGAAACAAGGAAGAGTTTTGTTTTATAAAAGCCACCTGTGGTGACGTTTTTGCAGTGCTCGCTTGAATCGATCATTCTCAGCAAGACACAAGCAGCCACTTAGTCATAGTAATCAAACAGGGTTGAAATGTTTTGCTTTTTGTATTGGGGCCAACTTATAGCAATAATTTGGGTAGGCTAAGCCGAACAGAAAAAGATCTTATCTTTCCAGTAATTGTAACCCTGTCCGCCTATAAGTGGCCGCTGTTAGAGGGCCTTGTACAGGGTGAGCCACGACCCACTCAAAGAAGTAGCTATAAAAAAAAGAAAAAAATGGCTACTAAACGGTGTAGTAACAGCAGGTTTAATCGGAAAACTCCCGAGCGATATTGAACTGCCATTGTACCTAGAGCGTAGTGAGTGGTATTTACCTGAGGCGATTATCATCTATCACTTCTTTCCCTCGTTAAAGTCACCTCTCACGACACACAGGGAATACGTTAGGACTAACCTGAAGCCCGTAACTAGAGGTCTAAATTATTCGGGACAATGGTGGAGGATGGTATAACATCTCGGAGTTGGGAGGAGCATAAAGCATCAAAGTTACGGTTTTTGCATCGAAACTTGCCTGCGTGAACTGATTGGGCAGCTTGGTTTTATTTTTTAGGCAAATGTCTCAGATGGATAGCGCCCTGTGACCATCCATCAGTGACCCCTGCTTTACAACACATGTATAAACTATACCTTCTTTTATTGAAATTCACTCTAAGGAAGGCCGGAAGCAGTGCCTAAAAGGAACCAAGCAACGACCACGTAATAGCAAAGAGCTACTAAAAGGTGTAGTACCAGCAACTGCACTCTAAACGGAAAACATCCAAAATGGAACTTAACCGCTATGGTAAAGTGCAACAAGTAGTGTCTCCTCTGGGTGATTGTTGTAAAACCATCTACCACTTCTTGTTAGCCTACGCTGCATAATTCGCTACGCTGCAAATATAATATTCTGTTAACTATGATGTATAATACGTGTCACCCTCGAGATAAAGTAGTGGGTCCAAAAATGTATGTTCCGTGGGAAAGATTTGAATTTTCGAAAATATGACTTTATAATGTTGCGCTGCAGGCAAAAAAGCGCGAAAGAAAAACTTTTATGATTTAACAAGGTGTAAAAATTCGAGTTACTCTATCCATCAGTCCCTCATACTTAACAAAACATGTCTGTATAAAATCCAACTTGTTTGTTAAACAACGCTGCAAATATTGAGATGCTTTTTCCAATTAATTTTAAATACTTTTTGTTGAGCGTGGACCAGAGATGAACCAGACATTAGCGGCGCGATCCATCACTGGCCCATGCTCAACAAAAGATCACTAATCATTTATTCTTGACTGGGTTATAATATAATACGAGTTGATTGCATATCCTACAATACAAACATGCGTCAGAGCTCTCGGAAGTTATATCGTAATAATAACAGCGACTTAGTGCAACAAAGAAGACTGTTTGGTTATTTCACGCTTATGTTTATAAACTGTGTTAGGTATTGATTTAGAATCGCCCTGACGTATTCGTTGTGTTTAGCAAAAGGTAGGGCTGAGCAACACCGAATCATTTGCAATTCGAATCTGATTCGGATAATTTTTTCGAATCGGATCGAATCCATTTTATTTCAAGTTTACTACTACTATTATTGTCTCCATTGTGCGGATCACGAAATTTACAGTTGCAATTACAAATACGAGCTTCAAAGACTTAAAATCTATGTATTATCAATTACTCTTTATTTCAAAAGCGAAAATTTCATTTTAACGACAAAATACATTCAAATTTGACCAAAATCGATTGAAGTTTATCGTTGAAAATGAAACATTCCACTTCATTTAGCAAGTTTTTGTTCTGATTCACGATTGATTCAAATAATCTGTAGTTTAAATCGATTCGAATAACCGAATCGAATTGCCTACCCCCAGTGAGAGGTGGCTGAACAGGGAAGATTAAGGAAGAAGATACAGGAGAATATTAAGGTGTATAGGGAAAGTAAATCTCAACTTTTTCTGAGCCGCGAGCCCCGTTTATGTGATTTAGTGCGCCAGTACTTTAAGTTGTGTGTTTGTCTGTTAATACGGATCATAATTCCTCAGGTCAAAGGTAAGGTCAAATGCCAAAAGGTCAAAAGGTCTGCAGTTTTTGATTTCGCATTTTATGTGACTGTTTGCGTATGAGTGACGTAATTAGTGTTGGGAATTCCAGGTAAAGTACCGAATTTACCGAGTTTAATTTGAAAGTTCTTTTACGGAGTTTCACGGATATCTGATTTACTCAGTTTAACTTTTACCGATGTTTGTGCTTGGAGTTTTACCTGGTTTATTTACTAGGTATAGTAGGAGAATTTAACTCATTCAAAATATTAGATACCTGGTACGGACTAGGTGAATTATATATTCGTTGTGAAAATGTTTTTAAAATACACTGATCGGTGATTTGCATTTTAGATCTATTGAAATGTCTCAAAGTGGCGAATACCTAGTTTACCTGCCTTTTAACCTAGGTAGTTCCTAGTTTTGAAAGTGAAATTAGGATACCTAGTAATACTTTACCTAGTTTTCCGGTAGTTTTTTCTACTTTACCTAGTTTAAGTAAAAACTAGATTGCCATCATTAGTCGTAATATCTTCTAACTTGTGCTTTCTTTGATTGTATTTCCGTAAAATATTTTCGTTTTATTTGAGGCGATAGGATGTTTGCTAACCGCGGTGAAGGATGGTTTCAGCACCACGCGACAGAGGATGTTGCCACATTTCAATTTTGCCGAAAACTATATTGCTCTGGGTTACTTCT
The DNA here is from genome assembly GCA_963675895.2 of Styela plicata. NCBI lineage: Eukaryota > Metazoa > Chordata > Ascidiacea > Stolidobranchia > Styelidae > Styela > Styela plicata. The sequence goes on along the minus strand of OZ023139.1, from coordinate 26,591,097 downwards.
AAGGATGAATGAGTTTTTTATGTTTCCCAAAACATTGTTTCGTTAATTTCGGAATATATGACTGAAGTTTCCTTGAAAGGGAAGCGAGTGTCTGGTTACTAGACTCTAGTATGAGTCCGATATTGTGAGCGTCGAATAATAGGCGTTTCTTAGTCATAGTCATGTACTATCAATCGACGAAATAGTTTGTCGAGCACAAACGGCTCGTTTTACTTGGTGTTTTATTTGAGATGATAGGATGTGCGCAAACTGTTAGGTGAAGGACGGTTTCGGAACGAAGCGACAGAGGCTGTTGCCACATTTTGGTTTTGCGGAAAACTATATTGCTTTGACTTGCTTCTAAAGACGAATGATTTTTTTATGTTTCCCAAAAACATTGTTTCGTTAAGTTTGAGACATATGACAACAGGGAAGCGAGTGTCAAGTCCGAAATTGTCAGTGTTGAACCGATACACTTCTCTCAGTTTAAATAATTCAGTTCCTTAGTCGATACTTTGCTACGAAACAAAACTTTCGTTGTTGTCGAGCACAAACGGCCACGTTTAAAATAAGAAATTTTGTTTTGTTGAGTATGAGCCATAGATGGACGGTGCTTCGTCAGCACGATTCATCAGTGACTCACGCTTAGCGACGCATGATAGGGTAAAGGGGGTGGATAGGAATCTCAGTTTGGAAATTTCGAATCGAATCGAATTTAAACATTTAGATACAATTCGTTGATTACCGTAGCGGCGCGTTTGCCAATTTCTGTCATTTTTGAACTCTGAAAGCAAATGTTTTAAAACTCATTGCAAATTTCATTGTTCCATGTCGTAAAATTATTAGACATCTATTTTGTTCTTGTTCGGTGTTGCTTGAATTTTAACAGCGAATTTGATTTTTTTTTTGGTTTTGTAATACTAATTAATAGAGTACGGTGTTTTAAAACGGTTAACAACAGGGAATATTTTTTTAATAAAATCATATTCGAAATGCTTCGAAATCATTTTATTAAAGATTCGATTCGAAGAAAAAATATTCGAACTTGCATACCTAGCGTTAGATGATTTTATAACCACCCAGGGCAGATGCCACTTTCATGTAGCGTTTCAGTTCCGTATGGGATGTTTTCTGCCAAGAGTGCAGTTCTTGGCGATACAACTTGTAGGAGCTTTTTGCCAATTTAGTGGCCGTTGGTTAGCTCATTTCAGGTATATTGCTCTCGATCTCACTCGAGATCGATCTCGATTTTGGAGTAAACTTCAATAATAAAAAAAAAAAAAAAAAATATTTCTACAGGGATTCTTCTAGGGATGGGCGAAGCCGAATCATTTGGAATTGGAATCTGATTTTGATAATTATTTTTATAATCGGATCCGAATGACTAATTAATTCTATATAGATATATATTATCTATTTTCATATACTGTGATTCCACGAACAGTAAATATCTCATTCTACCATTACAACTTATCTATAATATCCTAATCAAAAAATTATAGTTACGAATTACTAATATCAGCATAAACAGTATTATTGGAAATGTATTTTCAATTTCTTTACAAAATACAATCGATTTTGTTCAAATTTGACCACTATCAATTGAATTTTGTAGTTGAAATTGGAAATTCCTCTTCATTTTGCCCAGTTTTGTTCTATTAGCGATTCACGATTGATTCGAATAATTTGTGCTTCGAATTGATTCGAATCACCGAGACCAGCCGTGGATGCTTCCCCTAACAAGAAAAATTGCGTCGAATCATGTTTCGTTAAGTATGGGTTGCCGATGGATCGCTCTGCTAAGGCTCGGTGCATCAGCGGCTCATACTTGGAAAAAGTAAATTTATGTTGCGTCAGGGCTATATATCAGCCTAGGAGATGTATGAGTAATTTCCCGCAAGATAAAATAAGTATTTAAGCTCGCTTAAAACTTATGACGCGCTGAATATTTTAAATGGTTTTCTGTACTTTGGCCATTATGAAGCATGAATGGACCGCATTATCGGGAGGTCGAGTCATCAATACGCCATGCTCAGCGCAACCGTTTTGTTGAAAAATTGGTAAATATTTGTTTAAAGCTCATAAAGGTTGGTTTACACTGACAGATGGGTAGTTATACAAGACAGTACGTAGGTAAAGCAGTAGTAATGTGGATTTTCGTGTTGGCAGAGGAATATAACGATACTTTAGTAATGGCCAGTAAATGTTTCCAACAATTTCTGAAACGACTGAACTTGCAATAAAGTGGAAGAATGTAGAGTTGAGAAACTTGCGATCTTAGTGTATTTATCGTTTCAAAAATATAATGTTTTCATTTCAGGGAAATATAAATATATTGTAAGCTTTCATGAGAATATAGCTTAACTTTCCTAGAAGTTAGACCATGCTCTAACAAAATCTGCAAAAAAACTTTCTAAATGATTTTTTGGATTGAGATCATGACACTTTGTATATATGCTTAATATTATCTCATTTGTGTATCGTTGTAAATTCATTTACACAGGGATCTAAGATTATAAGGAAACAGGGCGACGGATTAGGTACTTCACCCCAAGGTAGCAACGAATCGCGTACATATACCTTGTATTGAAATTTGTCTGAGAAACGCCTGCATCGACCAAAAGGAACACACTAGCGACAGGCAGGGCAAGGGAACATCCCCTAATGTGTAGTTAAATTTCGTAAAATACTTCTGTTTCATTTTACAATAAATGATGAATTGGCATGAATAGTTTGTATAACAATGAATAGTACTCATGGCCCGGCTTCTCGTAAATTTGTAATTGAAAATCTAAACCCTTGCTCAGAATATTTGACTTGTTCCAGTGTAAGGTATTCAACTAATAGGGTATATGGGGCTGGGCAATTCGATTCGTAGATTATAATCGATTCGAAGCACGTTTAATTCGAATCAATCTTGATTCGTTCATAGGAACAAAAACTTTTTAAGTGAACTAGGATTTTCATTTTCAACGACGAAATACAATCGATTTTGGTAAAATTTGACCAAAATCGATTATATTTCGTCGTTAAAATATTAAACTTGTTGCACTTAGGGTGAATTGAAAATACACCACAAACTATAAATTTCTTTATTTTCACAATGAGGTCAAGTTATAATGTTAAAAATGGAATGTTTGTTATTTACAAAGAATTAGTGATTCGATTCGGAAAAATTATTTGAATTTGATTTGAATTCCAGATGATTCGGTTTTGCCCAGCCCTGAGGGTTTTACTTTATCCCTAGAAAAACAGATATTTTAAATGATATTGAACATTGTTTTTGTGCAACATTTTGAAAAAAAATCTAAGAAAAAGGCAGGGTTATCATTAATCTGTCCTGATAAATAAGGACAGTAACGAGGACATGCGGCAATATAAAAATATGAAAACATTTTTATCCGGATTTAAGTTTAAAGGCCTTAACGAAAATCAAAATGTTACAATCTCAAATATTATTCATTTTCAAACGTCATTTGATTATTGTATTTGACTTGGACATTACTGTTTATTAGAGAAAATTGCTACCACCAATACATCAATGTGTTTTGTAAGTAAAGTAAAAACTTTTTTATCTGGATATAAACGCGTTTAAAAGTCTTAATTAAAATAAAAATGTTACAATCTCAAATATTATTCATTTTCAAACTCATCTGAATATTGTATTTGACGTGGACATTTCTGTTTATTAGAAAATATTGCTACCACCGACACATCAATGTGTTTTGTGACTTGGTGTTATTTTCAGTTTTGTGATTAGTTTTCTAATTCTAGCGCTTTTTGCAGTGAAATCATGATATATGCAAAACATTACGTCATAGATTTCATCATGACAATGGACCAATACATTATCGACTATTTCGTGTATCTGGCATGTTAATACATTATTGTGTTCACATCGTGGATTTCGAATACTGTTTAAACAAATTATAATGGCCATTACTATGGGGCTCAGGAATTCGACAGTGGATATTTTATATAAACAGAATAACAACATTTTTGGACATATTTAGTTCCACAATCAAACCAACATTCTGCCTTAGCCTGTTTTGTTAAGTATGAGTCACTGAAGGATCCATCTGAGGCTCATGCTTGACAAAATGAAATTTTTGAACGGGTCGGTATAGAATATTTTTGCTTGGGGCGCAGTTGCAGGTTTTACATTTTTGTAGCTCTTAGTCGGATGAATGAGTGGTCGGTAGTTGGTTCCTTTTATAAGCTACTTTTGACTTTTCTTTGAGAAAAAATAATTTTTTTAAAAATGAGGAAAACGCCCTTTGCAAAAAATAATCGTCTGTAATTATCACTTTTATATTTAGGGTTTGATTTGAAAACCGGATATATTTCAGTTTCGATTGGTCCAAAAGGGATCGGTTGCCGACACCTTTCAATGACAAAGAGCAAAGACACACTGGGGTACAAACTGCACTCTGAGCGAAAACGCCGCATATTAATTGAATAAAGAATTGTTAGTGATATCCGCTCTGAATGATTATAGTTTGTTGTTGTTTTTCTCATTCACCTCTTGGGTTAAACAAGACACACGTCTCACTATGGCACAGGCAAAATAATGTAACTTTTTCCTGTCGCTGAATAATCTACATCTACTCCAACGAAGTTTTTGTTGTGAATATGAATCTGTAGTAATTTTACCCAAATATATTGATCTACACGGTGACAAAACTGTGGTAAGATTACTGTTCTTTGACGGTAGTTTCACCCGTTGATGTTGAAAAAAGACTATAAAATCGACTATTTCGGTCATTTTCTCGTCAAATTTCTTGAAAAAATCGACTTTAAATTTTAGATACATACAATTATAGCAAATGAAAGGTAAATTTTATGCAATTTTGTCACAGTGTAGAGTGTGATCTAGTTGTAGTAAACCTGTGCGTTTCGGTCATTACAGATATCATATCTAGTTGAGGAAAAATAAGTTCCAGTTTTTTACGTTTTTTAACGAGGAATGGGACAATGAATGGAATTATACACAGCTTGCTGTTGACGGTGATATTCGGAGCATTTATTGCTTCGGCTCAACGTACGTAAATATTTTATATTTAATTCTGATAAAAATCTCCTAGTTTTTTTTTTTTTTTTTTCATTATTTCAAGACGAAATCATTACCAGACTACATTTTTTTCTTCTGAGATTTTTCCCTGCAAAAATATCTATTTGAGGCCTCATGCGTGGCAGAATAATGTTCGGTAATAAACAACTTGCATTAGACGCTTTTTTGTACAGTTCTCGCATTAGTTCTAAAAATCTTCGAGTGAAATAAATTAAGTCATCCCGTGATGTCATACTGTTGACTAGAGATGCAATTTTTAGTTCCAAGATCTATTCGGATAAATGTCCAAGTCCGATAATTCGTGTACTGATCGATTGGGTTCGTTATAATTCGAGGCGGGTTTTGAGTAAAATTTGTATCGGATATGAAATTTTCCAAAAAAAAATCATGTAATCATGATTCGAGATTCAAATAAAAATAAATGATGGAACAAAGGATTCAACGACTAGATATTATCTTCCTCCGGTTTATAATAACATCCAATTATATTCTTTCACATACGCATTTAGACTATAAAATCTAACAAAACCTAATATCAAACTCATTTCCAGTGCCATTAGAAGATATATTATTTTTGAACCGGTACTTGAGTTTCATTTCAAAACTTTTGTTGCCTGTAACATCAAAGTTTTCACATTTTGAGTCTCTCAAACAAAATCCTACATGGGCGCCAGGCCGATTTTGTCCCACTTTCCTAAATATATAACAGCATTTGATTACGTTACATACTCCAGGCGAAATCCCAGCGGAGACGTTGATACTTGACGATGGTACCATACTTCAGAGATTTGATAAACAGGTGTCTAGACAAGGTATAGCTGTAGAAGATTGCGAATACAGAGATGCTTTACTTGTTAGAATAAAGGACGGTTCCAAGCAGAACGACACTGAGGATTTGTTATTGTAAGTCGTTGACATGACGTTTATATTGAAAATATATACACAATAGTTTGTATTTAATTCTAAATTACAAATGATGCAATAATGTCTGTATCATATAAATTCGTTTTTCGTGATTTGGCAAATTTTTATTAACTAACTAATTTGTTTAAATTTTGTTCTTCATTGGGTGTCTTAATGCTGTCGTTAATTTTGGATGTTGTTTTTGAATATTTCTATTTGTATGGAGTTCTCCAATATTCTTTGTTCTGCAAATTTTCGTGTTATTGCTTCGAGTACATTTTTAAGAATGTACTTTGAGCATATTTTAAAACATTTGTGATGAGCATCGGTATCAGTGGTATAGGTATCAGCCCATTTTGCAGTATCGTCATCGGTATCGACAAAAAAGTGGTATCGCTACACCTCTAGTTTATAATCTAAATGTCCTATTGCTGTTTAAATATTGTCATATTCATTATACATCATTGTGCGCTAAACAGCTGCCCATTTATAATTTTTTTGTAAGTATACCAAAATCTTGCGACGTCGTTATCAAATGGTTTAAAAGTCATATAACTCCAATATTATTCAGCGCCGCTACTGGAGGCAATTCAAATGATGACTATTATATTGGACTTAACTGGGTTGAAGGAGGATGGAAATGGAATGATGATGATCCACTAGGATCGTATAACAATTGGTGAGATATGCAGTAAATTTTGAAGTTGATAGAGAGCGGAATGAGCGTTGGGGCATAAGTTGTGACGTAATAAAATTTGCTGATTATTCCAGGGCTGTCCAAAATATCCCATCGGATTCGCAAATAAATATTCGATACAATTTTTCAAGAGAATCGTAAGCAAGAGACCCCTGAAAAGTCTAAATTTTCAGAAAAACTTTTTTGGTTCGATTATCATATTAGTATTGTTATGATTCTGAATACTTCAGTCGCGCATGTATGATCTCGCACAAGCATAAACCATGCTTGATGCACTGATATGGTTGTTGAAATAAATTGAAAATCGTAACAACTATTACACAGTGTTTGGATGCGTTTATCTCTGTGTGGAAATATCAAACAACAATTAATTGATAATTTACTATTCAAGTCACATTCGAGGGGTGACGTAGAAAAGGTTGAGAACTTCAGCCCTAAACTCTTAAATCCACTGACCATATATTAGTACACGATTTATTTGAAATTCCTTTTGTCAAAAGTAAGGTGATATTAGAGAACTCCTGCAAAAGAGTGTAGCATGGCTCATGCCTCACCATAACAGTTTACCTTTACCAACCCGACTCGAAAGCAACTTTGACTCACTCTGAACCTAAACTATCCAGGGGAGGTGGCGAAGGTGGCGGTGGGACTAATCAAGAATGTGCGTCAATACAACGCACCGGCAATCATATGTGGACAGATGTAACATGTACTGCACAGAGAAGATATATCTGCCAATCACAATGTGAGTAGCGTCACCATGCATTAGATCAGTAGTAATTTTACAGTTAATTAAGGGTAATTGCGTATTACGAAATAATTTCGACCGACTTATTAATGAAATTTAAAAAGCGAAATATGGAGTGTTGATAAACCCCACCAATAGTTTGAGTTAAATATCGTCTTCTTTATTTCCGTCAAACAACGGCGATTTCACGGTGCTATTTTTGCAATGCAGTGTGGATGTGGTTGCACTTTAATCTTTGGATTGATGTTAGTTAGGAATGCACAAGTTGTCTGTTGACGAACATATGATAAGTGTGGGAAAGATGTAGAATGGTTCAAGGCAGTATCGAACCAGTGGATTCGGGAATAGCGAATGTGTTTTTTGTTTATTTTGTAGATTAATATACCGACTTAAAACGGTTGAGAACATTTTTTTAAATAAATAGAATGATATTCAAAACAATTCGATTCGAAATTATTTTATTAGAGCCTTTTATAACTGGTTGTGCACTTCGCCAATGAACTGATATTTTTTCATAACAAAATTGTCATAAATATCTTTATGCAAGGATTTTTGATATAATTGTGTGAATTACAGTGACCTTGGCGAAAACAAAATACACGGACGATGGGTATAAACTAGAGTTATATACAAACAAATTTCACCAATCTGAAGCTGATAAATTCTGCAAATCGCGGAGCGGTTTTCTTGTTCGAATTAGAAATGATGCAATGAAACAAGTAGTGGTTGACCTGTTATCGTAAGTAAAAAAACTAGCATGACATTTTTTATTTTACTAATATTTATTTTCTTAGCAGTAGAGCTGTGTTAAATATGCTTTTGTTGTTATCTTTGTTGCGTAATCGACTATTTGTAATGCTTTATAATCTTCTTCTATGATCAACCAAGAGCATATAGGTGCAAAACAGCTTCAATTAAACGCATCGACATTTTCGCCCGATCTGTTAGAATAAATTGGCCAAAGAACCCCCAGACTTCACTTCACTTCCCAATTACGGTAAAATACCCTTCTTTCCATTCTTATTGTTCTCTGCGGAACATAGCATATCTTTCTGGAATGCGTCATTAAAAGTTAATTTCTTTAAATTTCAAAATATTTCTTATCATGACTAGGTGCCTTACTTGATCGGGTCTTAGAATTGATCTAACATATTGGGTCCTTTTTGATACTTCTTCCGGCATTGTCTAAAAATATCGATGGAACTCATATACTCTCATCCTTCTTCAGTGATCAAAGCAACAGCTTCGCAGCATACATCGATCTGACTCGAACAAGTACTGCTGACCATTGGTATTGGGGAGATGGTCAAGAACTTGGACCTGGAGCAAATTGGTAAGCTGGATATTATTTTTCATTCTTCAAGTTCATCGATTCATCACTTTTCATCTATCATATATATTGTCTGAAAGTAATTTTAATGGAATTCGTAGCGAAAACTTACTATTGACATTTTCTCTCTTAAATTTATTTCTTATCTTTGATTCCTATGGTATCGATGATTTTTGGTGGTATTGATGAATTACGAGAACAGAAAATTTCGATCAGACATTCCCAAAAATTAGATTAAAATTTCACGGGAAAATTGATTTTACATATCTTCAGTTTTAGTATTTTTATAATGAAGTATGCATAAAATTCCAGATCAAAAGTCCCAATTTATAGTGTTTAATTTATAGAAATATAAAAATATCGTTTGCACATCACCGGTTGAGCAATTAGATTCACTATGAATTTCCCTGGTGGCAATCACTCAGTCCCAATTTATATTTATAGATTTTTTTATTATCATGAATCTTTAATAATCTTTAATATTGATTACTTCTATAACCAAAAAATTAATCGACATTTGAAGAACAAATATTTTATTTCGATACCCTCATACACCACGGCATCAAACACCCAATGCAGTCATTTTTTTCAATTTTATTGATCTGCATGGGTTTAAAACATACGTCAATAGACATTTGTCAAAGATGGGAATACTTTTTTATAGGCACTTTTTAGAGAGGGTCACCTCGCCCAAGTCCCTGTACCGGCACTTTCGACGGACGGGGTTAGAATTGCTGATATATATGAATTGCTGAAAGATATGATCTTACTTCCTATTACCGCATTTCATGTAACTCTTTTCACTTAAATGGTTTTAGGAGACTTCACAAGGACGATATGTCTCTTGCAGCTCTTGCTCGAAGCGAATTTTAATAACAAAATAATAATTAGCCTTTAAGCCAATTGACTAATTAACGATAACCGGTTATAGACATGTTACTAAAATATGAAGGAAGAAAAAGGTTTTATTTATTTTATTTATAAACCGAGGAATTTCCACATGTTATTACCAATCTTGGAAAAATTTCCTTTTCTCAATCCTAATTTTTCCGAAGATCAAAAATCGTAATGTAAACCACAACAATATTATTTCTCTTTCTTAATAATTTTATTACATTTCTCAAGGAATATTAGCGCATTGACACATGCTTTTATTATATTTTAGTCACATATAGTTTATTATAATCTCACCGTGATTCAATATTTTAACTTTATTTTTTACGATATTATGTGAATGTGGAACTTTCGTCTAAAATCATTCTCTTTGATTTTTATAGGGCTGGTGGTGAAGGAGGCGATCAAAACTGTGCTTTGGTGAAGAATAATGGCGAGTGGGTTGACTATGCATGTTGGGTCGCGTCAGGGTACATCTGCCAATATGGTATTTCATATTTCTTATCTGGTTGATTCATGGTGTTGCAACAGTAGAAATTCCTTCGTTCACAAATTCGTTTCAACTTAGACAATTTAACAACAGTGGCGTATTTGGCACACTGACAAGGGTTGATATAATTAGATAAAATTTGGAAATCAAATTTTGGCACAATTTTGTGCATCGTAGGGAAAGATTTGTTGAAAACTGACAATTTTATTGTATATCACGATGAAACAGACGGAAATTTGCGGAAAATGAGATTCAAGTTCTGAAATTACTTGAAGGGGTCAAATAGGAGAATTTTTTTCATGTGTTTTGTGGAACGTAAAAGCCATCCTTCATTCTTTCAGTCGGCAATGAGGGCCTTGGCTAATGTTTCCCAAAGTGTTGAAAGTTAAGTAGATTATGGATGTTGTTTTCAATATAACTAGCTATTTTAGGATTTCGAATTTACACGACATTGTAATACGCAAATTTCACGCTGAGAAATTTACACTCGCTTACGATATATGAATTGGGATGAACTCCGACTATGTACAATTAAACTTACACTATTGCCATTTAACTAGAGAAGTTCAAAATCTTGCTTCAGACCTGCAAATATTTTATTGCAGTTTTTATTTTGTCTGATTTCACTGCATACTGATCTCCCAACATAAAAGGTGTAGGTAAAGAAAATTAATTGGCCCAACGCCCCCTGACGAATCGCTTCGTGATATTACCCAGACAGAATATTTTTGTCCAAATACGTTTTGTTACTCATTGAACATGATGTGTTCTTCATCTCATTCTGGACAAAATAAAATTTCCGATTTGGAAATTGTTAAAATTCCCAGGCCTGGTTTTACCCGGAGCGTCGGAAGCAAGATGGCTTCTTGCCAAGGCTCATGGGGACAATAGAAGGCAGCTAGAGTTGTTTTTATTGCATGACTGACAATATAGGTTTTCTGAAAATAGTATTCCCTAATTATCGCCCTTCCCCAGCGCATTATTTTTTTATGAATTTACCACTGCATTTTACGTCGATTGCTGCCGCAAGTACCATTCGCACTTTACGGAATTTGTAAATGTCAGTTAATACAGTTAATTGTAACTATAATTTTCGTAGTTCAGGCCTTCCCAAATGGATGTAAAATTTGGGCTTTTCTAATTTTCGAAGTATCGTTTTGTCGAGGATACTTATTCCGCCTCCCCTCCCGCTTCCGACGGCCCCTTAAAAAGACAGCGATTTCAAGAATGTCATTATTTACTTTAAATGTTATTGACATAAGTACATATTTTGTCTTCGAAGGAGCAAAACAGTTAGCGTCATAAATCTGCCTTTATTTTCCACCACTTGACAATCAAATTAGTTGACTCTTTGTTTATTAGCACATTCTGTAAAGTATCGGCCACTTTCAGACCGTCAACGATAGTAAAAATATAACCGATACCGATCTCGAAATTTTGCAAAATATTCAATATTTTAGCCTGTTGGGGCGCTAGCATATTTATGGGGCGGAGAACATTGTGACACCACTTCCTCCAATGATAAAAATATATAAAAAACACGCAGACTGGCCTTTTGTTTTTTAAAACACCTTCAATATAAAAGTTTTATTTATTAGATATTTACTATACTTAGCCCGTTTTATACCCACAAATATCATTTATAGAAAATTTTTCTCTCATTCGGCGCCAATTTCGGGTCGTTTACGTCGATATATGATAATAAGTTCAGTTAAATACGCCCCTGTGTTGATGTTGAGGGTATTTATACTTTGACAGCCTATCCGACTAAAGTGAAGTCTCGCCTAACATGGATATTGCTCAAATACGCTTACTTTGAATTATTCAGTAACTCATGACTTATCTACTCATTTGCTAGAACTAACTAGCTAGCTACAACTGAGTTTTTATTAGGAATTTGGTATCGATAGTTTGGCATGACATCGGTATCTATTAATTCATGAAGTGTTAAATGGTTTTATCATCGACCAGGAGAGACACCACTCACTGTGCTTTACCATTTTGGTTCAGTTCTGAATGGGATTTTTCAGCTTCTACTGCATTTGCTGCTACTATATATTGATGTAGCAACCTTACCTAGAGAGAACTCTTATAAAATATATCGATTATATTCGACTCACAGATGAAAGAAATTCTGGCCATTTACCAATATTTTGCACAGTTTACCATGAATCCATATATAAACCTTCTATGTTGAAATTTCGGGCTAAATGTCACACCATGTATTGTGTCAGTCAGTGTACAATAGAAACCAAAGATTCATTTACATATTACATGCCTATGTATTTTGATAACTAATTGAAATCCAAAGTGCTCAGTATTGGCGATTGATTCATGTCACTGAGATCCACACTCGAGTGGGTGTTCGGTCAAAGTTTGATTTAATTAATTAGGAAATTGTGTTGAATCTATTTGAATTCTTTTGTAGCAAAATATTAATCCATAATCTGGTCCGGCGTTTAAAATCCACAAGAAATAAGCAAAATATAAACAAACAATATGGGGATGGTAACTAGGCAATTCAATAAAACTCTACATAGTAAACAATTTTTTATATCAATTTCTTACATTTATTTCATATCTTACATCTCTTACCTTATGAATCGTTTCATGAAATCGCCCATTCCGCGAAAATATTTTCGCAATTAATGTCCCCATTAAATATGCTTACCAACGTAGATGTTACTGATGGATCGCGCTGCCGAGGATTAATCAAATTGTGTGTGACAAAATAAAATTTCCATTTGAAATTCATTAAAGAGATTCATCCCAACCTTTTAATTTCTCAGATCTACTAACAATATCACCTGTCAATGAACAACAAGTTGTCATCCAAGGTGAAACTACATCAATCACAATCAACATAGTCAGTCAAGATGGAGCAGTGAACATAGAAGTATTCAAACTACCAGATGAAACAAACCCTGTTCACAGTAAAGATGATCATACCGCGGATACTTACACATATACTACTGATTCTGTGAATGATTCTCAGAATGTCACTTATAAGTTTGTCGTTTCTCCAACATCCAAGTCTTACTCAAGAGAAACGTCGGTTGGGCTATATGTTCACTGTAAGTTACCTTTACCTGAACTGGATGACAACCAATTATCAACTTTACAGCATATCAACAAATACAGGGATCCCCGCGTTGTAACCCATTTTATGAGATATAACTATACAAAATATCAATACCCACAAACCAAAATTGAGATTTTTCAAGTCCTGCGGATAATTGATATATTTCGAGATATTGAATTATAATGTTTTCTAAATCTGCAAACTACTTTTACAGTTCCCGTCAGCATCACCAACCTAACACCAACTACAATTTCATCTCCTGTAACAATTGGCTTGGACCACGTGACATGTACGGTCTCTGGTGCACCTCCAGCAAAAGTAAAATGGTTCAGAAACAACATAGAAGTTTCAACAGTTACTGGAAGCAGTGTATATCAAGTAAAATCCAACCAACAGTCGATACTGTACATTGATAATGCATTATTGATTGATGATGGGATTTACACTTGTCGTGGAATAAATAACATCGGAGAAGAAAGTCAGGAAAAAACAGCTGAGAAAGAAATAGTGTTATCCGGTAATTTTGTTGTAATTCGTTGCGAAAACATTTATCTCAAGTACGAGTGACTCATAAAGCCCAATCGAAGCGCACCCATTTCTATTTTCTTCTCTTGATAGATTACAGTCTATTGCAGTTTTGCACAGAATTTATTCCCCCCTTCCCTTACGGAAATATATTTTCTAATATAGTATACGCGGCCTCACATTCCGCTGTTGCCCTTATTGAAAAATGTGCAACATATTAGACTTTGCAACGAAGTAATCATCACTCAAACTTTTTCAGTGTATGGATCGCCAGAAATCATACAAGCTACAGCCAATAAATGCAGTGTGGACGGACAAGTCATAGTTGAATGGAAACCTAATAATCAAACAACAAACATTATTCACAAGTGAGAAAAATAAGTAACTATATGGAAAAACATTTGAACGTGAAAATATTAATGTCAATATAATACCATCCTTCATTTCTTTTTACCGTTGATTCATTTTTTTTTCGTAAACGTATACTAAATACCAAATTATTTCTGTCAGCATATTTTTGATTTCTAAATCAAATCGGAAAATTTATCTCCTCGAACTGAATATTTTGAAAATTGTCAAATACATCAAAATTTGCATAAATTGCTTCAAAACAGGTACAACTGTGACAAAACTGGCTCAAAATATCTGTTTCAAGTTTTAATTTATTGAAGCAATCGATTTAATACTTTCATTTCCATAAAAATGAATAACTGTTAGAGAACTGCGATTTTATTGAATTTTCGCTTCCTGATTCTGCCGATTTCAAACAGCTAGAAAAATCGAATCGAATAATTCATGATTACACGAATCACGAATCGAATGTTTTAAAGAGCTCTTTTAGTGATAGCATGGATACCGGTCTATCTTGAAGATAATACGAGATATGTATTTTTAGAATCGAAGCAATAAATGAGAGAGATGCTGTCGGCTATTCACAAAATATAACAGCGCAGACACAGCAAGAAACAGAAATCAAACAGCTAAACCCGTATACGAATTATTCTATTCAGGTAACTCTTTCCTTCGTATTTTGAAAATTATTTTATGATAATTGATACTAACATTGCGCATCGATGAGTATGTTTTAGCTGAGCATGAAGCTGGCGGCTTGGGACTATTCTGAAGCTCGCGACTAAATCAAAAGTACTTCTTTTTTATAAAAGTTCGCTCAAAGCAAGGCCAAAAACAGAACCTAAAAGGGACTAACCAACGGCCACTCAAAAGCAAAGAACTACTAAAAGATGTTATAATAGCAACTGCACTCTAAGCGGAAAACATTCCAAATGAAACTAAATTGCTATGGTAAAGTCCAGTAAATGACATTTGCCATCTACCACTTTTTTATTTCCTTCTAGTCGCTTCTTACGACACGCAGGAAATACGCTAAGCTACTTTGAAGCCCGTACCTACAGGGCTATGATGCTCGGGCGTCTTTTTCCGAGGAACAATCAAACAGAAATTGGTTTGAATTTTCGTGACGTAAAATTTTATTATTGTCTGACAGATAACGGTTTGTCCGGATGATTGTATCTCAAAGCTGTACACGGAGTCTAAAATTATAACAGGCGTTGGCATACCGGATCCCGTTGCCGACGTCAAATCTACCCCAGACACGAACGCAACATTTTGTATCGTGTCATGGTCATGGTCGGATTCAATACCAAGAAATACGGTGGATTTTGTGGTAAGTAAAGTAGGAAATCGCTGCAAGAAAAATGAAATAAAACGTATTTAATAAAACGTATTTTGCTAAGTACTGAGGTCACTGATGGATCGATCGCGTCGACAAGACGCGGACCATCCGTTGAATATTCTTTACAAATAAAATTTCTGATCGGCATCTGCCTAGTATTGATCGGTTTGTTTTATCCTCGCCCAGGGCAGACACCACTAACTCAAGTCTACTATAGTTTCTGTTTTGCTGTAGAATGTTTACCTGGTTGGGCAATTTGATTTGATGATTCGAATCGAATTAAATCCAATTCAAAATATTCTAAATAATCTTGATATCGCTCGCTGTGAAAAAAGCATGCGTGGAATATTTATTTTTAACGACAAAATCGATGATACTTTCTCATTGAAAATGAAACTTACGTTCTTGGATATGGAGTTTGACTTTTTGTGTAGATATCCAGCCAGGGATAAGGTTTATGACTGACCTTTTGCATTTTTCCTGTTCATGGACACGTTTGGTGGAGAAAGCTGTAACTATCGGCCATGTGGACTACCGGGAGCCGGCGAGATGTCCAGCAATCCTCTCGCATATAAATATCCCTGGAATGCTAACCCAGGACATTGGTAATGCGTAGCTCGGAGCGTATTCCTAAAGCCTTTACCAATTGATCTAACGGGTAACCATATCTATATACAGATAACTGCGGAATCCACAATTGCTCTACTTTCTCCAACTACAGAACAACAATCCTTCAGTAATGACCATCACTACGCAGGGGAAACTTTGGAATATTTCCAAGCACAAATTCCATCAAAGGCAAACAGAAATTACACTTTCTATGTCAAATCATCAACTTGCGCCGGTGGGAGTGAAAGAGTAAAAGCCGTTGGGGAATGCATCACGGATGTAGCAGGTGACTTTTAGTAATAATCTGCCTGATGCGATATGGCGTCTTAATATTTTTAAAACGAAATCTCCGTCAAGAAAAAAAACGAAATGTATTGTAGTGATGTCTTGCGAACAGATCACCCAAAGCATTTTGTTTTCACCGTGATAGCATATGTGCATTTTAATTGACGATATGTTTTCAATTCTGGCAACCGTGGAAATGTCTGAATTTACCTATAGAAACTTAAAAAATTACCAATTATTTTTCGATCTTTCAAATTTCAGTTTCCGCTCCCTAAAATCCTTAACTTAAATATATGTATTAATTCATACGCCATTGCAAATTGCACCATTACACGGCGGTACATTTCAAATTTATTTTTTGTATTTTCCACAGCACCAGCAAGCGTTCCAGCACCAGAGCCCATTGCATCAACAGAAAACTTACCAACTCAATCAATAGAAGTTGTCGTACCAGATGAATTGAACGGACCCATAAGGTAAGGAATAGAAAAGAACATATTTGGTTGTTCTAGAGTGCAGACAAATAAAACTGAATGGAATTGTACAAATACCTAATAGACGTGTGAATTTATGGCTTCTTGGAATGACAAGGGCAAGCCAATTCCAGACAAATTAAACAATCGCGATTATGTTGCAAATATTAAAGATAAAGTGGTCGAACGCCCATTGGAATATCTTTTTATATGAATATTTGTTTATAAACCGAGACCCATTTTAGTCAGAATTATGTATTTTATTTTTATTTACATTACCTCCGTGGTAAATAATCAATTCGACTAAACACAATATTAATATAATTGTTCAATTTAGGTTGGTCTCCATTTTGTTTGAACCCAATTAATAATAAATTGCATTGCGAAATGCTGTCCATATTTGTTCATGTTGGATAAAAATACTCTCTATTCGCAAATTCAAACTGTTTTAGTTATTCTAAAAGAAAAAACAATTCCAATTCTGCTAAAAATTTTAGTGTCTGCGTCGCTCATTCACTAACATAATAACATGATTGTTCAGTTTTGGTTGACTTCGATTTTGTTTGAACCCAATTAATAAAAAATTGTATTGCGAACTGCTGTCCATATTTGTTCATGTTTGACAAAAATACTCTCTTTTCGCAAATTCGAACTGTTCTATTTATTCCAAAAAAAAAAAAAATCGAATTCTGCGCCGCTCATTCACTACTAGATAAATCTCATCAAAGCACCTTTCGTTGAGTCAGGCTAAAGAAAAAGGAAATTTCTGAATGAATTGTTACCAACAAAAATTTTGCTGCTAAAATGTCATTATTAATATATTACAGTTGTTTGTTCGTCATGATGACGTCGAGCGAAACTGTTTCTCAGCAGAAAAGTGGAATCACAATAGATCAACTCACAGAAGCATCACAGGCTGCAGCAAACGGTGGAGCAAATAAAGAGTATCTGGCAGTTGCCATACCAAGGTCGGTTAATGTAGTTATATTAAATGGGCGCGATGACTTAGTGGGTATCATGCGCTGGCATCGCAGGTTGAAAATTTCAAGTTCGAATCCCGGCATATCCGGCTCGTCAATCCATGCCCATCTCTCAAAATTGGGCAGGCTCGGCCGTACTGAAAAGTTCATACTTTCCTATATAACTAACCATGTTTGTCTATAAGTGGGCGTTGATACAGAGTCTTTTTTATAGCCACTTCCTACACCCTGTTCAAGGCCTTGTAACAGCGGCCACTTATAGACGGACAGGGTTCCAATTGCTGGGAAGATATGATCTTTTTCTGTTCGGCTTAGCCTACCCAAGTTATTACACCCTGGGTTGAGTGGTGGACATAGATAAGCGAGCCCGACTCAACGAGACTCGAACCAGAGATTGTTGATGCCAACATGGTAAACCACTAGGTCATCGCGCCCACTCGCCTCGATCAGGGTGATTCAATCGCCCAATTTGATCAAGGTGATTCAATCAAAGGTGTGACCAGACTATAAAAAATAATTCAATATATTGTTCATTTAAGTGGTATCGTTTTAATCAATTCCCACACAGCAGATAAACACTTTTTGTATTTTCAGGTCAACAATATCTGGCCAATCAAAACAAGTAACACTTGGTAGTGGCGAATCAACTAGTTGTGATATTTCTGCTCCAACAGTTTCAACAAGAACTAAACGTGCAACTGCGCAACCAATGACTGGAAGAAATCTTGAATTACAAAGTGGTCTCACATACACGTAGGTCTACATTTGCTTTTCTAACATATTTTCCACGTGCAAATTTATATTGTTATTCTAATTTGAATAGATAGACCACTTAAATCTGAATTTGTGTGACTGTGTATGTGTTATGAGTTTCTAACTGCCACGAAGTCTTTTGCTGGAGTGCATCTCAATGGAAACACGGTCAGTCATTTAAACATCGTGTTCTTGGTCAACATGATCGTCCATCAACTGACTAGGCAACCGAACCAGGCATGGATCAACTGACAACCCATTTATAGAACAAGCTAACTCATTTATGAAATCATACTTTCTAAAGACATGTAAACATATAAGGACAGCGTTCATTAGTCCAATAATGGGTTTAAGAAACCCATGGGAGGTGGCATGAAAAATGAGAAATGGTTTTCTTAGCTTTGGAACTTTCCACTCGAAATTATTTTCTCATCGTCTTCAATCAATATTTTTGTTACTAATGATTCGTTTGGGTTGGGTAATCCGGAACAAGACATTATTACATCGACAAACACGTGCACACAAACAGTAACATTTAGTGTTATTGGAGAAATATGTGTGATTTGGGAGAGCCTACTCAAACTCTAGCATCGATTTAGCGGTGGGAATGGAATTTGTCCAAATTCACGTCAACTTGAATCCGAGATCTTCGTTACTAACGTGATAGCAACCTGGACATCGAGTTTGACAAATTAGTTGATAAAAACTTCTCTCTCTATTACGTGAAAAAATCTTTTGCCTTTTCCCATAAATCGAAATATTTTATTTTCTAACAGGTATTCAATCGTTAGTTCGACTCCGTCTGCAATAACAGATGATGTTTCGTTGAATCGAAGTCCCGATGGATCATTTGAACATATTTATAATGAAGGTATGCTTGGTAGAGAAATGGGAGTAGACCGCGGCCAATAGGAACGATAATATGTGATATGTGATATCAGAGTAACGCTGAAATTGGATATCAGCATTCGCGAACGATTTTCTGAAGAGTGGGGTCGGGGCCAATTTTTTGGAATCCCAAGTTTAGATTTGGCGAGATCTAGTGTAAAGTTAATGAAGGATTTTTGTTCTAAATTATTCATGACAAATTTCTAATTATAAAAATTTGAAATAATAAAAATAATAAATAAAAAATAGTAAAAATAAAATTGAAGAAATAATCTTTACTTAAATATAGAACATTTTTTGATCGAAACTGGAGTGACTTTTGACAAACAGGCGATAATCACAGGTTTTCCATATTTTCAGATGCCAGCTTAGCTTGGATTGCTGGTCTGGTTGGAGGTCTCGCATTGATAGTGGCTATTGTTCTGCTACTTATAGCAATTCGAAGGAAGTAAGTAAAATAGTTATTGATTTATTATGAGTTTTAAATTATTAATAAGTTAAAAACCAAATTCAATTTATAAGTGTATTAAAACCTTAGAATTGTCAGGCTTTGGAATTGTCGTAACGTATTTTCTGCGTTCGTACGCGGCGACTAAAACGAAATAAGGAAGTTTGATATGGTTTTATCATCCCATCGTCCAGAGCAGATAACACTCACTGTACTTTACTTTGGTGGTTCAGTTCTGGCTTGTTTTCGGCTTTGAGTGCGGTTGCTGGTACTACATTTTTAGTAATATTTACCTATTTAAGGAACGTTAGAAGCGCTGTTTCTGAATGAAGATAAATAAGAAATCTTGCTTTTCTGCACAGTGTACACTGAAGGGTATGGCGATCCGTAACTTAAAAAAATTGTAATTTCTCTTCGTCGGGAAACAAACAGCGAATGATCCAAAGTATGAAAACGGACAAATTAAGCAAAAAACAAATTTTCGGATTTTTTTCCAACTGTTGACAAATCAGCAGCAGTCTCTTGCAACAACGAATTTAAGTTTTTTAATAGTTAGTGGAACTGATCTGTCTAGCAATATTAATCAGATTGCGTATATTTTCAGACATCAACAAAAATCAGCCGATCCTACAGATCAACCTGACAGCAACTTGTACCCGCTTCCTTCGACGAAGGATAATGATGACGAAGGTATCTTCCATGCACAATTTCACCATATGATTTCCTGAAAAAAATATTTTTTTATATAAATGTTGGTTATGTCGTGCATACCATATAGGACAAGGGTTGGTAGATAGCTTTATTATCAGTCATGTCAGATACCACTCACTGCACTTTATTATAGCGATTATGTTTTATATGGGGTGGTTCCCACTTGCCGAGTGTAGTTGCCCCCTATACTTTTTAAGTCAAACTTGGATAGTTTCTTTGATGCGCTGTTTCCGGCCTAGCTCAGAGTGATTATCAAGAAAAGAGTTTTTTAAAACGGTCGGAAGGATCAAGGTTTAGTCGTAATAATAAGATCCGCATATCTTTTGTCAAGTGTGAGTCACTGATGAATCGCGCCGCCTAGACGCGGTTCCTCTGTGGCTCATGCTTGGCAAAATTTAAAAAAATTGAAATTTGGATTGAAAGAAACTGGATTTTTGTGAAAATCAGCAAATCTGAAGTGCCCTAATTTTGTTATTTTTAGAACAAACGAAATATAGACGTGAAGAATTTCGAAGGAAATATTTTTTTTCAATTGCTGACTCATAATTGAAATATTTGAATACAAATTTAGTTCAGATGATGTAAATATTTTCAGATGCAGTGTACGAAAACTTAGGCGCGACCCTGCCAGATGACAGTACGACAACCTCAATAGCTTTGGACGATTTGTACGATGTTTTCGAAGATAAAAATGCGAAGAATGGTAAAAAGTTCATGGAAGAATTTACGGTGAGCAGCACTGATAACAATGTACAGCTGTCCTATATTCTCGATAAATAATTTTTTTATTGAAACTCGCCCTAAGCAACGTCCTAAGTAGCGTCTAAAAGATCCAACTAAAGGTCGCTCAAATGGCCCTACGAGATTGTACATGACGTACAAGCATCTGCACATCAAGAGAGATGACTATTTAATATATTATATTATTGAAGTGAGTGGTATCTGCCCTGGGCGACGGGAAACAACTTTTTTGTTTCTTTTAGTCACCTCTAAAACACGTGGGAATTACGTTAGGGCTATTCTTAAGACCGCTCCTAAATACGTCCACAATACATTATTCCTATTCGAAGCTGCACTTTTAGAACGAAATCGGGACTATTAAACTTTAGAAGGCTTTGCTTGCCTACGTTTTCAACACCTTCTTTTCAGACAATACTGAGGAATTTGTCGTAACATGCCAACTTTTTTTTCAAGCATTTCCGATTTATGCGCCAATTGGCACGAAGCGGTAAAAGGTCATACCGCCGCGCAATAACCGAGTAGGATAAAGAACATATTGATGTTCTTTAAGAACCAAGCCTTTTAACATATTTATTGAGATATTATTAGACTGTGACTTTTTCGAAACAAGTTATACGGTCATTTTGAACTGACCAAAGCTTGCCCTGGAGGCACATTAAAATAATTTGGTTCGTACTTGTTTTTAATTAGCCACGCGTTATGATCGTGGCAATGCAATATACTTTAGAAAATCATAAATTTGCAATGATATCATTTAAAATAAAACGAATTTACCCAAAATTTATTTACTACAATATATGCTAAAACTCTATCAACGTTGTATCAGATCTTGAACTCCAGGACACTCAATATGTGAGAGGAGTAAGTGAACATGAAATTATGACTCAATCGTTTTTGTATTCAGAACCTCAAGCGAGAAGCTGTGACTGTATTTTCTACTGACATGGCATCGAACGAATTATTGAAGTCAAAGAACAGATACAAAAATATTCTTCCATGTGAGAATTTTTGTTTGATTCTCTTTTTGCAACAACGTAATTTGCATTCTACGAACATGCGTTACACCTGTGTTATATTGCTTTGAAAATACAATGTGCCTTTAAAATCTAAGGACATAATTTGTCCTAGCGCGTTTCCTCCGTGTCTTAAGTGCTTACTTGAAAGAAATGTAGATTTTAGATAGATTCCGCGGTTGTATGTAGGGCTGGGTAATTCGATTCGGTGCTTCTAATCGAATCGAAAATGAATCATTCAAATTAGTCGTGCGGCATCAGCCATGCGGATAAAACTTGCTAAATTAAATGGAATTTTTATTTTTAATGACATAATGCAATCGATGTTAGTCAGCTTTGACCAAATTCCTTGGTAAATTACATCGTTTGTATTTCACCGGTTGAGCATGTCAGATAGAAATTTGACCAAAGCAGATAGCAGTTAGTCTCTAAAAATGAAAATTTTTGTCATTATTCATGGTATGTGAATAAAAAATATATTGCTTCACGTATGTTTACGCTAATGGTAATAATTCATAAATATAAAATGTTTTTCTTTTCATAGTGAAAATGAATTGTAATAGTAAAAAATCGATAATCGTTGTTTATGTGGAATTAGTCATTCGATCCGATTCGAAAAAATATTCAAATTCGAAATAATTCGGTTTAGTTGTAACACATTTTGTAGTTTGCTTTAGCTGATTTTAATAATAAGAAACGTAAACGAGTTTAGAAACTAAGAACGCGACAGCTATTGCAGAACATTCTAGATCCCATTCACCGCTCCCAATGGGAAAGGTATTTTCAAATCATATTTTGTGAAGTATGAGTCAGTGATGGATGGCGGCGACGAGACGCGGTTTATCTGTGGCGCATGCTTAACAAAATAAACTCTTGGATCAGACCTTGCTAGATATTTCTTCTCTTTCTCATATATTAAAACTTTTTTATTCTTTTTATAGTTGATCTATCAAGAGTACATTTAAAAGGTGAACACGAAGAAACCTACATCAATGCCTGCTACGTTCATGTAAGATTTTGTATCTTTCCGTTTACGCCGGGGTTTGAGGTATCGACACGCTTTGCCCTCCCAACATTGTGGTCTTTGCTGTCGCTTACTACAAGTCGACAGCACTGACATGGGTCATTGTTGACCTTCATTTGCAAAAAATTAATGTTTTTCCTTTTCTTGTTCTCCGAAAGCTGCCTATAACCATGAAAATATGGATATACGGATAAGACGAACAATATGAATTTCTCGAATTTATTCATCCATAAATGTATCTGGTGGAAGCAAAAAAGTGTTTTAATTGCAATATCAAATAATCCATCAATTCGTTCTCCGCTTTTGGTTGTGAATGAGTTGAGATTTAGTGCGGATCGAATGGTGAACTTGGCCATTTTTGCGAATCCCGTGCACGATTATGTTAGAAGTTTTTCAAAGAATTTTGGTCTTGAGCCTATCAAATCATTATCAAATCTCTAGGATAATAATAAACCAAATTGACGTAATAAAGATGAATATGTAATATATTTTTTTAATCAATAACCATTTGCGTGTGGTGCATATGTTTTTTCGCGACTTTATCAAACACTCGTAAATATTCCAGGGTTACAGCAAATCTAAGAAATTCATCGCAACACAAGGACCCCTCCCTTCCACGATCAATGATTTCTGGAGAATGATTGTTGAACAAAAATCTATTGTTATTGTGATGTTGACGAAATGCGTTGAAGCACAAAAGGTAAAATTAAAACTAATTTTTTTGTCATGGAGCGTCGAATGTTGCTTTCCAGCGAAAGTTTAATGATCGAATGGATCAAATAGGGATCCATAAATTATGATATTTAGAGGGCGCAAATGCCTTTTTTTTTAACTCTTTGTGATCTGTAATCTTTTTGTTATTAATATATATTTTTTAATGATTCGTTCTAAGACATGCAAACATTGAAGGTAGCGCTCGGCGCACAACCTAAGATTGGAAATATATCGATTTCTCATTCCAAGCTCATTTCATGCCTCTAGAAGATTTGAAACCGCCACGCTCTCGGCCAAACCATCTATTATGGTAAAACACAAATGAAGATAGTTTATATCATTCTTTCTACAGCGGAAATGTGAAAAGTACTGGCCTGATCTTGGAATGACATTAAAGTACGGAGAAATCAAAGTATCGTGTGATAACGAAGAAAACTTTGGTGGATACAAGAGAAGAACGTTCACAATCCATGCAAGCGACGCGGTGAGATTGGCCGGATATAGTTAAAATTATTTGCAGAAGTAATCTCAACAGTGGAATTCCAACAAAATTATGCGGAATGGTTCAAAATAATATGATTATCCTCTCCCCAGATTAAACTATACCTGTCAAGCGCTATTATAACCTGTCGAAAGCCGTCAAAACATTTTAACCATTTTTAATTTTTTTAAGAACAAGTCACGGAATGGATCGCACCGCGCGTTTAAGAAAACATTAAGTTTCGTTCACACGGGTGTTAGAAATCCAGAAATGACTGTACCTATTAACTTGGGTTAACTAGGGTAGATGGGCAATTTTCGTTTGTTGTTGTTTTTTTATATAAGTTTGCTATGAGCAATGCCGAATTCAGTGCCTAAACGGAGCTAACTAACGACCAATCAAATGCCAAGGGGCTACAAGATAATAGTGCCAGCAATTGTATTCTAGGCGGAAATCATCCCTGACATAACTGAACCACCTTGAAAAGTGCAGTGGGAGGTATCTGCCCTAGGCGATGGTAAAACCATCTACAACGTCGCATTGACTTTTTAGGCCCTTATGACTAGTGACTCTCCGAATCATTATAAAAACACGACATATACTACCTCTTGTTACAGCCTGGCTACCAGATAGAGCAATATCATTTTCTGAACTGGCCTGATCACGGTGTCCCAGCGACAACATCTAACTTTTATCGATTCTATGATGCTTGCATGATGAGTCAGGGGAACAGAAATAAACCTATCATTGTACACTGCAGGTGAGTATTATCGATGTTACACCTTGGTCACATTGAGCATTTCTTTTGTATATCTAAATATGTGTTAAAAGCGTGATCTTATGCTGAGAGAAGTTGTCCTGTCGGTTGTCCTGAGCTATGTTATATTTTACAGTGTAAAAATCTTGATAAATCGAACAGCTTTTCCATCAGAATTGTTCTTATTGAAATTCACTCTAACCAAGACTGGGAGCTTCGAACAAAAAACAAACGAAGACAACTTTTATGGAGAAAATCTGGTCTCTGGAATGTCACAGCCTCAATCATACATGGGGGTTAAAACATAATTTTCTTTTCTTTTCAGTGCTGGAGCAGGTCGTACAGGAGCATTCATTGGTTACGATTGTTTGATTGAGGAAGCTGCTCGTACTAAACGTGTTGATATTTATCAATGTGTTATCAAGATGAGACAACAAAGAATAGATATGGTGCAGACTTGTGTGAGTATCATCAAGCATAGCTACGCACCCGTGATGTGCACTTATGGGCTATGTGTATCAGCCGACGTAGTCGATGGCTAGTGTGAAGTATGAGGCATGTTCTTTGTTTTGTGCAAGACGCTTTTCCCCAATAATCTCTAAACTTTGGAGTTCCTTGCCATCTCACAGCTTTCCTGATCGTGTTGATCTACAAGGCTTTAAAACTCGCGTTAAAACTCGCCAGCAACTGCACTCTGCACACTGATTACAAAAATCCCAAATAAAACTGAACAATAGGGTATAGAGTGCTATCTGTCCCACGCGATGAGTAAATATAAGTTGTTTCTAGGCTTCTTGTTGTTCCTCTGGCAATTAGTATTATAAAATTACTTCTGGGAATGCAAAAGTTGACAACCATTCACGAATATTTTGTTCTTGACAATTCTGAATTTATCCGCTCAATTATCGGCCTGCCGAATACAAATCAATTATATTTTTCTTCCATAAATGGTATTTAAACCAAACAGATTTCGATACCCTGCTATTTAGATATGGCCGTTGTTTTAAGCTGATAATCAGAACATTATTATATATTGAATAATATTCCAGGATCAATACAAACTACTTCACAAATTTCTGTTCGAATATCATCTATTCAAAGACACTGATGCGGATGAAATTGAAATCAATGTGAAGATCCAAGAAGATAAAGGGTAGATTTTTTTTATCGATTCTCAATAGGACCAAAAGCGGAAGAAATGTGTTATCAGCAACTTCACTTTAAGCGGAAAACATACCAAAGATACCTGAACCGCTGGAAGTACAGTGCGTGGCACCTGCCTGGGCGATAGGGCTGGGCAATTCTATTCGGTGATTCGAAGCACAATTTATTCGAATCAATCGTGAATCTTTCATAGGAACAAAATCTTTCTAAATAAATTCGAATTTTTATTTTTAACAACAAAATGCAATCGATTTTGGTCAAATTTGACCAAAATCGATTACATTTTGTCGTTAAAATGTGAAAATTGGTGCTCTTAGACATGTAGTGTGAATTTTAAATGGACTGTAAACTATAGATTTCTCGATTTTCATAATGACGACAAGTAGTAATAGTAATAATGGGATATTTATTATCTACATGGAATTAATGATTCGATCCGATTCGAAAATATATTCGAATCAGATTGGAATTCCAAATGATTCGGTTTTGCCCAGCCCTACTAGGCGATGATTAAAAGATTAACCTTTTCTTTTACTTTATTCACGCGCACAGAAGTAATTAATACATTAGAGTTACTTAGGACATCTTTAAAGCTCGCTCTCATCAAGCTGAAAATGTTGAGTGAACCAAGAAGAACTGAGGCCAAATTTCAGATATTTTTCACCGAGTTGGTATCGGTACAAAATGACCAGATGGCTATTCACTATACTCAAATTTCGCCTCAAATAATTGTACTTGTATGGGAGTATAGGAATTCGTGTATAGAAAATAGTTCTTTAAAATTCCGCTTTGTGAATTCTCCGATCATTGTGAGATAACGGCCATTGGGTGCAGAACTGGGGGAATAACTTCACCTACTTTTTCATTGAAATTCACTCTAAGCAAGACCGGAAGAAGCGCCTAAAAGGAACCAACCAACGACCACTGAACGGAACTTTACACTTAGGTAAAGTGCAGCGAGTGGTATCTTCCCTGGGTGAAGGTAAAACCACATCTATCACACCTTTGTTACATTTTAGTCTTCTTTACCGACACGCATGGAATACGTTGTGATTATTCTAAAGCCCGTTCCTGCATGAATGAATGGGAAAACCGAACCATTTGGAATTCAAATCTGATTCGAATATTTTTTTCGAATCGGATCGAAACGCTAATTCTTATGCAAATAACAAATATACCATTTTTACTAATATAACCTGTCCCCATTGTGCTGATAAAGAAATTTATAGTTAGTGCATTTTCAATTCACACTAAAAGAAACAATTTTCATATTTTAAGGACGAAATATAATCGATTTTGGTCAAATTTCTAGTTCACTTAGCAAGTTTTTGATTCTGTTGTTCCTATTAACGATTCGCAATTGATTCGAAGTAATCGTGCTTAGAATTGATTCGAATGGAATTGCCCAGCCCTACCTACATGCTCCTACCGACCCTATCAAAAATTGTAATCTCCCACTGACACTGATTACGACGGTTATTTACATGGCAATATGCAAGAAATCAATAGAGCTTTTATGTGTATGAAAACTGGTCGTTGAAGATTGAATTTTCGGCCTATTTGAACATGCTATGAAGGATGAATGCTCGCAATAGAAAAAATAAACTATGAAATTTTTACTACTTTTAGATACGCTCACAGAACATCCAGAATCAAAAAGGAATTTGAAAATATTCAAACTGCTTCGAACGTCAGCAAGATCAGCGCAAAACACGGTAAATATATGTAGTAAATTTTAGTAACATTTACTTATGACTCATAACAGAAACATTATTTCATCAAGTATAAACCGCCTGGATAAACCGCCTCCCTGGCGCGATCCATCGGTGACACATACTTAACAGTAATACTCTAGTCTACTGCACTCAATATATTTTACGTCTAAAACTAGATCTCACTATGGAAATTACCAAACGATCATACAAATACCTCTTACTCGATGGGTGACTTGGTCGTTAGCTAATGGACAGTTGGAAATTCTTAACAAAAAGAGGTTTTCTCAGAGATCTTTATCCAAAATTTTCATTGTTTACACACAGTTACATTACACAGTTTCAGTTGATTTAATGGTTATTGAAATAAAACCATTTTGTATATTTGTTTGCACATTGGAGACGACACCCTTTTGTGCGTTGTCTGGACAAGAGAGATCTAAGATAAGTTTACCACTATTAAGTGGTTTTATAACTTATATTTATATTCATGAAGAAAATCAATCTAAATTTCGAAGAACGTTATATCTTCTGAAATGCCTAATATCATTCATTGCGCGCACTCATTGAAACTCTTTCTGAATTTCAGCCGAGAAATATAAAGTGATTATAATGTGGCAACAGGGAGATGGAAATGAAATACCAAGACTCAACGCAAATCATCTTGAGGTATTTATTATTGAAATATTACTAGAGGAACCATAAGCATATATTTTTCATATGGCTTGGTCAAGTTTGACGCTGTTGAGTTATCGTTTGAATTCACTCAAAGCTGATTTAAAGCAGTAGAAAAATAAAAATAAATCAAATAACGACTAGTATGAGAAAAAGTATTACGAAACGCAAAGCCTGGACAAAACCACTTAAATTGAAACGATACGGTATAGTAAAATGAGAAGTATTTGCCATGAGCGATGGTAAAATTATTTTACTTTTTCCAATTCGGCTTTCCGACACACAGGTAAAACGCTATGAGAAATCTAAACCCCGCATCTATACCGTAACAATATCATTTTACCCCAAATCTATTTATTGGTCGTAACCACGTAAGCCTTTCATGTAAAATGGCAAAATAACTAGTAACTTAGGGTATGGACCCAAAATGTACACTCCCCTAAAACACTTTCGTTAATTTTGTTCAAAAATATTTTGCATTTGAACACACAAATATAAAATCATATTTTTACACCTCATTCTATTTTCAATGATTAATATCACATATTATATATTTCCAGACTTACAACGAATCACTATGTATGATCGCATGTGAAGGACCAACATTAGCAAACGTAGAAAACTTCTGGAGAGCAGTAATTGATAGTGATGTCACTACAATCGTCATGCTCAATGAACTTGTTAAACAAAACGTGAGTTTTGAAAGAATTTTAGTTTCATCTTTGTAATAAATCATTGAAATGTGTGCTTGGAAGTGGAATGTGTTGTACGTCGCACTGTCGAAGCACGTCCATATAAACATATGGCGTACACTTATACAGATTGATACTCCGGATAAGTACTTCATTAGTGATAAACAAAAAGCTAAGAGTCGTGAGTCAAAAACAGTTACTTAAACTGTGTTTAAAAAAAAAGATAAAAAAAAACGCAGCGTCGAAGCACATGGTTTATATTCTGCAAAGGAGTTTAACAAACAAAGTATATGCTGCAATTAGGGCTGGGCAAAACCGAATTATTTGGAATTTGAATCTGATTCCAATATTTTTTCCGAATCGGACCAAATCACTATTTTTCAAGTAAATAACAAATATCTCATTTTTACCATTACAACTTGTCGCCATTGTAAAAATCAAGAAATTTATAATTTATAGTGTATTTTCAATTCACACTACATGTCTAAGAGCAACAATTTTCATATTTTAACCACAAAATGAAATCGATTTGGTCTAATTTGACCAAAATCGACTGTGTTTCGTTGTTAAAATTAAAATTCTGATTTATTTAGTGAGTTTTTGTTCCTATGAGCGATTCTCGATTGATTCTAATAAATTGTGCTTGGAATCGATTTCAATCATCGAATCGAATTGCCCAGCCCTACGTTCAATTGAAATAGTTCTTTGGTATATCGGACGATCATGTTCTTCAGACATACATGAGCTTATAAACAGCGAATCATTAAACAATTTAAATAGAATTCTTACAGCTGAACCCAATATGAAATGTGGGGCAAATATTAAATGGTCGCCGGGTTTTTGGCCAAAGCCAAAGAGAGTTTACTGGAGTATTCCAGATTTGTTACAGTGCATATTAATACTCAAAAGTAATTCGAAAATACCAGAACGTTGCACGACTGATCTTTGGACAATACGAACTAGACTTATTAACAGCGAAAATTTATAACATAGCTATAAAAAATCCACTCTATACATCAGACTAAAATACTGGAATTTCCACAACGTAAATCAAACTTATAAGCAGCGAAAAAGTTTTACGTTTGAAATCTGGATATTGTACAACTCCAGTTTATCAGAATTTATATTTTCTCAAGAATGAGCATCAGATTCCATATTACTAGTAATGGCTAAGGTACGTACCTCGCTTAAGTACAGTACCTCACTTAAGGGTATGCTCAGTGATGAAACGATCAAGCATCGATCCAGTGCATCCCAAACTGTTCGACCGCGCTTTCATCGGCCAAGGGCCGAGAAGTAATCGTATTCATATTTATTTCCAAGGTTCATAACATACAATACTGGCCATCCGATGACGGAGAGTCTGATATGTTCGGTCAAGTATCAGTTCATCTTATGAAGTCTTGCTCAATTGGGCAATATGTGGAAAGACATTTCATGGTGACGCGTGGTGTGGAACAAAAGGTACGATTTACATATGAACTTTATTGGATATTTCACATTTTACAATTTATAAAAAAAAATTCACATTAAATCGCCGGGTACTTACATACATGGTTTGTCACCTCAGTGTAATCTCATTATAGAAAGGATTATTGATAAGCGTCATTTCTGATCGTCTGATTAAATTTAAAAAATAACGAGAAATGGCCAATGTTTTTTTATATTGACGAATTTTTCATAAATACGTGAAATAGTCACTCGCTTTGAAATTTTGTGTACTCAATATGTTTTTGTTGTTGAGTTTGATTCACTGTTTGGGTCACGTTTCAAAACAAATGTCATGTTTTTACACAGGCCATCACCCAATATCACATACTTGGCTGGAGATCGAATGCCTGTCCTGATGACCCAACTACCGTTATTGACGTCATAAATAAAATACAAACAAATAACAAGAGGCGAGATGTTTCTACTGTGCTTGTGCATTGCAGGTAAGGTTTGATTTTTCCTGAAATGAATGATTTTCGACTCAAAAAAATCAAGTCGAATAACTTTTGATTTGCAAATCACGAATCGAATATTTTGGACAGTCCTAGGACTCATACGAATTGGAATATTTTAAATTCAGAAATATTACGTTTGCTATATCATGATTTCGCTACACAATTATCAGTGCATCAGTTTCATTTAAATTTGAAGACATTCTATTAAAAAATAACAGACAACGGCCATTTATATGGAAGAGCTACTACAAACGAACGACTAGCTTTAATCAAAAACATGCAAAACATAATCTCACTGTTAAATAAAGCGCAACTTCTTCATTTCCTTTTATTCGCTCCCGATAGGGTCATGGGCATATTTCATTGCGTATTATTTAAAACAACTCATAAGATAGAATATTCTGACTTGTCTAAAATGAAGTAAAAATACCCTTTGTTTACAGAGATGGTCTGGGAAGGACTGGTGCGTTCTGTTCTATCATGAACCTGGTTGATCGATTGAAAGTTGAGGCCAAAGCTGACGTTTTCAAAGTTGTGAAAGATCTGAGAGATTGTAGACCAGGGATGCTTCAGACTTTGGTAAACTTTTGCTTGCTTATATGATAGTATACTAGTGAGTAGTGAAAATTTGATTTTGCGAATTGAGCATAAGCGACTGATGGATCGCGCTGTCAAAAAGAAGTATCCTTTTCGCACATCAACTCCAACTGACCTACATATGAAGTTTTCCTTTGAAGTATTCAAATGAAAATATTTGTTGTGCGACTGGTATCTGACTACGTATTATTTATTTCGAGTTCGAAACCCAGTAAGTGTGATTTTGTGACATCCAACCTCCCGCCAGGCTTGTTGGACCTCATGAGGTGGAGGCGGGATTGTTCAGAAATACGGTATGAAAAA
The DNA here is from genome assembly GCA_963675895.2 of Styela plicata. Taxonomy (NCBI): domain Eukaryota; kingdom Metazoa; phylum Chordata; class Ascidiacea; order Stolidobranchia; family Styelidae; genus Styela; species Styela plicata. Next base: position 26,558,719 of record OZ023139.1, on the reverse strand, counting down.
AATTGTCGTATGCTTTTTCAAGTTAGATTCATAAAATTCACGCTCACCAAGCAATCCTGAGTTCTTTTTTACGGGCAGGGTTGAGGTCGCGCTGAACGTTTGCGTAGGTTGCGTTTTTTCTTGGTTTGTTTTATTTTAGCCTTGTGTTTTACGCAAGCGCAATGCTCTGCATACATTTCCTTACGTTTTCCAATGAAACAGAACGATTTACTATGAAAGCTAACGCAGAGTGCTCGTTTCTTTTTTAGGTTTGTTTTTTGTAGGCATGAGAACAGGTTTAGCGCAAAGCAATGCAGGCGTTTATTGCCGTTTTTATTTCATTACCCGAAACGTAATGCAACGCATCGGTAAGACAACTCCGCATGTATGTCGTAAAGAAGATCTCAAATTTCCGGTTCGGTCTAGCCTGCCCAAGTTGTTAGCCAGTAGGCCACCGCGCCCAGAAACTATGGTTGGGGTTTCCAACAATATTAACACTCAAATATCACCTTGTAGGAGCCTATAACAACTATCGTAAATATACTGCGATGTGAACGACACCATGCTCACCACCCAGTCAGAGTGTAATAATTGGGTAGGTTCGGCCGAGCACAAAAGCTTATATCTTTCCAACAGCACTAACCCCGTGGCTTGCACAAGGGAATGATCGGGGTTGTGTACTCGACAAGGTTGCTGCCCGAAAGAAAAATACATTAATCGAATTAAACTTGGTAATTATTTCACAGGACGAGTACCGGTTCTGTTACCGAGCGATCGGGCATTGGTTGAAGACTGGTAACGTCTATGAAGACAAACTTGTGGAAGAAAATACATACGAGAATACAGTGCGACTACATGGGCAGGAATCTGCTTATGAGAATCATCAAATATCTGTATAATTCTATATATGATTACTGCCGTGAACTTTTTTATTCCATGTGCAAAGGGTTTGGTTTTTGATCACCAACTAGAAAATTTATTTTATCAATCGGTGGCTCATACTATCAAAACATGTCTGACTGGATTGTAAATTATCCAAATAACTTGTTTTTGCTTTTTTCTATTAAATCTTTATTAACTCTATCTCGTGAAGATTGATTGAGGATTCCCTGATTGAAATTCACTCTAAACTTGATAGAATAGAGTACGATAGAATTGTTTCGTTTTGTTTTCGGGTGTCTGAAATGTTCATGTCATTTTTTCGGATGGACAAAAATCGCAAAATTGACAAAAGAGACGCATAAACCATCAACACTGCTATTTTGTAGCTATATAAATGATTTTGAAGTTTTTCCTACAGTTTGGTTGCCACTAGACACTCGAAAGAAGTATTTTAATCTTTCAGTATGAGGTATATCAGGAAAAGTGGCCGCTGTTACAGGGCCTTGGACAGGGTGATCCACTCTAAGAAGTGGCTATAAAAAAAAAAAAAAAAAAAACATTGCCCATATGATAATTTTTTTTTGATGGCACGTATTTTCTTCGGGTATCTTCGGGTAGCAGAGTGGCTGGTATTCTGTCGGTCTGGCTGGCTTTGAAAAACGAACCACATGAAATGTAAATAAAAAAGCGACTGTTAATGTCATAAATTTTGTCACTAAAAAGACACGTGGATTTGTTTCCGTATTTTTGTTTTACAGTCACTCATGCATTGTAAAAAAATGCAACAAAATCACGCTAAGGTGCAGTCCATCAACAGCCCATAATTGGCATAAATCTCATCAACATGATGTTTTTTTTTAAATCTGCAATTACCGCAAATAACCAGTAAATTTACTGCACCTTTCTTACAGTGTAGTTGAACGAACAGGGATAGTGTTGTTGGAGAGGCATCATCTTTCTAGTTTGGTCGAGCCTACATAATCCCCGATGGCGCTATGTTATCACATATCATGATTGAATACTGTTGTACTGAGATCAGACAGTCATTAAAAACTGAATCCTGAATCGACACTGTAGATCAAATTTGCGATTAAACATTTCGACCATTATATTGTCCAATAACTGAATATTCTGATTGCCCGAGTTTACTTCAGATGTTTTATTTTCTGTTATGTCCCATCGCCTAAAGATCGTTTTGTTATTTAAATGTTGTGTATTGTTGACAACAGATGTTGACGTTTGCCAGAGATCTTTAAATTGGAAATTTTTCTGAAAAACTGTATATATGTCACTGTTCACTAATATTTTTTTCTAGAATATTAATTAATATTAATAATTATTTTTCAGAGTGTGTAATATGTTAGATTTTTTTTCGTGAATATACTTCGCTCAAAATACGCAGCAAAATTTATAACGGAAATGCAAAGCTGGTGAAAGATGTTTTTAAATATTCTGCCTCAAAAATCAGCATTTGATTTGCAAGTATGTTCCTTTGTTTGATAAAAATCAGCAGGGACGAAATTTGTCTTTTTTCCTGGGTTTACATGAAATACGCGAAATTGATAGAATCCTGTTTTTTTTTTCTCAAGAAGCAAAAGCGCAAAAATATTTTCGGTACAATTCGGAGACTGAAGGCAAAGAAATTCAAAAAAAAAAAAATCCATCAAGATGTTCCGCAGCCCGTATACATAACGATGTGAGAATATTCTTTAACTAATTGTCATACTTTATTTTCTTGTTTTCCATAATTCTGTATTATTTTTATTTTATTTTACTTTCCAGCAAATGCCTTTTAATTACTATGCATTTAATTATTTAAATCGTATTAATAGTTTTTGCAATATCTTTGAACATGCTCATTTCAATTTAAATTTCAGTTAGTTTATTTATTTTTCAAATTTTAGATAGGTCCGATAAAAACGGTATTCCAGAACTATAAATATAATTTATTCCTAAATTTACTTATTTTGAAGTTAAATTTTTGCTCTGAACTTCTTACTCTGATAAATTTCGACATAAATTATGATTTTGTCGCACTGTCATTGAAATATGCTAAAAAATGTTCGATTCCACATATGGAAAGCAATTGTATCAACAAAATCAACTCCGAACTAGGGCTGGGCAATTCGAATCGATTCGAAGCACAAATTATTCGAATAAATTGTAAATCGTTCATTGGAACCTAAATTTGCTAAATGAACTAGAACTACAATTTTTTAAAGACAAAATGCAGTCGATTTTGGTCAAGTTTGATTACATTTTGTCGTTAAAATATGGAAGTTGTTGCTCGTAAACATGGGATGTGATTTGAAAATACACTGCCTTCAAGTCTATTTATGCTTATATTATAATATGCTAAAACTATAAATATCTTGATTTTCACAATGAAGACAAGCTGTAATAGAAAAATGGAATGTTTGGTATTTACATGGAATTTATGATTCGATCCGATCCGGAAAAATTATTCCAAATGGTTCCATTTTGCCCAGCCCTACTCGAACATCGAACACACCAACTTAATTGGTTAATAGATACTAATATTAGTGAGTTTAAAAATCTCTCCAATTGTGCGTCTCATTTAATTTTCTATCTTTTTACTGCAGAGATTACAGTCTCTATACATAATAGTAAAACGCATATGTATCTATATTTGGCTATCGAGCTCCAGTTTCTTTAAACAGTCTTTGTTTTATCATCTATCAATATCAAGTTTTTAACCAACAATCCCTCAATGCCTGGGTTCGTGTTAAAAGAAAGATTTCAGTTTCCCGATTGGTCGAGTGTCAGGATATTTGGATTCGATTAATCGGGCATTCTGAGAACATTTTCAATATAACGTGACGCAACAAATTTGTAATAAACTATACTATAATCGGTTTTAATTCTCTATCCACACAGGCCCTGGGAAATTAATCATTCAATCCATGTTTAACCAGGGTTGTGATAATTCTTGTCTGAAACCCTTCTATTCCTGATAAGTAAGAAGTAAAGAAACTGAAGTGGTAGGTGGTTTCACCATCTCCAAGGGCTGATACCACTCAGTGCACTTAAACATGGCGGTTCAGTTCCGTTTGGGGTATTTTCCGTTTAGAGTGCAGTTGTTTGTTCTAAATCTTTCAGTAGCCCTTTGCTATTGAGTGGCCGACGGCTAGTTCCTTCCCGACGCTGCTTCTAACCTTGCCCAGAGTGAATTTAAATAATAAAACAAAAATAAACCGTTCGCTAAAAGTAGCATCTACCAGATGTCTACCAGTCTCGTAGACTTTCCTAGATAATGAATTTACCAAACATGAATCATAAATGGACTGCGCGTCTTCGGCACGATTCAGTAGTGAACCATACTCGACAAAATATGTTTGGACAAGTTGTCCTATTATATCTATTATGCTTCTAGACAACACAAACAGATATTTTATTTTGTTAAGCATAAGTCACAGATGGAGCGCGCCTCAGCGGCGCGATCCATCGGTGACTTCAACTTAACAAAACATTCGCGGGCAACTTTTTCTGGTTGGGTATTTCTATTTTTTAACATGTGCTCAACCATCACAAAATTGGTTTTGAAAAACATGATGAGCCCTAAGTTGTTTCAATACTGAACAACGCCTTCTACCAAAAATAAGAAAGCAAATGATCAACATTATGTGCTTTTTAATATTTTTATTCAAAGCTCACAGCTAATGTAGGGAGAGGGGTCTCAGGAACTTCAGTACCATCCCTCCCGATTATCATAAAAAATTACCACGCTAGAACATCTTGAGCCAACCAGTGTCATATTTGAAGAGGTTTTAGTATCACAATTCTTAATAATATCAAATAAAGACCTTCTTTATTTTCTCATTTTATCCATATTACAATAATGACACAAGCTTAAAGTTTATGAGAATCACTTTGGCTAGCCCGTTTGGATCAGTCTTATGATGTCGATTTAGCCTTTATGATTAGTAGGGCTACTGTGATTTCAAAGACCATGACATAGCACATAAGGCTATTTCTTATTCATCCGATAGCGGTGGTTGTAAATCCAAGCTGTGCAAAATGTAGTTTTACAAGTTTCACAGTTCCTTATTAAACGAAAGAAGCGCGTCTCTCAGCACAGCACGGGCAGCTGAAAGATGCTATTTAATAGACTAAGTATATAAAATTATAATAAACGTGGGTAATAATTAGCCCTACGTGGGTCTAGTGTACTGGTGAAGTTCAGTACCGTATTCCGGAATGTCCCTAGAATTTGAACGAACAGGATGTTCTCATTCTAACCAGACCGGCGCAAATATTGAAAGGATATGACATTGCCTACCTTGTTAAAATAAGCCGCTTCCAACATGGTAAATTTTCATAATAATCAGGCATTTGGTATTGAAACTCGTGAGACCTGGATTTTTACATTTTGGAAACCGAATAGGCCTATGTTCAACCAATAAATATAACTCACGTGACACGGTGAAGAACAATCAATGTATCCAGTATATATTGTTGATGTGTAGTACGGTCACAAAGTATCGAGATTGAATGGGTCATTACAGACTGTTAAAGATCTAAAACTAAGTATCGACAGCAACGCTGACCACATTTATAGGCTAATTTTGTGTCCAGAATGCAGTTCTCTTGTTATTTGTATGGTCATCGTTACGTCATAAAACTCGTAATATTTAAAGATGGCGGTGACGGGAGACGATATCCGGATAAATTTAATTTGAAATTTGCAGGAAACAATTTCAATAACCTGCCCGGTCGCAGAAAGTTAATTTACATTAAAGCAAGAAAATAGTTCAAAGAGTTTTTGTACCATATATTGTTTCTACTAAATTAGTTCAAGCAAGGCCAGAAGCAGCGTTTGTAAGCGTTTTGATTTATTTTTTGACAGTGTTATGTCTCGATTGGCAATTTCGGCAACAAGTTGCAATTCCGTAGTAATATGCAGACTTATTTTTTCTTACTTAAGCAATTTCAGGGTTTTCCTCACATCTGCTTTCACAAATTTGAGTGAGTTAGAGTAAAAGTAATAAAAAGAAGCAAATTTTTCTCCTTTTTATTTAAATACGACCGAATATACACTGTGAGACATTTAAGTATGTCTTTTAATTTTTACCGCTGTAGTTCAATTATTATGGTTGAACAATCATATGCTCAGAGTTAGCCCTGCGCTCCATTTACAGGCTATCAGCTGATACTGTCAGCTTTGTTCTTGCGCTTTTAGCATATCCCCGTGTCTTCCTGTAGAACTGTCAGTTGAGATTTCAGTGTTTAGTTAATGCCAATATATATTTGAATATGTTAGGAAACTGTATGTTGTCCTTTTCTACCGCCAGTCAGTAATCTTTAGTCTATAATATGCCAATTTCTACTTGCGTATACACTGTGATTAGCCCTTTCTGTAGTCTAATGTCAGATGCGTTAATCTTTCGTTTTTCATGCATATTTTGTTATCTAATTGGTGTGTTTGGTTGTATTAAGTTTCAGCTCTAATATTAAAGTGTACCATAAAGTAGTGGTGAACCACGAAGACTGTGTAATCCATCTTTTCAACCTGTGGTATTCTTCGGAACTATCAATCAATTTGTTCATAAATTGTATTCAAGTGGTTTCAAAGACTGCCAACTATCGAACCGGATATATTTGGTTGTTGCTAACCTCAGCGGCCATTTCAGTTACTCCACACACACACACACACACACACACACACACACACACATACACACACACACACACACACACATATATATATATATATATATATATATATATATATATATATATATATATATATATATATATGTATCTTCTGTAATTCTCTCAGTAATTGCGTAATCGTAGATGGTATAAACACACGAACCACAACCCTTCTCATCATTTACAGCAAATTTGTAAACTTATCATATAATTTTAAACACACAAAATATTTTTAAAATATAACTTTATGATGTGTTAACCGATCAAGAAAAATCAAAAGAAACGGATAATTTATTTGCCATAAACCCACTTCCACAAACGAACATTAACGAGAAACATTAACGAGAAATAAAATGAAAAAAAAATATAAATAATATGTCTAAGGAGTCCCTCAATCTGTTTGTAACGTGTTTGTATGAGTAACTCCTCCTTCCAACTCCTCCGTTTTAAAATTAAATACACGTAAATGCATCTTAAACAATTCAATACATATTTGATCTCCAACTCATCCCTAACACGCGAGGTGTACATATCACTCAGAGGTTGCAGGCTTGCTATTTACATATTCAATGCCAGTTTATAAATATAAAAAGCATGACTCGACTAAAAACTTATGATTGAATAAAAAAATTGAGCAAGTTAGCTTGGAGCGAAGTCGTCGTTATTTCTTCCGTGTCGCTTCTTGCTTGCAGGTGGATATTTGTTGGTACTCTCATGATGCCAAACTGAGGTGTGGTCTAAACTTTTGATCCCAATATTTTCTCTCTATGCCGCGTAGCTTCATAAACTTGATCATCGAAAAGTTTAAGACTTTCATTGCCTGAAAAGATTTCCGTGTCGAAACGACAACGACATTCTCCGGCTTCGGTTAAAAAAATCAGAAATTTTATTTTGTCAAGCTTAACTTAAAATGTTTCTCACGCAATAGTTGAATATGTATTAACTCAATATTCGTTTCGTTCCTGGTGAAGGATTGAAAAATTAAGATTTGACAGGTATAATGTGATAAATGATTGAGGCAAATAAGGCGTATTGTTATGCTAATGGGAATGTTGGATAGCATGATTAGTTATATTATTATTGCACAACCCTGCAGAATCATGAAAATCAAAGTATACGACCCCCAGGTCGCTGATCAAATGAGGCGCGATCGAATGTCTTGTATTTATTTGCGTGAGTGAATGCGTCAACAAATAAGAAAATGCGTTGCTGCTTTCACTCTCGTTCTGGTAAGTTAGGACGTCAATGACGTTTGTCGATACGGCCTAGGAAAATTGCCGACAATGCGTTCCGTAATGCCGCCCCTGGTTTCTTAACGGCACGTCGACTTAATGTCATCTTATTCTGACTAGAAAACAACGCAAACTCGAAAGTGTTTTTTTTAATTTGATTATATTTCTTATTATTGGTTTGAAATTAAATTGCATATAAACTCATTGGCTATATACAAGAATCATATTGACTTAATCTACAAATCGAAAAGTTTTCCATGATTAGAAATTCAAATAAAATATATGCATATTAAAAAACAAAAATAGAATAAAAAAGATCACAGATAAACGATCAATTTCCATCCAGGTTTTAAATGAAACATTTGGTCCAATCGAACGAAAAGTATTTTAAATTAAAATTATTTGAAATTAAGTTATTTGGAGCCACAAAGTGAAGGTAAGAAATCCAAGATTGAACTAGAATTTAAAATACACCAGCCAATCAAAATTCGTTCCGGTAAAGAATTGGACCAAATTAAATTAATATCCAGTCCAACTTCCAGCCACTGTTAATGCTTTTCATTTCAAAATAACTCGGTTTAGGTTATATCTGAGTAGATGAAGATTTTAATTAATACACATTATCACTTATTATATATATTTATTTCTTCATACGCAGAATTATTTGTGGCGCGAGTAGCAGGGTTTGCATTAGTTACATTGACGTACTCTTGTTCCTTGGTTTGAACGTTGATATAAGCAGGATCGACTGAAAAGACAATAAATGATTAGATTGATTCTGTCGGACGCCATTTATAAGTGAAAGGATATGTATACACGTGTATAGATATACACGAAATCAATGATTCTCCCGGGTTCAAAAGTGAAGAAACGCATCATACACTTTTATCACGGCATTTAAACATTTCGTATTAACAAAATATCTTTAAATGTAGTACTCACATACTATGTATTAATTATGTTTTCCGTATATACACAAACAATTGACAGAAATCAAATATTACCTGGTTTATCTACAACAGATAAAGGAACGGTTGTGCGATTTATTTCTTCATAAGTATGATCCTCCTCTTGTTTTGAAACGTTTCGCCTGAAAACAAGATCGGTGGTAGAAATCAGCTCAAGGGTGGAACAAACCCTATTAGAAAATTAAAAAAGCTAACAAGAACAAAATCCCGATAAAACGTCACAGTGCGCCCTTCATAAGTATTAATAGTGTCCGCATTTTTAATGAATATTCGCTGTATGTTTAATGATAGAAAACAAATTATATTCATTCCACACTTACCTTTTCTTAACAAAAACAATCAGCAGAATCACAACTCCTATAACAACCAAACCAACAACGACACCAGCAATCCAAGCCAAACTTGAAGTATCTGAAATTAATTGTTAAAATATTGTAAAACAAAATTGTACAAAAGAGTCATCTTTCAAATACTTCATGGTTTGGTAGATGCTTTTTACCGTCTTCAAGATCAGATATCATACACTCTACTCAATATTAGAAGTTGAGTTCTGTTCTAGGATGTCTTCCATTTAGGGTACAGTTGCTGGTTTACATTTTTGTAGCCTTTTTTCATGTGATCGATCATTTGGTACTGCATTCCTATACCCGCCTATGTTTGGGATTAGTTAATTTTACAACCTTATTTATTAGATTTGACCTCGTATACTGGTCATCAATTATGCCGTTACAATGCTAATACCCTACATGTAATATGTGAAGACAGTGACACAATCGCCTTGAATTCAGGGGGATACATTTTGAATATATACCTTCATTATAAATATGTTCAAATAATCCATCAGGACTTTGTTTCAACGAAACATCATCTGATATTGCAGAAGGAGTTGAGCTAACAACTGAGTAACTGTTAAAAATGAAAGATTTCAAGTCTGACATTTACTAATAAAAATTGGAATATAGTATAAGTTTATCAGAACGTCCTTAATCGGTGCCCACGAGCAAAACTGTGCTAATGTATATGCAGTGGGAAATGGGTAACAGGATTCAATTTAATTTCGAAAATACTAAGTATACAAAAAGCTCAGCCATAGAAGTTACGTTTTCATTTGAAAGTCTTCAATTAGAAATGCATTTGACATAGAAAATATTGTAAGTTATCAAATTTAGACCTACGTGTATGTAAGACCACTTTGTAATTCAAGATTTCTTCCAGTCATTGGTTGCGCAGTTGCACGTTTAGTTCTTGTTGAAACTGTTGGAGCAGAAATATCACAACTAGTTGATTCGCCACTACCGAGTGTTACTTGTTTTGATTGGCCAGATATTGTTGACCTGAAAATGTAGAAAATAATAAGATCCTAATATATTATTTTATCCGTATTATTGACATCAGTTCTCAAAACAAAGACTTTTTCAAATTGATGAGGTAATATGAAATTTGTTTTGTTTATCATTTTTGTAATTTGAATCGAACAATTACATAATATCATTACGTTAATTTATTTGAATCCAGGAGAACAAACAACTACTTTTCAGAATATTATGTTACATTTTATTGAAATAATATTGTTAACCCACCTTGGTATGGCAACAGCCAGATACCCTTTATTTGCTTCACCGTTTGCTGCAGCCTGTGATGCTTCTATGAGTTGATCCATCGTGATTTCACTTTCATGCTGAGGAACAGTTTCATTAGACGTCATCATGACAAACAGACAACTGTAATATATTAATATTGACATTTTAAAAGCAAAATGTTTGGTCGTCCCTAATCCACCAACGGATTTTGAACAATTATTGAAAATTGAACAATCACATTATTATTGTTTTTTGTCGAATTGATAAATGAATTTATGTAGACGAAAATTAAGGTAATGTAAAGAGAGAAAAAATATATAATTTTCTCTATGATGAGTCTTAATATATGAACAAATATTCATATAAAAAGGTATTCCAACACGCGTTTGACCACCTTCTTTTCAATATTTGCAGACATTTGCATTACATAATCACAATTGTTTAATTTGCTGGATTCAACATGTTTGTCATTGACATGTCAAGTTATAGATCCATACTTGCTTTTCAACACGTCTATTAGGTATTTGTACAGGACATAGTCGCGTTATTCGGATGAAAAAGGGTAAAGGTTGCTGCGTGATCAGTCAATTCAGTTTTATTTGTCTCCAATCTAGCACAACTAAAAAATAAATTTTTCTACCCCTTACCTTATCGGTCCGTTCAATTCCTCTGGTACGACAACTTCTATCGATTGAGTTGGTAAGTTTTCTGTTGATGCAATGGGTTCTGGTGCTGGAACGCTTGATGGTGCTGTGAAAAATAAAAAAAAAAAGTAAATCTGAAATGTACTGCCGTGTAATGGCTCAATTTACATTGAATTAATATATATTGTAAGTAAAGGATTTTATAGAACCTGAAATTTGAGAATCGAAAAATTATTGGTATAATAATTTCCAAAAGTCAAATCAAATTTGGACGGTTGCAACAATTGAAAACATATTGGCAATTAAAATGTACAAATGCTTCAGAAGTAAAAACAAATTGCTTCAGGTGGTGTGTTCGCAAGACATCACTATCATAAAATTCTTTTTTTTTTCTAGATGAAGACTGCATTTTAAAAATATTAAGGCGCCATATCGCATAAGTCAGAGTATTACTAAAAGGTTGAAGATCACCTGCTACATCCGTGATACATTCTCCGACGGCTTTTACTCTTTCACTTCCACCGGCGCAAGTTGATGCTTTTACATAGAAAGTGTAATTTCTGTTTGCCTCTGATGGGATTTGAGCTTGGAAATATTCAAAAGTTTCCCCTGCGTAGGGATGATCCTTACTGAAGGATTGTTGTTCTGTAGTTGGAGAAAGTAGAGCAATTGTGGATTCCGCAGTTATCTGTATAAAGATATGGTTACCCGGTTAGATCAGTTGGTGAAGGATTTAGGAACACGCCCCGAGCTACGCATCACTAACGTCCGAGTTTTGAATCCTGTGCGGGATGTTTATATGCGAGAGAATTGCTAGACACGTCGCCGGCTCCTGGTAGTCCACATGGCCGACGCTTACAGCTTCCTCCATCAACCGTGTTCATATATAGGAAAAATGCAAACGATTAGGCATAAACCATATCCCTGGCTTGAAATTGTTATCTGCACGAAAGGCCATGGTCTTCAATATGATTACGCCGTATTCTCATCTTTCATCTCCAGCAAAATAATTATGAATTCTAATTCCCCTGTTCCATTCCATATATTCCATTATTCCTTTGGAAATCACCCATTTTCCTATGAATCGAATCATTTGAACTTCGAACAAAATTCGGATAATGATAAATATCCCATTTTTACTATTACAACTTGTCTCCTTTTTGACAATCAAGAACTTTGTAGGAGGCAATGTATATACATTCAAACTCCATATCTAAGAACGTAATTTTTTTTTCAATTACAAAATACCATCGATTTTGTCGTTAAAAAAGATTATTCCACGCAAGCTTTTTTCCCAATGAGCGATATCACCATTGGAATACGTTGAGTTTGGATTTAATTCGGTTCGATTCGAATCATCAAATCAAAATGGCCAGCCAGGTAAACATCCTACAGCGAAACAGAAACTATAGTATAATTGAGTTAGTGGTATCTGCCCTGGGCGATGATAAACCAAACCGACCAATACTACCAATATCCCCAACAGAACTTTTATTTGTAAAGAGTGTTCAACGAATGGGCCGCGTCTTGTCGACGCGATGGATCTATCAGTGACCTTAGTACTTAACAAAATGCGTATTAACAAACAATTTCCTATTGGAATGAGGTCAAATTTGAAGTTGCATTTTTATATTGCAAGCAAAACAACTGTCAGAGAATGACCATATTACTGCATTTTTCTTGCAGTGAATTCCTAATAAACTTACCACAAAATCCACCGTATTTCTTGGTATTGAATCCGACCATGACCATAATACGATGCAAAATGTTGCGCTTGTGTCGAGGGTAGATTTGACGTCGGTAACCGGATCCGGTATGCCAACGCCTGTTATAATTTTAGACTCCGTGTACAGCTTTGAGATACAATCATCCGGACAAACTGTCATCTGTCAGACAAAAGTGAATTTTACTTCAAGAATATTCAAACCATTATCTGTTTGTATCTGTTTTTTAAATTCAAGAAAAATTCTTTGCTGAAGGGCCTTTGATGCCTTTGGTGTCCCGAACAATGCAGTCCCACTTAAGCTGGCTAGACCGCTAGACAACCGAACCGGACCTTTATACTCATATCTACATTTTTATAGACAAGCATCTATGCCAACGGTCAAATTAGAACATGAACAAAGTTAATGTTATTGGAAAGTTGCAGCCCAGTTTGGATAGGGAAGAACAGAGATTCGTGAATCGGCCTCTCTACAATTTTGAATATTAAGCGACTTTTGCGTTCATTTTGGTCGTCAGAACTTAGAAGCAAACATTTTTGATTTTCGTTGAGTTTTTATAATGGCATAGGAACAGCGAATTTGAATTTTTGGTCTTGTGAATTAACAGTACCTTAAAAACTGAATTTTTGCAAGGGAAATCGTATTTGAAAATTTTTCATTCGAAATTATTTTTGTTTTAGCGATTTGATTCAAAGAAAAATATTCGAAGCTTACATGCCTATGTCTAATCCTAACACAAAAACCGACAAAAAAATCAAACCCAATTCCAGGGGCTCCTGTTGCTCCTGTTTACAATGGTGATGGCAATTTATATTTTTCTTAATCTAGGTAGGGTAAAACAAATTTAGCTCAAAACTGAATAAAACGTTACTGGGAAACCTAGTTCCAATTCCATAACTAGGCAGTACTTTGAATATAAACTAGATGAACTAGTAAACACTGTTAATTGATTTGGAGGTATAATTAATTGGATGATCTTCTTCACAAGCATTTTTATAATGAAAATGTGACATACTCGATTTTTTTATAAACTAGATACCTATTTTCTTGAACCAGGTATCAAGTTGAAAATTAGGTGAGTTCACCTCTTTTACCTAGTATATTTACTGGTTCAATTTTAAAATAGAAAACCCGATAAAGATTAAAGTAGGTGAAACTGGGTAGAAGTATTTTGAAAATAAACTAGGGAAACAAGGTAAACTACGTAATTTCACCTGGTAATTCCAACACTCGTCTACAGTCAGAAAAACCGTCGGCAGCATCGCAAATGCTTATTCACTGGGTACGAACATCGATTATCATAATATAATTTGACAATACATGCGGACGAAAGAATTACCTGAATAGTATAATTCGTATAAATGTTTAGCTGTTTGATCTCTGTTTCTTGTTGTGTCTTCGCTGTTACATTTTGTGAATAGCCGACAGTGTCTGTCCCATTTATTGCTTCGATTCTAAGAATACATCTCTCGTATTAGCTCAAAGATAAACCGGTGTCTATGCTAAAAGTGTTGCTTAAAATATTCGATTTGTAATTCGTGAATTTATGAATTATTCTATTCGATTTTTCGGCTATTCGAAATCGCAGAATCAGAACGCAAAAATTCAATAAAATCGCCTTTTTCTGACAGTTATTTAGTCAAATAAAAATAAAAGTATCAAATCGATTATTTAGTAAATTATGAATTGAAACATTTATTTTTCGGCATTTTTGTCTCCGTGTACGTGTTTTGAGGCAATTTATGCAAATTATGATGTATGTGACAATTTTCAAAATATTCACTTCGATTTGAAAATAAATTTCCGATTCGATTTAGATATCACAAGATTTGCAAATAGAAATAGTTTGGTATTTAGTGGAAGTTAGAAAGAAAAAAAAATGCTTCAACGGTATAGAAAAATGAAGGATTGTACTATGTATAAATTTACGTTAATATTTTTTTAAATGTTTTTTTCGTTATAACTATAGTTATTTATTTTTCTCACTTGTGAATTATGTTTATTGTTTGATTATTAGGTTTCCATTCAACAGTGACTTGTCCGTCCACACTGCATTTATTGGCCGTAGCTTGTATGATTTCTGGCGATCCATACACTGAAAAAGTATAAGTGATGAGTACTTCGTTGTGAGGCCTAATATGTTGCACCTTCAATAGACGCAATAACGGAATGCGAAGCCGATACTATGATATGAAATAAATTTTTGTAATGAAAAGGGGGAAATGAGTGCAAAACTGCAATAGACTGTAATCTATTAAGAAAATAAAATAATAGGAATGGGTGCACTTCGATTGGGCTTCCATGAGTCACTCGTACTTGACATAAATGTTTGAGAAACGAATTACAACAAAATTACCCGATAACACTATTTCTTTTTCAGCTGTTTTTTCCTGACTTTCTTCTCCGATGTAATTTATTCCACGACAAGTGTAAACTCCATTATCAGTCAATACTGCATTATCAATGTACAGTAGCGACTGTTGGTTGGTTTCTACTTGATATACACTGCTTCCAGTATCTGTTGAAACTTTTATGTCTTTTCTGAACCATTTTACATTTGCTGGAGGTGCACCAGAGACCGTACATGTCACGTGATCCAAACCAATTGTTACAGGAGATGAAATTGTAGTTGGCGTCAGGTTGGTGATGCTGACGGGAACTGAAAAAGTAGTTTGCAGATTTAGAAAACATTGAAAATTATAATTCAATGTCTCGAAATATATCAATCATCCGCGGGACTTGAAAAATCTCAATTTTGGTTTGTGGGTATTGATATTTTGTAGAGTTATATCTCGTAAAAATGGATTACAAGGCGGGGATCGCTGTATTTGCTGATAAGCTGTAAAGTTGATAATTGACTGTCATCCAGTTAAGGTAAAGTTACTTACAGTGAACATATAGCCCAACCGATGTTTCTCTTGAGTAAGACTTGGATGTTGGAAAAACGACAAACTTATAAGTGACATTCTGAGAATCATTCACAGGATCAGTAGTATATGTGTAAGTATCCGCGGTATGATCATCTTTACAGTGAACAGGGTTTGTTTCATCTGGTAGTTTGAATACTTCTATGTTCACTGCTCCA